>ML778461.1:814520-930526 GCA_009831015.1 Picea engelmannii
CCCCGGGAATACAGTAGAGCTCAGCCCACCGTGAAGGACGGAAAAATTCCACACGAATAGCGTAGTCCATAAAACTCCTTCAATTATTGTTATTTGCTCTGTCATGTTATTACTTGAGAAAAAGAGTGAGTGTGAGCAATGGTACAGAGATACAAGTCTGGCAGTGGAATGGGCCGTGATGTGTTGTTACGGCTGCGGCTGCGCATTGGCTTGCTGCTTTTGTTCGCGTCTTGCACTCTCCCTGCCCGCTTGCACATACCAACTGGACAACCCTCCTTCCCCTCCGTCTCCCTCTCCTCCTCCTCCTCGTGCTCCTGCGGCTCCCAATCATCCGGCTCCGCCTCCTCCTCCTGCTCTTGTTCCTCCACCACAAAAGAACCACCCGCGTCCCCCTCTTACTTCCCCCAACCTGCCTCTCCCCCTTTCTCTCTCGTTAATGACACACCACTCGGACAACTCTCTCACTCCCCTCTCCGTGCGCCTGCAAATATCACCGTCTCCGCCGGGGCTTCGCGTGGCGGGCTGAACCTCTTAGAAAAAATAGGAATTGCAATAGCTGTGATTGTGGTGTCGCTACTCATTTTGATAGCTGTCTTGAAGGCATTGAAGAAAGCCTCCCACAACGATTTAGGGGCGGGCAGTGTAGACATACGCAGGCACACAACTGGGCTACCCGCGAACCCTAGTGCGAACGCTTTGGACATGGACATCATAGACATACGCACATACACGATGGAGGAACTGGCCAATGCCACTGACAATTTTACAACTCAGGTTGGACATGGCGTCTCTGGATTTGTGTATCGTGCCAATTTACCAGAAAATAGACTTGGCGCCGTCAAGAGAGCAACGAATTTAGATTCCGATTTATTCAAAGCAGAATTATCTGTGCTTCTCAGACTGCCACGTCATCCTCGGCTTGTGGATCTCATCGGATTGTGTTTACAAGGAGGTGCACCATTATTCCCTTCCTACACAATATTTGCATACAAATTTAAAATTGCTATTAATGTGTCACGTGTGAACCAATCAGATTTTATATTTACTTTGTTTCTAAATTTATTTAAGTGCGATCCAATCATATTTTATTTTGATTAAAAAATTAAAATTTCACATTTATTTTATTCCCAAGTCAAAATCAACTAATCTTTTTAAAATGTAATCCAATCAAATTTAATTGCAGTGAATTTCCAAAAATTCATCTTATTTTCATGAGTTCTATCTTCTGTTGAGTGTTTATGATTATGATTTTCATGACTTACCAAGAAAGTTCAAAATCACAAACGCGATTTCGTGCACAAAATTGAAAACTTAACAAGCTACACAAAGTGATTTATGAACAATAACATTTAATGTTCCATAGATCAAGTTATCTTGTTCTATACCTTTACCAATCCTTCTCTCGATTAGAGGTGGGTAGTCACCATAGAAGCAAATAAGGTTGGACGCCTAGATGATACCGAAATTTATAGCATATCTATCTACTATAACTTGCCAAAAAAGTGTTGAGTTCTTATTATTGGAAATAAGAAACAAATTTCATTAGTATTGTGTTTGTATAAATGGATTTAGCCACATTTACGAGTATCTTTAGGTTAATTAATTGAAAAACTTATGAATTGTTCCTAACACAAGGATAGAAAAAACAGAGGTTAATGTACATCGAAATATTGGCAGATAAATGATACTAAGCAAAAATACTGAAATATACTTATGATTTCGAGGACTTGATTCTAGACAATTTTATATTTTGGAAGGATAACATTGGTCAAAGAATTCTATTTAGGCATACAATTATAGGATTATGGGCTCTTAGTTCATATTTTCATTTTAGACTTTGAGTAATTAACTTTGTCATTTCCAATGATTATAGTGACTTAATATAGTCCCATGAAATTGTGTAGGCATATATACAAGAATAAGCATACATAAATACAATTTTATAAATACAGAGATTCAATGTTGATATCCTACCCTTATATCTCAAGAGAACATTAGACACTATTGGATTTAGGGTCAAAAAACAATGTTGATATGATGTTGTTTCGACATTTACACATCAAAATTGGCCTTTTCATAAGATCATATTTTTTTAATTACTTAAATATTGATGCCATTTTGCAAGTGTCAATATATCACCATACTCAGTAAATATCGTCACTATCTATATTTCTATATGTTGATATGCCAATGGGTTTGTGATATTAATATGTCTCATAAACAACATTTTAATGATGTTTGTATTATTGTTAAGCCAACCTCTTAGTAGCTATTACATGCTAGGTCCTAGAATTAGATGCCAATTAAGACATCAATTATCGACATTTGTGGATGTCTAGATATCAATTTTATGCAATCGGATTGATGCCTAGATGTTGATATATCGATGTTTAATGGATTCATATTACTATGCAATCCTTGTTCCATAGTTCTTCAAATTGTCCATCTGAAAAATGTTAGAAGCGATGTGGAAGAATTTTGCATGTGGTCTTCACTTCAAGCCTAACAACAATGATGATTCATGACCATATTATCCCAATAATGGTGATGATTCATCACTGTTGTTGATCTATTACGACTATGAATAGTCATTTTTGCATGGATTGAACTCATGATCATGACCAACACTCTTGTAAACCATTGGTACAAGTCATTTCAAGGGAAAAAACATAGAACTATGATATGGGGATTACACAGAAAAAAACCTAGTGAAATAAATATAACTTACCTAGGTTGTTAAGAGAACTCTTCATTGCATTAGTCATTTATCTATATTTCCTACAAAAATTGAATGTCAAGTGCATAGCAATCACTTATATTGTCATTTTGAATCATTTTACTATGTGGATCAGTGAACACATATAACTTCTAATATCCAATAAAACATAATGTAAGTGTCAAGAACAAATCTCAATGTATAACATAAATATCATTACTGCATGAAAGATAAGGTGAGGTTTCACTATCATCACTACTACCATTAAAACTAATATATCAAAGTTTCTTCACATGTTCATATATTCATAATATATAATTATCAATAGCCATTGTAAATACATAATCATACTAAAATGATTCTTATGCTCCAAATTATTATGACAACTAGTTCACAGCTTAAGAACCAAATATAAAAGATTTGGAGATAAGGGATCCCATTAATCTAAGAGCTATCTTGATCGAACCATAAGATAACATGGAATAACCTTTAATAATCCAAAATTATGACATTATAGGACTACATGTAATGATCTGTAAACTACCATGGATATTCCACTAGAACAATTCATCACCTCAAATCCTATAATATCCTAAAATCTTAGATTATGCAATTTGTTTCCTTAGATACCAGATTAATTATTACTAGCTTATTTCTCAGATTTATGAAAATAATTGAATACAAAAATGAAAGAACATCCAAATATACACACCATCCACACAATTGAACACAAGATGTATCTTGGGAAACCTAATATGAGAGAAAACCTAGCTATCAGGTGAGGCCTATTCTCTGCTCTCTTCTCTTTGGTTATGAAAATGAAAATACAAATAAAGGGGCACTCACTATGGAGTTTCCTTTGACATTTTTGCTTGAACAGATTTTAGAGAATATCCTACCTCCTCTATTATGCTCTCAAAATACCACTCCTAAATGCTCTACTCAACTATGGAACAAGTACAGCACTAAAGAATGGAACCATTTATCCTCCTAATGGTCTGGTATTTAACATAGCCTGATAGTCATATAGAGTTAGGGTTTTTGCATCCTCAACCTTCAATTAGTGATAAGGTTTTGGACCTTATAGAACATTCTTGAAATTACACATGTGAATTGCCCCACATCTGAGGGTAATCTGGGTTGATGTGGCATCCACTCGTACCATGGTGGTCAATAAGATAGGTCAACTCATGAGAGGCATAAGTTTTGCACACAATCTTCGATTGAGGTGAATTTTGCACAGTTGGAAAGGTCTTGGTGTGTAGAACAACTTCAAGGAGTTGTGAGATATGATTCCAAATTTTTGACCCCAAAATATGCCATTTGAAGACTCAAAATGGCCCTGGTAGGTTCTATACCCCAAATTTCCAAACTAGAATGTGTCATTACAATGGGTTCTACAAACTAATTCCTCTACTTTTTCCACCCATAAAGTACTAAGATAGATGAAAAATTATATAATGATACATTCATGATCATACCTCCCCATTTAGGGAGGCCTTTCGTCCCAAAAATCTTTTACAGAGTGAGGTGAGGAAAATTTTCCTCTACCTTCTTTTTGGAATACCACTTTTCCTCTCTTGGAAGTTGTCCTTTCAACCCAATCTACCAAAGGTCATTCTATCCCCATCTAGTAGTTGTAGACTTATTCTACAATATTGTAACTTCTACCAACTCTACTTGAGATTCTACTGCTAAATGCTCTATGGTAGGTAGGACTTGCTCCTTAATTTCTTGATCCAACATGGAAGGATCATAGAGTTTCATATTCTTCAACTTCAATATTGAGCAAATGTGTGTGTATGGGGGTAGACATAGTTTGTAGGAATTATCACCCACCTTTTCCAACACGTCAAAAGGGTCATATTGTGTAGCCTTGAGCTTCTTATCAGGACCTTGTAATCTTTCCTTGTTCAATTGTAACCAAACATTGTCTCCCACTTTGAATGATTTTTCCATTCTATGTTGATCATGTTGGGCCTTGTACCTTTCATGTGACTTCTTTAGTGTCTCTTATACTTGCAAATGGATTTTTGTAATATTTTCAACCAACTTCTCTATGTTTAATGATTATCATGTGATGTTTTGCCTCACTCATCCTTGATGTCCATAAACAACATCCAAGGGTGAAGGTGACAAATATCCAAAGGAAGTTTCAAAAGGGGACTTACCTATAGAAGTATGGATTTCTTTGTCATAAGAGTGTTGAATGTAGATAGTATTTTTGTCACGTGTGTTTGGATGCTTTTGATTATAATCCCTCAAATGTTGTACCAATCTTGTGTTGACTGCTTTTTTCTTTCCATCTATATGTGGATGGAATGATGTATATATCTTCAACTTCTTTCCCATATTATCGTAAAGTGTAGTCCAAAAGGCACCGATAAATCTAGTAGCCTTGTCTGAGATGATGCTCCTCGGTATCCTAAAGGGCATCCAGACATGTTCAAAGAATATGTTTGTTGCTTCTTGTCCTTTTTTTTATATTATGATAGTTGCGGGAGGTATTAACTTCCATGTGTAACCTTTGGCTAGAATATAATATTCTGGAAGCAAGAGAAACCCTAAACAGATGTGTAAAAACCCTAGAAGACAAGTCGGCTCAATCCACGATCCAAAACTGTACCTTGTTTTCGTGCCACGATCCACTGTACGGACTATTCCATACGGCCCAAAACAACCACCGAAAATCTAAAAATCACCTTGAAAATCGTGCCAAATCTGTACGGACTGTACGAAATCGTATGGACTGTACGGATCCGTATAGAACGACCTCCCACAGCAGAAAAATATTTCGGCCAAAAATTCACAGAAAAATTTTCTCGAGAATTCTACCCACTTTCCTCGAAAAACATGCCCTCTTTGCTACTCACTTTCCTCTCTCAAGCATACTCAGAAAATCTCTCTAACTCTCCTCCCGATGTCCTCTCTTGACATTCGACATATCTTTCACACTACCCAATGCATTCTTTTATAATCTGAAAATGACATTTTCCTCCCAAAAGTGTCTTTTCACCTTCCCCAACCCTAGATCCAAAGGCCAAGATTAGATCTTTCCTTTTCCAAGATTAAGGGTCATGATTCATTCCCTCCAAAATGTCTCATTTAAAATTAAAGTGAATTTCACTTTATTACATAAGTGCTTTATGATAATAAAGTCACTTTAAAAATAAAAGGTACACTTTATTAAAAAGACACTTTAATAAAAGAACCACTTAAACAACTTTATAAAAACTATTACAAAATCAAGTGCCTGGTAGTGTAAATATTAAGGTAACATCTGCATACAAGACAAAACATGCGGAGTACCTCCCGAGCTAAAAAGCTAACAGATTCTTGGTCTCTCTCTCTAGCGCTATCTACCCTAAGATATGCACCCTACCTTCTAGTATCTCTTGGTGGTATTCTTGGTGATATTCTTGGTGATATTCATGGTGGTATTCTTGGTGGTATTATTTGGAATAAGTGCAACTGTAACTGCTATAGTTGAGTATTGTTCTTGTTCTGTGTTTGTGGAGACTCTCTCTCTCTCTTGTGTGCTACCCTTAGAGAAGGTGCACTCCCATTATCTTGTGATGATGTTGCAGTTGGATGGTGTTTTTTGGTTCCATCTCGTGCTACTGTTGTAGCTAGGGTTTATCTATTGGTTCTAGTGTGGCTTTCTAGAATCATTATATATAGCAAGGGTTAAGGTACTCGGGGGTGGTTGCATGCCTATGTTTGGGTGACAATATTGTGATATTGTCTATGGTTAAACGAGCACATCGAAATATTCTAACAGGTTATGGGCCCAAACTACCTTCATAAAAATGTAACCATTGGAAGGTGGATCGACAATTCTTTGTCAATATTTTTATAAAACCAGTTGCAGATGCAAATAGTGTTTCTGATTTTGCAGCTGCAACAAACCCTAAGCTAATTCTTTGGGCACTTTAAGTGAAACATTTGGCATAATTTTTTTTGGGTATTCTAGTGTGCCCTAGCCTAGCCCACCCTCTGGTGCCCTCAACCAAAAAAACCGTCAAGTTTGAATTCTTGGTCAAAGTCAATGTCAAAGGTTGACTGATCAAAGTCAAAGATTGACTTTTTGGTCAAAATTGATTTTTTGGTCAAAGTTGAAATTTCAGGGTTTCTAGATTGCTCTAATCATTTAACCTTTTGATTCAGTTTCTAACCTCTTCTTGTCAATATGGTGTTTAGTTTCAAATTAGAAGACAAGTTGAACGATGCTACAAATTTCAAAGGTATGAACTTCTATATGCTTTTCAAGTTATATCATCCAGCAAAGTATGAGTCTGTTTGCAGGGGATGTACAAGATACCTTGTCCAAGCCGTGATCTTGGATTCAGTACATTCAAACGAACAATTGCACCTTTCCTAGTAGTTAAGGCTCCAGGTTCCAGGTTTGATTGATCAAATTGTTAAGTTTCAATTTGCAAATATCAAGTTTGATAGTTGCTACATTGCAAGTAAACACTATAGTTGTGACAACAATCTTTGAAAAGTTATATTACTGCTAGGTACACTTGGTTGTATTTAATTACTATTGATATAGATGCTTATTGAACTTGTTTGCAAAATGAACTAACATCTCCTCTATGAGCTATTTTTTTTTTCTCCTGGGCAGGTCATGTTGGTAATTCTATGATGACTACAATCCTTGTTACCATAGATATGTGCTTATGAAAATTATATTGGAAATATTTTTTCTCTTGTTGTTCTTGTTTCGGGCAGGTCACAGGAAATAGCTCTGAGAAGGAGCTATAGTGACAATTGCAAACATGTAGCAGATGACTCCATCAAGCAGTGAGGTAGGTGATCTCACCAAATACCAATTCTAAAGGAAGCGTGTAAAGAAAAATGAGTTTTGGACATCGTTTAGTCATATGTGTGTGGACCAATGTCAACCTCCTCACTAAGTGGATAAATATCTTGAGGCTCAATAATGGAGGAGAATACACCTCCAAGGAGATCATTTCCTTTTTTAAAGTAGTCGGGATTAGGAGGGAGCTAATTGTCCCACATAATCCTCAACATAATGGTGTGGCTAAAAGAAAGAACCGATCCATTGAATATTTTTTTAAGGAAATGATGAATGAATAGAATCTATCTATGTTTCTATGGAAGTATCTATGACAGCTGCATATGTTCAAAATATAAGTTCTCATCATATATTGAAGAACATGAATCCAAAAGAAGATTTCTATGGAAAGAAGCCAAGTGTTGAACACTTGAGGATCCTTGGTTGTCATGTCTATACTCATGTTCCCAAGGACAAAATAAATAAGTTGGAACCTTTAGGAAAGAAGGGAATATTCCTTGGATATAGTGAATCATAAAAAGATTATATAATCTATGTTCCAATTCAACAAAAGGTTGAAATCAACATAGATGTGAATTTAGATTAAAATAATGGCTTCAGGAAATCTGTAGAAGATTCCATGGATCCCAAAAATGAAGAAGAAACTACACGTTCTCCAGAACATATCAATGCAGAACCTTCCACCTTTGAAGAAAGCAGTCAAAAATAAAAAATGGAAGGAAGTTATGATGGAAGAATATCAATCCATCATGAAAAATGATGTATGGGAAATTGTGCCTAGACCTGAAGGAAAGTATGTAGTCACTTCAAAATGGGTTTACAAGATAAAGCATGTAGTAGATGGGAGTATTGATAAAATCCAACAAAAGATTTGTGGACTCCTAGCGGGAGGGAGAAAACTATGATGAGACGTTTGCTCAAGTTTCCAGATACACCTCTATTAGAGAAATCATATCTCTTACAACATCCATGGGTTGGAGTTTACATCGAATGGATGTAAAGATTTCTTTTCTCAATGGAGTAATTGAGGAAGAAGTATACATAGAGAAACCTCAAGGTTTTGAGGTACACCCGAGAGAAACCCATGTATGCAGATTAAAGAAGGCCTTGTATGGACTCAAGCAAGCTCCAAGATCTTGGTATGCACTAATTGACAGTTACTTGACGAGACTTCAGTTTTCCAAAGATCTATGTTGATCCAAATATTTATTACAAGGTTGTGAATGATGCACCTGTGATCCTGCTACTATATGTTGATGATTTGTTTCTAGCAGGTGCATAGCCTTTCATTATTCAATGTAACAGGGATTTAGCCTCTGAATTCGATATGAAGGATATTGGTCTCATGCATTATTATTTGAGACTAGAAGTATAATAGAAGTGTGTTGAAATCTTCATGGGGAAAGGGAAGTATGTTGTAAATATTTTTCAGAAGTTTGGCATCATGGATTGCAAATCCAGGGCAACTCCCATGGTGAAAGACATGAAGAAGCTGAGAGACTCTGATTCTGATCCAGTAGACTCGTCCCGATAACAATAGTTCATTGTCTCATTGATGTATTTGGTTAATAACCGAATGAACATTTTCTTTTCTTTGAAAACATTGAGCAAGTTCCAAGTGGAACCTAGACATGAGCATTGGATAGATGCAAAGCACATTTTGAGATATATTCGTGGGAATCTAAGTTATGGTTTGAGATATGGCTCAAACAGTGATGTACAAATGCATGGATTTATTGATTCATGTTGGGAAAGGAGTGTAGATGATAGAAAGAGTACTTCTGGTATATGTTTCAGTTTGGGCTCTACTATGATATCATGGGATAGCAGGAAACAAAATTTTGTTTCACTCAACATTGCAGAATCAAAGTATATTCCAGCTTTTGATTCTTGTACAAAAGTAGTATGGCTCTGTAAGCTGATTTCTAGACTATTTGATTAAGTGTTGGATTTGATTGCGATATATTGTGATAATTAAAGTTGCGTGAATCTTTCAGAGAAACCCGTGATTCCATGACAGGTTGAATCACATTGATATCAAGTAATATTTTATCCATGATAAATTCCATAAGGGAGAATTGATTCCCCAGTACATCTCCACCGATGAGAAGACAACTGATATTTTGATGAAGCCTCTGTCCAAGATAAAGTTTGCATACTTGAGGGACAAGATGGGACTTGTGGAGATAACTCCCTTGGTTAAAATGGAGGTGGTGACTTCCTCGATTGGGAGGGAGTGTTGATATATGGCATCATGGATAGTTAGTGTGTTGGTTGACAGACATTCTCTAGATGGAGAATGGTATAGGAAAAATAGTTTGTTGATGGATTGACATTCTCCCTGTGGAGAATGGTCCAGGTTGACAGATTTTTTATGTACCATGGACAACTATTATCCTAGGGCATTTCCCAGATAGGTATAATGGTCCAGGACAACTATTCTCCTCGGGATTTTCCTAGTCAGGTAGAATGGTCTGTCTCCCTGAGTTCACAGTAGTGACCAAAGTGGGGAGATTGATATAGGACAAACATTTTCCATGAGTTCACAGTAGTGTCCAGACGGGGGAAAATGGTCCAGGACAATCATTCTTCTAAGAAGTATGTCTGGATTAGAAGAATGGACCTTGTATCCCATGGTGTGGCTTTCATCATCTGTTGGGACATTCATTCTTCATGTGTCATAGACAATCACCAGGATAGGAAGAATGGTCCCTATATCACTATGTTGAGTGAGTGACTTATGTGAGACACTTTTTTGAGTGTGTTAAGTTCAACACGTGACTTATTCAACATCATGCATGATTACTAGGATGGAGTATGGCCTCGAGATATGATGCAGATGATGATATGATTT
Source organism: Picea engelmannii (assembly GCA_009831015.1). Lineage (NCBI taxonomy): Eukaryota > Viridiplantae > Streptophyta > Pinopsida > Pinales > Pinaceae > Picea > Picea engelmannii. The sequence goes on from ML778461.1 coordinate 824,913, forward strand.
GATGCTAGGAGGCTATTGTACTGCATGGTGATAGCATGTGTAGTTATTAGTTGATTGCAGTGGAGACTGTGTATCTCTGGACAATAGTTGTGTGCTATCATGGTGGATGTGTTCCACTGGTAGTGACTGTGTGTCACTAGATAGTAGTTGTGCGCTACTAGGAGTAGTTGTGTACCATTGGATAACAATTGTGTGTTGTTATGGATTGACATTGTTGTGATCTATTGGATGGCATTGTAGTAACTATGTGAGACTACCTGATTTCCATGGAGACTACCAGTCTTGTTGGAGGTGATTTCCATCTAGATGGACAGTGATGATGACTCTCATGAATTGATCTACATGATCATGAGATATCCTATGTGGCTATGATGATGCTACCTATAGAATGGTATGTACGATTATGTGATCCTTTCCCATACCATGTGAAATGGATGGATGTGTTTGATACCATTACAATTAATACCTCCCTAGCTAGGAGGGAGTGCTGATATTATGGTAGTTTTGGAAGGTATTAACCTCCATGTATAACCTTTGGCTAGAATAGAATATTCCAGAAGCAAGAGAAACCCTAAAAATATGCGTAAAAACTTTAGAAGAAAACTCGGCTCAGTAGAATAAATAATATTGAAGTATTACCCTCCAGAAAGAGAAGTTGGCCTAGACAAGTGACAATAAGGACTATAAATCATAGGGTCTTGAGCTCATTTGGTACACTCAGTTCACTCACTCTCTCAAGTATAGTGAAAGTTTGGAGTTGCAGCTGCAAGAATGGAAGGAGAATCTTTTGTGGTGATTCTTGGACTCTCTCTCTAGCGCTACCTAGCCTAAGATATGCACCCTACCTTCTAGTATCTCTTGGTCCTATTCTTGGTGATATTATTGTTGATATTATTGGTTGTATTCTTGGTGATAGTCATGATAGTCATGTTCCTTCCTGAATGTTGGAAAACCTCCCACAAAATCCATGGAAATTCTTTCTCAAGGTTGAGTGGGTACATGTAAGGGATGGTATAAACATTTATTTCTATTGTTGGGCTTGTTGGTACAACAAAACATGAATCATATAATATATTGTGCTACTTCTTTTTGTGTTCTAGGCTAATACACATACCTTTGTAAATTGGCAATTGTCTTCCCAACAATAAAATGTTCTACAACCTTGGATGTGTGAGTGTCTCAAATAAGCTACATCTTTCACATTTAAGGACATAGAGCTTGTCTAGATTGTAGAGTAACCCATTCTTGGGATGATAGTTATCCTTGGCATGATCTTATTCTACATGAATTTGGTCCTGTAGTTGTTGAAACACCTATTTGAAGTCATTATCTTATGTGTATGTCTCTTTTCATGCATCATGGGTAAAAGGATCCATGTGAATAAGATTTATCAAATCTATAATCATAGATGTGGGTGACCTTGAAAGAATTTCCTCCAACTTATTAGTATTTCCCTTCTTATACTTGATGACTAGATGAAATTGTTGTAAAAACCCCATTCACTTTTAATCTCTAGTTTGTTGAAGCTTAGTATGGGCCTACAAATACTATAGTAGTTGGTGATCAATGTGGATAATGGTTCCCTTTCCCATCAACTAGTGCTAATTCCACTTCTTAACACCTTGAACTGGGGGATAGAGTTCCTTATCATATTTAAGTTAGTTCAAAACTCCCCCATGAAACATCTTGGAACGATAACATATTGGCTTACGTCCTTGCATCAAAGTTGCTCTAATAGCATACCCACTTGCATCTGTCTCCACTTCAAAAGGATTATTAAACTTAGGCAATGCAAGAATTGGTGATTCATTGATGTTTTGTTTCATCTTGTTGAAATATTTATGTTGGTTATTTCTCCACTAGAAACTCTTACCATTGGTTTTTATGGCATTGAGTGGTGCAACTACTACTGAAAAGGATGATATGAACTTCCAGAGGTACTTTTAAACCCCAAAAAAGATCCTAATTCAGTGACATTAGTAGGAAGAGGACACATCATGATGGTCTCCATATTTTTAGGATCTATCTTGAGTTACACCAATCACATGCCCCAAATACACCAATGGTTATTGGGTAAACTCACATTTATTGAGGTTTTCCAGCAAATAATGGTTTTTCAAAGTCTCTAAAACCTACATGAGATGTGAGATGTGCTCTTCCCAAGTAGATATATGAACCAATATTCGATCCAAATACACTATAACAAATTAATCTAAATAGGGTCGCAATACATCATTCATCAATCACATAAATGTTGCTGGTGAATTACATAAACCAATAGACATGACCAACCATTCATACATACCTTTCCTTATCTTGAAAGAAGTCTTCCAAGTATATTCCTCTTTAACACGTACTTAGCGGTATCTTGATTTGAGATCCAATGTGGTGAAGTTCTAGGCATGTTGCAACTGGTCTAAGAAATCATCAATCCTGGACATAAGGTACCGATTCTTAAGTGTGATCTTGTTCAAATCTATGTATTTGATACACATTCAATAAGTCCCATCCTTCTTGGGTACTTTGATGATAGATTACTTGCAAGGTGAAGTTCTTGGTCAAATTAATCACTGCTCCAAAAACTACTACAACTATTTATTTACTTCGTCTACTTCCAAAACAAATTGTTAGTGCAACCTAATATTTGGTAATGGGGAGTCATAAAACAATTGTATCTCATGCTCCACTTCCCTCTTAGGTGGTATCCCTTTAGGATCCTGGAACACTCCTTTGTATTCCTGCAACAACTCCTACAACTATTGATTCTATTATTTAGTACATTCCTCCATGGATGTCTTTAATCTTAACAATTCCTCCCTTGGATGGTTCTCTCTTAAGAAAAGAAATACATACGTATTACTAGAACTGATCAAATATTTGGCTTGGTTAACATTTACCAAAGAGATATTTGACTTTTCTTTTTATTCATTGATGGTATATGACTTCCCATCCTTAATCAACATGTATTGGTTTTCTCTCCACATGAATATCACATAGATTATATACATGTAGGGGCTTCCAAACAATGCACTACACACATGAAGGGATGCCACATCTAATTCCAGTTCATCAATAAAATATGCACTTGTAGAAAAATTGATCTTACACTATTTGGTGGCTCTAATTTATGCATCCTTATTCACCCATCCTAATGGATATGGGATTGGATGATCATGAACCTACAACCCAAGCCTGTTGACTAGAAAATCTTCTATGACATTGTCCTATGAATTGGAGTTGAATAGAGCATCTACCTTGGTCCTTTTGACCTAGATATGAATATGGAAACATTTTATAATATCCTTCTCTTCCTTATGTTGAAGGATAATCATATTCACCTTCTTATCCATTGAAGTGCATAAAATATTCTTATCCAAATCCAAGCTTCTCTCTACCTTGTTTCCCAAATCCTTGCCTAGTAGGTTCTTCATCTTATCATCCTTGTTACAGTTCTTTGGAGTCAACTATAGATGTATCTTCCAACACTTGTCTTTGGTGTGACCATCAATATTGAAATGGTTGTTTGTATCCTTACACTAATGTGTAGTGGCTATCATATTCTTATATTTTCCTTTCCACTTCTCCTTCCTCTCCTTGGAATAATATTTGTGGTATTTCTATTTAGAACCACATGGTTTCCATTTCTTATGGCCTTTGTTCTCCAGATATTGTTCTTACATACAGACCTCACAATGGTATTGGGTTTTAAGAGCGTCAATTTCTTTCACATATGACTATGTATACACCCTCGATACTTGATGAGTACATTTGAGTTCTTGGGAGAGGTACCCAACATGATTTCCATCCTCTTGAATTCAGTAGTGTACTTTTGTGCACTCTTCCCTTGCCTCTACCTAAAGTGATGTCAATGGATATATTGGTTCTCTACATACCCAATAGGGTATAATTAGGACTTGATGAGGATTTTAAACTCCTCCCACTTAGTTACTGTTGGATCACCCTCCAACCTAAGTGTCTCTATGTGTATTTTCCACTAGGTTAGTGCATGTCCCTCTAGTTTTGTTGGGAAAATGAAATGCTTTTCTATTCATCTATATTATGGATACTAAAATACAATTCTAATTATTGTAGTCTATTATTCGACTTAATAACATCAATATCAACTTGGTAGGGTATGATGTCCACTTTTTCTTCCATTTTAAATAGAGTTTGTGAAGGAGAGATGGCACTAGAACATGATTTCTCTTTCTTAGATTATTTTCTTGACTCATTTTCTAGATATTCACTATCTCTTGGTTTTTCATTAGATCCAGATTCTGGGTTAGAGACACAAAACTCATTGAAAGTTATGTACTTTTTCACTGGAGTATCTGTGAGGAGGGGAATGTTGTGAGAGATATCGACAACTTTCTCTTCCAGCCTTGAATTGTTATGAGTAGACTCATCTACCATGGCTATGATTTTGCGACTTCCTTTGATCTAGATTATGTTGAGAATGAAATGAGAAATGAAAAAAACTATATCATAGAACACATAAATATAGTGAAACCCAACTTCTATTAATGAATAAAATAACAAAATATTGTAAAACACAAACCATCTATATTGGTGGCATATTATTTCTGAAGAGAAAGAGATATTGGCTACACTCAATCACAAAAAGAATTACATCACACTCCATTTCCTTCTCAAAGGACTATTAGTTGTGGAGCCTGATTATCTTCTTGATTTAGAGGTCTTGTTTCATCCATGTTTGGATCCCATTTCCTAATGGATTGTTTAGGGTATTCCCCCCCAACATATATCATTAGGGGGTCCAAGGGGGTTGGAGACAATATTTTGGAGCCCTCCCACCATGGCAGGGGTTCGGGGGAAGCACCCTTGAAGAGAAAGTTTTGGGAAAATTCTCTTGTAAAATATTGTAATTTTGTAGTTAATCTGGACCAGTCATCACTAGGTTGCATATTTGACGGTAGAAGTTATGTTAGGGTTTTTTTCCCTGGAAGGAAATCCTCTTTTGTGTATGATGGAATTGTATTGTAATGACATATGTGAGTGAATATTGTATTATGAGAGTGGATATTGTGAGAAAAGAAGAGGAAGTTACAACATGTATGTTGTAGTTTGTATCCCTTCATTTGTTGGATAATAATAAAGGAAGGACTAGAAATTTGTCTGGTGGACGTATCCCACATTGGGTGAACCATGTATGTATGTGTTTCTATTGTATTGTGTATCTTCTGTGTTTTATTTTTGCATCTGTGTTCTACTATATTTCTCTGCAATCCTCTTTTTTCTAACAAGGACCTCCTTCACCTTGATTATATATGAGAGAGTGAGAGAATAATAATTCCCATTAATATGCATGTGGGATAAACTGGTCTAAGTTTACAAAATTTCATAAGCATGTAAAACACTAGGAATTCCCAAGAGATCACCCATCCTATAACTAATTTATCCTAAGCACGCTTAACTACAGATTTTTGATGGGATCCAAGGCATTAACGTTGTAGGAATGTACATAAGACCACTAGGAAATCATTAAATTATGGTTTTAATTAACAAATGGAGATGGAATTACATTAAATTCCCCCTTAATGACAACATCAAAAGGGTGAATATCATGGTTTGTCAAAACCACGAGATTGAAACCATAGATTCGGTAAAAAAAGAGGATGGTCATTGAGATCCACCTGGATCAATTCTCCCCCCTTAGGAATAAATAATACCCATTACATTAAGTTCCCTCAAGAGATGAGGAAACTTTTATTGAATCTGAATCTTGGTGACCCACTTGCCTTGTTGAAGGAGTTTTCATGCTTACACTTGGAATTAGTATTTAGAACGATGTCATGAAACTATTGTTGGATGTGATAGATCTGTTCAAAAAATTTGGTTGCACGATCTATTATGGTATGAGTGTGGGAGGAATCTATCATTGGAAATGCAATAGGAAGAGCTATATATATGGGGGATAATGGTTGGAACCATAATCACACCTGAAAAGCGTCGTGACCAATAAATCTATGAAGAGATCTATTGTAGCTATGTCGAACACATGGAATATTATTATGAACCAACACAATTGGGCTCCCACAAGGTGAGGATATTGATCGAATGTGGCCCATTTGGATGAAATCATGAATTTGAGGTTTCATTTCCTCATTATTTATAAGAGAGTGCCTCTAGATTGGACCATTGGGTAAGGGAGCACCGAGCACCAAGTCAATGGAATGCTTGACTTAATTGTACAGAGGCACCCCCATAGGTGAAGAGAAAATATCTTTGGGCCCCCCTATAATCTCGTCAATATGCTTCTATTGTATAGAAAGGTCTTAGGTCAAGGTTGTGGTGGTTGTAGTAACCTTTTTTCACGTTTTGATCAGATCGTGAAGAGGGAATTTTTTTTGTTTTGATAGATTACTTTGCAGAAATGTTTTCCTGAGATCAATGAAATGGCAATAGTCAGAGATACCTATGGTATCATATAGAGTTTACTCCCCAGAGTTAGAATGACACTACAAGGTTGAGGCTCATAAACAAAAAGACTTTTCCACATATAATATGGTTTTCCTAAAATGACATCACAAAATTCAAGTGGGGCAAAATCACATAATACCTAATATTTGAAGGGATTGATGTCATAGGATAGATGACATTGCTAGTTGATGCAGATGCATTGTCCCTGGATAAACCATTCAATGGTGTACAGTTGGGGGTGTGACATTGTCGACAACTTCAGTCTCTTGATGAAATTAACTGAGATCAAGTTCTTTTGTCTTTTTTTGTCAACAATTAAATGTAATGGGGTCCCCTTCACCCACATTTGTGAATGGAAGAGGTTCTCCCCCTCCTCAAGATCCTTTGACTCGTCTAGTTGGATCTTTGCAGTTTTGATGGTAGCAGTAGATTCTACATCGATTATTCACTTTCCTTATTATGAATCAGAGTACAAGTCAAGATACTACTTCTTTTCTTTAATCTTGTCCTACAATAACTGCTTCGAGTGCCATTCATCTATGTTGTGCTAGGGTATTTTTTGGAAATCACACCATTTTTTATTGTCCTTCCTCGTATCCACATTACCCTTCTTTTCCTAAGGTTTGTATTGGTTATATTGAGGTTGGCCTCCCTTGGATTGTTCCTTTCTCTGTGAGTTAAGGCCACCTTTTCCATGCTTCTCTTGTGGATTTGCAAACCCAAACTCATGCTTATTCCACTTCTTAAATTTCTGCTCAATTTTGATAGCATATCAATAAGCATCTCCCAGTGAAGACATGACCAAGAAATCCATATCTCTTTGGATATACCTGTATAGGCTGCTACAAAACTTCGGAACCAGGTGTCTCTCTGAATCTTGAATAACCATCTTTGAGCATAGGATATGGAAGATGTTGGTATACTCTAGCACTTTCTAGTATCTCTCCTGATGTAGAGTCATCCATCTCATATACTGGTCATCATAGATTACAACATAGTATAAATCCTCCTTGAGAACATCCATAAAGGCCACCTAGGTGGGTTCTCTCTCGAATGGTGCATATTCATCCACGATGTTCCTCTCCTAGTATCCTTCCCACCAAGCTATGACATGGGGACAAGATTTAAGGAGTGCAAAGGTGATCTTTTTACCATGAGAATTGTTTTAGACAAAGTAATAACCTTCTATTAGATACAACCATTTCTCTAGAGAATATGCATCTATCTAGACTTAAAATAAGGGGATATCAAAATTAAATTCTACCTTGAAGGGAATTGTACCTCTGAAATGGATGCTTGTCAAAGATTACTTGGCCACCATCAGTATTCATTAAAGGATCTGAGTGAATTTTTCCATCATCTCATTCCTTTATTACACAATGTCTTCCTAGAGAAATGTATTGAAAATATATCCTACTCTATCAACTCGCTTTTCTTCCGCCATGGGAGATCACTTGGGTTGACAAGATTGATCCTTTCCAAGTGAAACTAGCTCAAGACCCAACTCTCTATACCCTGACCTCGCCATGGAAATGCATTAATAAATAATCAACATAGTTCTTTGATACCACTAATCCAATTTATGTTGAGAATGAAATGAGATATGAACAAAAATATAGAAGAGAACAAATAAATACAATGAAACCCAACTTTGGTTAATGAATAAAATAACAAAATATTGTAGAACACAAACTAGCTAGATTGGTGATAGCTTATTTCTAAAGAGAAAGATATGTCAAATATGCTCAATTGAAACACGCATTACATCACACTCCATTTCCTTCTGAACGAACCTCCTTCACCTTGATTATATATGAGAGAGTGAGAGGAGAATAATTCCCATGATGCATGTGGGATAAATTGGTCTGGGTTTAAAAAAATTCATAGGCATGAAAAACATTAGGACATCTTGGGAGGTCACCCATACTAGTACTACTCTATCCCAAGCACACTTAACTGCATAATTATGACAGGATACAGTGCATTAACGTTGTAGGAATGTACATAATACCACTAGGAAATCATTACATGATGGTTGTAATTAAAAAATGGAGATGGAATTACATTGCATCCCCCGTTAATCATAACATCAAAAGGGTGAATATCACAGTTAATCAAAACCATGGGTTCAAAAACATTGATTCAATGAGAAATTTGGAAGACCATTGAGATCCACCTGGATCATCCTTCTTAAGCCAATTCCTAGATCTTACAACTTTCTACAAATTCCCCAAAGAAAAACTTTTAGGATACAAATATGATCTATAAAACTATCATGTATATTGTACTAGAATAGTTCGTCACAACAGATCTTATAATATCCTGGAATATTAGATTATGAAATTTATTTCCTTAGATCCCAGGTTAATTATTACTATCTTATTGCTCATATTTATGAAAATGAAAGAACAATTGAATTTACACAGCATCCAAACAATTGAACACAAGATGATCTTGGAAACCCAATATGGGAAAAAACCCATCTTGAAGGTGAGGCCTATTCTCTTCTTTCTTTTCTTTAGTTATGAAAATGCAAATACAAAGAAAGGGGAACTCATTGTGGAGTTTCCTTTGACATTGTGGCCTAAATGACTACTTCATAATCTCCTACCTCCTCTGTTATGCTCTCAAAATACCACTCCTATATGCTCTGCTCAACTATGGAACAAGTACAATGCTAAAGAATGGAACAATTTCTCCTCCTAGTGGCCCGATATATAATATAGATCAATATCCATAAAAGGTTGAGGTTTTTTCATCCGCAACCCTCTATTAGTGATAAGGTTTTGGACCTTCTAGAATATGATTGAAAGTCCACACGTGGCTAGCGCCACGTGTGCAAGTAATGGAGGATGACGTGGTATCCACTTGTACCATGGTGGTAAAAAAAGTAGGTGATTTTTAAACTATTGTGGATATTCTATTGGAAAAGATTGTCACAAAAGATCTTATACTATGTTGAAATCTTTATTATGTAGGTTTATTTCCTTAGATATCAAATTTTTCATATCTAGCTTATTGCGCTATGTTTTTAAAGAAAATAATTGAAATATGGATACAAAGAATAGGAAAATGAAATAACACCATCCACACAAATAAACACAATATTTACCCTAGGAAACCCAATACGAGAGAAAATCCAGACTGAAGGTGAGGCCTAACCTCAACTATCTTTGCTTCAGTTATCAAAATGCAAATACAAAGGAATGGACACTCACTATGGAGTTTCCTATGAAACTATGGCTTGAAAGGTTGCTACATAATTTTCCTCCTCCTCTGTTATATTCTCAAAATACTACTCATAGATGTTTTTATTATATATGGAACAAGTACAATACTAAATAATGGAATTCCTTCTCCTCCTAGTGGTTCAGTATTTAACATACCATGATAGCCATCTAGGGCTAGGGTTTTGACTTCCTCAACTCTCAATTACCGATAAGGTTTGCACCTTCTATAATTTTATTGAAATTCCACATGTGGCTATCCCCATACGTGTGAGTAATGGGGGATGATGTGGCATCAACTTGTACCATGGTGGTCAACACAGTAGGTCAACTTGTGGTAGGCATAACTTTAGCATATGAACTCCTATTGAGGTGGTTCTTACACTGTTGGAAAGGTCCCGATCTGCATAATATGGTAACTTCCACCAATAAAATTTTGGACCAAAAAAATGATGTTTTATGCCTCAAAATAGACCTGGAATATTTCAAATGGTTTCTAACCTTAATTTTTCAAACTTGGACATGTTGCTAAAATGGCCCTACAATTTGATTCCTCTAATTTTTTCCGACCATAAAGAAACAATATAGATAACAAATTATATAATGATCCAATTCAGATCATATCTCCCTATTTATGGAGGATTTTGGTCCCAAAAATATTTACTGAATGAGGTGAGGAAATGTTTCCTCTACTTTCTCTCTGGAGTACCACTTTTCCTTGTCTAGAAATTTTCCTTTCAACCCAATCTGCCAAAGGTCATGCTACCCCTATCTTGTAGTTATATACTTCCTCTACAAAACTGTGTTCTCTACCAACTCTTACTTAGAATTTGGTGCCAACTCCTCTATGGTAGGTAGGACCTAATCCAACATGGAAGGCTCATAGAGTTTCAAATTCTCCACATTCGCTACCAAGTAAATGCACATGTATGGGGGTAGACTAAGTGTTGGGTTGTTATATTCTTTGCAGTGAAAGTCAAGTCGAGGTAGATCGACTGACAGTCAAAGGTCGAGGTGGATCGATAGAAAGTTGAAGGTCGAGGAAATCGACTGGGCAAAGTCGAATTCAAAGGTATCGACGACAAGTCAACTGACAAGAGGTCAAAGTGCGAGCGTGAGACGAACAAATAAATAACGAATGAAGGTTGACTGGTAACCTGACTTGGAAGTCGACTGTAACATAATCCCGAGATTTATGAGATTTGTAGCCAATGATATGCATAGATCTCTAACCATTTTTGGGTGCCAATATTTAGGGTTTTTCCTATTGTAAATTCTATAAATAGGGGTGTTGTAAGGTCGTAAATTGTAATGAATGAATTGTGTAATGTTGTAATACACTTATGTAGGTTAATGCATGTGTAGGTATAGGTTTTTGGTCATGCATATGTAAGCCTAATTGGATACATGGTTGTTCTTGCATAGACAAGAGGGTATAACATTATTTTCGGGATTAACAGCGTAGTGTAAGTCATTAATCTATGACCCATATCCATGAGTATTAGTCACAACTGACCAATAATTCTCATGACTTCAATCCCATTTCTTCACCCCTATGAGCATCACCCGATGCAATGAGTGCTAAGTGGACTATTCAAATCATGAGAATTATTGGTCAATTGTGACTAATACTCATGGATATGGGTCATAGATTAATGACTTACACTACACAGTTAATCCCGAAAATAATATCTAATATGTTGCACTGTGGAAGCCCCTCTATGCTTAAATAATAAGAGTGAATGGAGATCTAACTGGGTAGTTCATAAGGAACAATACTTGCTAAGGTTTTTCAAATGGGGTAGCAAGCTAAGTGGGCTTGATTGTGGGGAAAACTCTACAGTTAAGCATGCTTGAGCCAGAGGCGTCTTGGAATGGGTGACCACTTGGGAAGTCCTAGTTATCGGGTGCAAGCCCCGAAAGTGATGATTGATGCTATGTGATTCATTTCGTTGTTTTCAATCCCATTTCTTCACCCTTGTGAGCATCACCCAATGCAATGAGTTCTAAGTGGAATATTCAAATCATCAGAATTATTGGTCAGTTGCGACTAATACTCATGGATATGGGTCATAGATTAATGACTTACACTAAGTATTTAATCCCGAAAATAATATCTAATATGTTGCACTGTAGAAGCCTCTCTATGCTTAAATAATAAGAGTGAAGGGAGCTCTAACTGGGTACATCATAAGGCACAATACTTGCTAAGGTTTTGCAAATGGGGTAGCAAGCTAAGTGGGCTTGATTGTGGGGAAAAATCCATAGTTAAGCGTGCTTGAGCCAGAGGCGTCTTGGGATGGGTGACCACCTAGCAAGTCCTGGTTACCAAGTGCAAGCCCCATAAGTGATGATTGATGCTATGTGATTCATTTCGTTGGTTTCAACCCATTTCTTCACCCCTGTGAGCATCACCCGATGCAATGAGTGTTAAGTGGACTATTCAAATCATGATAATTATCGGTCAGTTGCGACTAATACTCATGGATATGGGTCATATATTAATGACTTACACTACGCAATTAATCCTTAAAATAATATATAATATGTTACACTGTGGAAGCCCCTCTATGCTTAAATAATAAGAGTGAAGGGAGCTCTAACTGGGTAGTTCATAAGGAACAATACTTGCTAAGGTTTTGCAAATGGGGTAGCAAGCTAAGTGAGCTTGATTGTGGGGAAAACTCCACAGTTAAGCGCGCTTGAGTCAGAGGCGCCTTGAAATGGGTGACCACCTGGGAATTCCTGGTTACTGGGTGCATGCCCCGAAAGTGATGATTGATGCTATGTGATTCATTTTGTTGGTTTCAATCCCATTTCTTCACCCCTGTGAGCATCACCCAATGCAATGAGTGCTAAGTGGACTATTCAAATCATGAGAATTATTGGTCAGTTGCGAATAATACTCATGGATATGGGTCATAGATTAATGACTTACACTACATAGTTAATCCCGAAAATAATATCTAAGAGGGTATGATGTCGATTTTGTCCTAGGTGTGGACCAAGGTTAGACATGTAACCTTTTATTATGATTGAATAAGAAAACAAGAGAGAAGAACACCCAAAGGAATGTTGGTTTCTCCCAGTTAAGGGTTCCAGGGTAAAATATCGGTGTATTGTGTGATTTTTTGTTTCATTTACGTTCTTGATTAAATTCTTCTTCTCTTCTACTAAGATTAGTGTGGAAGTGTCTTGCATTTCCTAACATGTGGTATCAAAGGTTAGGTTTTCCCTGAAAAGTGAGTGTTCAGAGTGGTGCTATGTTTTGGCGAGTATAACAGATATGATTTTCCAATATTGAATATGAGAACTAAACCATAGGTACAGTAAGAGTCGTAAGTCATAAATTGTGTTAAATATCATGGTAAAGAATTGCGAGCAGTTCCAGAATAGAGATTGAAAATTTCAATGGCCATAATTTTGAGCTTTGAAAGATTAAGATGGAAGATCTTCTTGTGGATCGAGAACAATGGACAATAGTCTATCCAAGTACCCAACTGACAGACATGTCAACAGACGAATGGGAGAAACTCGAAAGAAGAGAAAGAAGTATGATTCGTCTTTGTCTTGCAGATTCGATGTTGTTGAATGTCTTAGGTGAAGATTCGGCCAAGAAATTGTGGGACAACTTGGCAATATTATACCAGTCGAAATATCTGGTAAATAAGTTGTTTCTCGGAAACAAACTGTATCTTCTGAGGATGAGTGATGGTAGTTCTGTGACTGAGCATTTAAATGAATTTAATATTGTTTTAAGCCAGTTATCGTCTATGGATATTAAGATCACTAATGAGGAGAAGTGTATCAACCTATTATGTTATTTTCTAAACTCCTAGGATAGCTTAGTCGTGGCTATTGGGATTAATAAAACCACACTAGATCTAGAAGATGTGGTTTCTTCTTTGCTATCAAAAGAAATGAGAAGGAATAGCATGAAAGGATTGACCAAAGATTCTCTAGTAGTGAGAGGTTAATCGATAGACAGAGATAAAGGAATATTCTTTGATATAAATTTGACGTCGAAGGATAGATCTAAATCCTCATTTTAGTGGAAGCAAAGATGCTAGAAATGTGATAAATATGGGAATTATAAAAAGGATTGTACATCAAAGGAAATAGAATTCAATGTTGGATTTGATGAGAGGCAGTCAACTGACAGAAAGATGACCTCAGACAAGGGAGGTGATGTGTATCTAGAGTCGACCATTACATATTCGTATCAATATGTTTTGTTGATTGACTCAGGAGAATCCCATCATATGAAACCACATAAAGAATGGTTTTTTGAATATGAACAATATGATGGGAGTGATGTGTTCTTGGGGTACGACTCGACAACTAGAATTGTCAGATGGGAAAGAGTTTGACTAACACTACAACATGGGAGGAAAAGAACCCTTCCAATTGTGCTACACATGTTGGGTTTGGAAATAAACTTTATATGTGTCAGCAAGATCAGTGAGGCAGGTTTGCATACTTTATTTCAAAGGGATTTGTGCAATATGGACAAAGGTGCGATAGTCTTAATTATTGGGTATGTGTTGTATTCTTTTCACAACTAGCTCTAGTGTATGCTATGTTGTGTTGGGCATGAAGGTGGGTTTGAGGGGAGAGATAGCCCCCATGCATGGGGGTTCAGGGGTAACACCCCTGAGAAATTGTTTTTCCTCGGGAAACACGTCACATTTTTTCCTCGTTTTTCATGTTGGCTCAATTTTTGTGTCCATTTTTGGGCAATTTTTCGACACATGATTTTTTTCCGATGGTACATGTATGGTCTAGTACACATCTCATGCTCCATATGTGAGTGCATTTGACAATTTTATGTATGCAATGGTCTGTACTAGACTAGAAATTGCACATGTAGTGGGAGTTTTGAGCAGGTATATGTCAAAACCAGGGAAGGAGCATTGGACAATAGTAAAAAGGGTTTTTAGGTATTTGTATGGCACTTTTAGCTATGGATTGTGCTACCAAGGAAGATCGAGATGGGACAGAGTGTTGGAAATACATGTCTTTTTGGATGCATTATGGGCTGGAAATATGGATCGTAGAAGATCTACAAGAGAGTATGTGTTTAACCTATTTGTAGGAGCAATCAGTTGGATGAGAAAAATATAGGTTGTAGTGGCACTTTCAACTACATAAGTTTAATACATGGCAACCACTCATGCATGTAAGGAAGAAATATGGTTACAAAGATTGTGTTCAGGTATTGGGTTCATACAACAAGTTGTAAGGATATATTGTGACAGTCATAGTGCAACTTTTTTGGTGAAGAACCTATCTTATCATTCAAAGACAAAGCATATTGATATTCAATATCACTTTATGAGAGACATAGTTGAAGAAAAGAAAGTGTTGTTGATGAAGGTGGACACTTTGAAGAATATTGCAGATTCATTAGAAAAATATGTGAGCACTGAGAAGTTCTCTTGGTGTAGAGGATCCATGGGCATTGTTGCCTTGGATTGTTGACTATGTAACCCTGCAACCCCCTATATGCAAAGAAAACAACAAGTGGGAGAATGTTGGGTATGTGTTATATTATTTTCACGAGTAGCTCTAGTGTTTGCTACGTTGTGTTAGGTGTGCATGGGAGGGTTGAGAAGGGGGCACTAGGCCCCCCCTTCGGGGGTTTGGGGGCAGTGCCCCTGAGATTTTTTTTTTCTTCGATAAACGTGTCTCATTTTTGCCTTGTTTTTTGTGTCGCCTCGATTTCCATGTCCATTGTTGGGAGGTTTTTTGGCACATGGTTTTTGTCGATGTTTTTCTATTTCCGGTTAAGGAATTAGGGTTGTTGACTAATCCAGGTCATTGCGTTATGGTTTTATATGTCGTTGGATTCTATATGTATATTGTATTGTAAACAATGTATCACCATGAATGAATATAGAATATGTTGGTTTTCCCAGTTTGGGTTTCCAGGGGAGAAATATCTGTGTAATGCATGTATTTTTCATTGTATCTTTTCTGTTGTTTTATTGAAAATTTGTTTGTAGTAAAATAGTGTACAAGGTTAAAATCTACATTAATGAAAGGAGTTTGGATCGATACCCTGTACAAGCTATTAGGGAATGTCGACTCAACTGGATGCAAAAACATCGTTGCTCCTGAAATCGACTCGACTGTGACTCGATCTCGACATAACTCGAATCGAATCGAGCCAACACGACAAGACATGTGAGATTGACCTGACCAAGTTATGGCATGAGAGGATGGAACACATTGGAGAAAAAATACTTCGAGCTATGCAAAGAAAAGGTATGGTCGAAGGTTTTCCTAAATGTCATTTAGAGGTATACTTTTGTGAACATTGCATATATGGAAAACAATTTCAGGTGAGGTTCCCATCTGGAGCGATATGGGAAAATGGGATTCTATAACCGGTGCATAGTGATGTGTTTGGCCCGGTTACAATTCCTTCACTTGGTGGATTCCTATGTTATGTCTCCTTCATAGATGATTTTTCTAGGAAGACATGGATATATTTCATGAGCAAGAAATAAGAGGTTTTTGAGATATTTAAGGAGTTTAAATCTCTTGTGAAAAATCAAACAGAGAAGAGGATCAAAGTGTTGAGAACTCACAATGGTGGTGAATTCTGTGGAAAGGAATTTGATTAGTTATGTAAGTGGTGTGGCATAGCACGGCAAAATAATACACCATATACCCCACAAAAAAATGGATTTTTTTATTGAATGAAAAGAACGTTGATGGATAAGGAAAGGAGCATGCTCAGTGGTGTTGGGCTCGCATAAGAATTATGGACGGAGGCAGTTGAGACTGCAATATATCTGGTAAATATGTCTCCTTTGTCAACGCTATTCAACATGCATCCAAATGAGGTATGGTCTGATAATAATCCTTCGGTGGCATATCTCAAAGCATTTGGTTGTGATGCATTTGTGCATGTTCCCAAGGAAAAGAGGAGCAAGTTGGACCAGAAGGCATTCAAATGTATTTTCATTGGATATAAATAAGGAATGAAATTATATAAGATCTAGGATCCTGCATCAAAGGGAACAATGTACATTCGATATGTGGTCTTCATAGAAGTCAGAGGTAAGTCTGAGCCCGAGGAATTTGTTCAGACCAAGAATAATCTTGATACGGTGCATCTTGAACTGAGGAATGAAGAAGATGATTCAAATGAGTCGACTAAACCTGAGGAAAAGGTGGGAAAACTAACTCCGATGATAAGGAGGTCAGAAAGAATAAGAAAACCAATTGAGAGGTATAGTCCGTTCGACTTCTGTTCCACATTCATTCTAACTTCCATCGATGACGAAACCAAGTCGGATGGTGAGGAAGTCGATTCGACAAAGTGTAAACTCTGGAAGGATTCCATGGTTGAAGAAATGGAATCCTTGTACAAGAATGAGACATGGGATTTAGTTAAGTTACCTAGTGGAATAAATCCCATCAATAGAAAGTGGGTGTTCAAGAAGAAGATGAATCTAGCAAAACAAGTCTAGAAGATTAAAGCTCGATCGGTAGTGACAGGTTATTCCCAAGTTGAGGGAGTGGACTTCGGTGAGATTGTTTCCCCTGTTGAAAAACAAACTTCCATTAGAGTACTAATGTCTTTGGCTACAAAAATTTATCTAGATATAGAACAGATGGATGTGAAGACAACATTCCTACATGGGGAGTGGGAAGAATAAATCTACATGAAACAAATTGAAGGATTTATAGTAAAAGGAAAACAAGAGTTGGTGTGAAAACTCAAAATATCCCTTTATGGTCTAAAACAATCACCAAGGATGAGGTACCAGATGACACACACCTACTACGGAAACCTAGATTTTTTTGTTTCTTTTCTTCGAGGAACAAAATCCCTGAATTTCTATGGGGCCTAGCGTAGACCATCTCCCTTCCCTTATCCTCCTCCAAGAGACCACAACCTGGCCTTAGCACAAGCACCTCTCACAACTAGAAAGTTGGAGAGTCAAGGCTCTCAACTCCCTTTTCTCCAAACGTCGATCCCCGAGATGCGATACGGGTATGGCTCCCTCTTCATTAGCGCATGCTACATATAACCGTAGGCTAGGCTAAACACTAGCACTACTCGCAACTCACGACTTTGCTAGTTGGAGTGTTGAGCACTCGTGCTCCTCCTTTGTGAATCCCCAAGACACAAGAGGTCAACGTTACATGGACTCTGCCAAGCGACGCATACACGCCACTTGTCTCCCCCATTGTACTTTTCTTACGAGTTGTATCGCTGCCGCCTGTCGCACGAGACCTTGGCTCTCAGTGTTTCACGACCTTAGCGATCAAGGTGCAACTTCTTCATCCTGCAAAACCCCGAGCCACGATAAGTCAACAATGGGTTGACTCTTTCCCAGGCGACATGTGTCCACCATCTGTCACCCGTTCCCACCTTTCTCTGGGATCTTTTTGTTATGCCACCTATCAACCACGCAGTCCCCACCTAATGGATGTGCCACGTGTTTGCACGAGCCCTCGATGCTCAACACTTTGTGACTCCTGCAGTCGAAAGGAAGTTCTTTCAACCTTTGAACCCCCAATACGCGATACCATGCGGAGGTTATGATCCAACGGTTCTCCCATGGCTTGGATCCAACGACCATGATCACATCGCAATTTCGTGAATCATGAGTTCGTGAAGTCCTACCCTCGATCACTCCAAGTCACGAGTCAATGAAATGCTACCTGACTACCACGCATCCTGTGCCGATGGATGGTTCTGAATACTTCGGGACTTTCAGGATGTTTTTGAATCCACACTCCTGCCTATGCAAAGGTTAAGATCGACAAGCAATAGAGCTCCAACAGATCCTTGGATATACAGTCCTGGATCCCATCGCTACTTGCGAAGGCAAAAAGGGTCGAGGTGTTAACACCTGCGCTCCTCCTCTAGATCCATTCGTCTTGATAGGTCTGGGGTATTTCCAAAAGGATTCCGACTGTTCATCTACCAAATGATGGGGTATTCTCTTTCGATAATTGGACTCACTATCCTTTCTGAGCTTGAATCATGAAATTCAACCTCTCGGAGCTTCAAGTTCCCACGGCTCCAAGATATTAGAGAGATACTCTTTCTTTCATAAGGTTTCCCGACCCAGATCGCATGAACCTTCATATGGTTCTTGGGCAATTGTCCCCGATCTTAGTCGAGTCTCTGGGTAAAGGTTTGATACGGTTCCAAGGTTTATGGTGTAATTCCTGGAGAAGAGTACTCTCGAGAAGCCTTCCTAGAATATTACTAGAATCAAGCAAACAAGACGATTCTCGGTGGAGTGAAATCATGCCCCGGACTTAATAATTTGTACAGAAACCAACTATGGCATGTAAGTATACACATGCATCCATTATTTCTAGTCTAAAACATTAGGCAATCATTTCACACAGAAATCATTATGGGCATATAAACATGAGCATGTATTCATGATATTCAATTCAAAATACAAGGCATAAAGAACTTATCAGTTCCACCAAGCATGATGCAACTACTGAGAGGGGTACTCGTTTCCACCCAACCATAGGCTCACTGAATCCAAATGGATTTACCACTAGCCACCCCCGAGCTAGACCATGATGCTTTGAGATTCAGTCTCCTACTTCCAGCTCAACAAAAGTCAAGGATGAAAGTTTCTCTCCTTCTCCTGATACAGAAAAATAATCCAGGATGAAGGTTACTCTCCTTCTCCTATGTTCAGAACTCCCTGTGTTTCCATAATTTCTCCAGTTCTCTTCCGTGATCCCTGTCGCGCGCACTCTCCACACCCTACCACACTTCCTCTCTTGCCTTTTTCTCTGTAAGATTGCTTGTGGCGCGAATTTCACCATCCGTGGTTAGGTTTGAGAGATTTTATGGATGGGTGGTTCACCCCCATCCCCTCATTAACTCTTGAGGAGCCTCCCCACCTACCAATCTAACGGAAAATCCATTCCAGGGTCAGAGAGTCGCTTTGGTCTTTGATCAAGTAAAAACCAGTATGGTACTGGCTCGGTGTAAGTTAATGAAACCATTCCAGGTCCCTTCCACCACCTCTCATTAGCCATCGTGGTCTCTTTTAGCACATTCCCCTCCCAACAGTCATGCAACACATATTCATAAGATAATTTACATTCATCGACCTTTTATACAAAGGTACGTCAAATCAAACATTCACATCTTTGAGTTTGCCATAGTTCTTGGCCAATATAGTTATTTTTACAAGCTGGGGGAAACAGGGTGTTACAATTCCCTCCCTCTTAAAGGAACATCGTCCTCGATGTTCTATCTATCAATATGACGTGTATGTATAGAAGTAAACACAATCAGATATGCCTGTTTCATGGCATCTTCCATTTCCCACGTAGCCTCATCTAGGCCAAAATGTTTCCACTGCACCTTGACCTGTGCAATGGTTCAATTCCTGAGTGGGGTTTCCTTTCTATCCAGTATGCATTGAAGTTCTGGCAGGTATTCTACCTCCGGTTCCGCCTAGATCATAGACCATTCAATTATATGATTAGAATCATGTACATATTTCTTTAATAATGAAACATGGAAAACATTATGTGTTTTTACTGTGGGAGGAAGTAATAGCCTATAGGCTACAGGTCCCACTCTATCTAGAACTTCAAAGGGTCCACAATACCGAGGTGCCAACTTGACACAAGCTCCCATCCTCAAGGAACTATTCCTGGGCCTAACTCTGAGATATATGTGGTCTCCCATCTTGAATTCTCTTGGAGTTCTCTTTTGGTCGGCGTAACTTTTCTGTCTATTCTGAGCGACCTTTAGATTTTGTTTTATCTGAGTCACTTGTTGTTCCATTTCTTTCAACATGTCGGGTCCAATAGTAACTTTGTTCACTGGATTACTCCAACTGACTGGAGTGTTGCATGGTATACCATAGAGGACTTCGAAAGGGCTCATCTTCAGGGATTCTTGGTAGCCATTGTTGTAGGTGAATTCCACCAGTGGCAGGTAATCTTCCCACTTTTTAGGTTGATGCATTACATGCATCCTTAGCATGTCTTCTAATATTTGGTTCACTCTTTCCATCTGTCCATCGGTTTGAGGATGATAGGCTGTGCTAAATAGTAATTTGGTCTCCATACCAACCATCAAGGACTTCCAAAAGTTGGAAGTAAATTTTGTGTCTCTGTCAGAAACGATCTCTTTAGGCATACCATGTAGTCTGAATATCTCCTTCATAAATACGTTGGTGATGTCAATTGCCTTGCAAGTCGATTTGACGGGGATAAAATGAGTGGACTTGCTCAATTTATCCACCACTACCATGATGGCATCATTTTGTTTGGTCGAGGTTGGTAATCCGGTGATGAAATCCAAGGAGATGGTTTCCCATTTCCATTCCGGGATTGGTAGAGGTTGTAATAATCCTGCTAGGTGTCGGTGTTCTACTTTAACCTATTGGCATTCTATGCATTTGGCTAAGTACTCAGCTATGTATTTCTTCAATCGAAGCTAATAGAATTGTTTCCTGGTGGTCATAATCATTTTCTGGTATCCTAGATGACCAATATATGGTCTTTTATGTAGTTCATCCATTATGAACCTCTTCAAGTCATCACAATATGGAATATACAATCTATTTCTGTAAGTTAGCAGACCTCCATCTATTGTCTGGTAGCCTTCATACTTTATTTATGTAGGTTCTTGGTCTAGGTACGAGGTCACAGTCTAGAATAATGTGCCTGTTCCTTTTTCATTCTTAACTCTTTCCTTGTCATTCGTCTCGCAGGTTCTCACCGTTGCAAGGTAAATTGTTTTCATACTTCTGCTAAGGGCATCGGCCACCTTATTTTCCTTTCCTTTAATATGTTTGATTTCAAAATAAAATTTGCTAAGGAGGGTCATCCACCTATCTTTTCTGGCATTGAGCTTTGGTTGGTCAAACAGATGTCGCAATCCACAATGGTCTGTCATGAGTATGAATTTCCTTCCCAGGAGGTAATTCCTCCACATTTTCAAGGCATGCACTATGGTGGATGGCTCTAGATCATGGGTCACATAGTTGGCTTCGTACTCATTCAATTTTTGGGATTCATAGAAAACTACACTTCCTTCTTTCATAAGGACTCCCTCGAGCCCTTCCTTACAGGCATTTGTGCACACGAGGAAGTTGTTTTCAGGATCACCGATCTTCAGCATGGGTGCATGGGTCAGAAGGTGTTTCAGGGATTGAAATCTTTCTTCACATTCTTGTGTCCATGTGAATTTAGCTCCCTTCTTTTGGAGGGCAGTGATTGGACAACCAATCTTGGAGAATCCTTTTATAAATCTCCTATAGTATCCTACTAAGCCCATAAAGGATCTGATATCTGAAACGTCCTTTGGGGTAGGCCATTCCATGATAGAGCGGATCTTGTCAGGGTCTACTGCTACTCCTTTTTCAGATATGACATGGCCTAAGTAATGTATTTGTTTCTAGAAAAAGTCGCACTTGCTAAATTTGGCATAGAGCTGATGTTCTCTTAGCACTTGAAGCACAAGTATAAGATGTTCCTCATGTTCCTCTCTATTCTTGGAGTAAATTAATATATCGTCAATAAAAACCAGTACAAATTTGTCTAGGAATTTGCTAAGAACATTGTTCATCAAGCACATAAAAGTGGCAGGGGCATTGGTTAATCCAAATGGTACTACCACAAACTCATAGTGACCATATCTCATCCTGAAGGCAGTTTTGTGGATGTCTTCACCCTTGATTCAGACTTGATGGTATCCATATCTCAAGTCAATCTTTGAGAAGATGGAAGCACCGCCCAATTGATCGAACAGGTCATCGATCCTAGGTAAGGGGTACTTGTTCTTTATGGTTACCTTATTGAGTTGTCTATAATCTATGCATAGTCAGAGGGTACCGTCTTTCTTCTTCACAAACAGAACTGGTGCTCCCCATGGGGAAACGCTAGGCCGGATATAGCCTTTTTCCATCATTTCTTTTAGTTGTAATTTAAGCTCAACTAGCTCAGGTGTGCTCATCCTATAAGGTGTCCTAGACACGGGAACTACTCCTGGTCCAAGTTCTATCAAGAAGTCAATGTCCCTTCTCAGAGGTAAACCCAATACCTCTTTTGGAAACACATCTCTATATTCTCTTAGTGTGGGGTGGTCTTCGAGGCTTGGTTTGTCGTCTTCAAATGATTCCAATGCCTGTATCGCATATAGTGGGCATCCCTTCCTGCAATACTTTCTCATTTGAAGGGCTGATATTCATCTCACCGAGACAGGTTTTTGGATCCCTCAAAGGGTTATCCTTCTTCCTTCTTCACTTACACATTCTAAGGTTTTATGGTAACAGTCTAGTCTGGCTTTATATGTGGCTAGCCAGTCCATACCAATCAACAGGTCATACAATCCTAGGGGTATTATGTTAAGGGTTTCTTGGGTGGGGAATTCACCCATAGTGAATTGGCAAGCTGGTATGACCTCCACTACCTTTATTTTGGTGCCAGTGGCTAACTGTACCAACCATGGCTTGGTGTGTTTATGTGGTTGTAATTTACACTTATCAACAGCCTTAGGAGCTATATAACTCAAATTTGAACCAAGGTCAATTAGAATGGACACTATATGGTTGGTGATCATACCCTCCATCTCCAGCACTGAATCTTGGTGGTCAGCTTGCTTATTATCCATGGCTGCATAAATTTGCCGCATACTCCTGGCCATGTCATTGATGGTGGTAGCTTCTTGAATGTTGTAAATTCTCCAACTGCTCTATTGTCGGTACCGACAGTCGCTTAGTAGATGTTCTTCTCCACAACCCCAACATTTCAAGGGTTCTCTCTTTGGGTTATCAATCTTTCCTGGGGTAGATCCAAAAGGTCTATTTCTTCTCTGGGAGGTGAAATTCTGCTGGTGTACACTTTGGGTTGGGAAGCTCATCCTTGAGTCCTTTTTATAGTTTTTAAATCTTTGGGATTTGAACCCCTTTTTCTGGAATCCCAAAATATTCTTCTGCTTCCAGCCTTCGCGAGGTTCTGTCTGATGCCCAAGCTGTTCATAACAATATCTTGCCTTTAGGATAGTGTCTTCTAGGGTTTTTGGCTCGTCAAAATCAATCCTGTTCTAATAGTCCTTAGGTATTCCATTGATGAATCATTACACCTTTTCCTTTTCTTCTTTTATATAGGGTACGTACCTCATCAACTCGAGAAATATGCTGACATATTCCTCTATGGCGAGTTTCCCCAGCTTGAGTTCATAGAATTCTTTAGTCTTTTCGTTGAAATACTTTTCCGATAGATACTTCTTCCTGAAGTATTTCTCAAACCATTCCCAAGATAGGTCTTCTTTGTGAATCCCTTTTACGTTCTTAAGGTCTTCCAACCAAATGAAACCCTTTCCATTCAAGTTGAAAGTGGTTACTCGGGCCTTCAAGTTTTCTTAGAAGTCATGGGGCTCTGAAATACTTCTTTAGTCCAAGCATCCAGGCCCCCGCTTCCTCTCCCTTCTTTACTTTACCATCGAAAGAGGATGGTTTGGCCTTCTTGAATTCTTCGAGATTATGATTTTTGGAATTCCTTTGCTTCTTCCGTTTTCTTCAGGAATAAGAACTAGTCCTGCTACTAGAAGATTCCTTTGAATCGCCGGTTTCCTTTCCAGAGGAATCGTCAGATGCTTGTCCCTTATCTCTGGGGTGGACCTTTCTTGAGGTTCTCTTCCCAGTGTGGCCACTTAAAAGACCATGTTTTCGTATCTCAGGTGGAATTAGACTTTCTTTGTCTACCGTTGGTCCGCGTGAATGGTGTCAGGTCCATACTGCAATTATCTTTGTATGTCAGATAAACTCTGCAGCAAGACTGCATTAATTTTTGTTTTCTTCTCTTGCTCTTTTATCAACCTCTCATTGTCGGCCTTTCAGCTCTGTAGTTCGACCATGAGTCTCTTCACAGTCTTAGATAGATCTGGACGGGCCTCTACCACTCTCCTTTCGTCAGACTCTTCATCTCTATTGTGGGAGCCATCCCCCACTTTGTGGTGCATCACCATTCTATGCCTCTGCAGTTTCCTGCAGTTGATCATCCGCTTGTTGTGCAAGAAAAACACTTGGTGTTAGTCAACATTATATTCATTCACAATCAACGCATAATTCATATTTTCAAATGCATACACACAATAGGAATTTTCATTCTTAACTTCGACTTTTGATAAAGGGGGTTAGGATAAAGAGTTACTCCTTTTAAGAGTACCTCAAATGGAGTTTATGTGCAACTCATTCATGAGCCCAAGCAGGCCAAGTATTGTAACCATGCTCTGATACCAATTTGGCACACACTTACTACGACAACCTAGATTTTTTCATTTCTTTTCTTCGAGGGATAGAATGCCCGAATTTCTATGGGGCCTAGCGCAGACCATCTCCCTTCCCTTATCCTCCTCCAACCGAACACAACCTGGACTTAGCGCAAGCACCTCTCGCAACTCACAAGTTGGAGAGTCAAGGCTCTTGACCCCTTTTTCTCCAAACTCCAATACCCGATATGCAATACGGGTACGGCTCCCTCTTCATTAGCGCCTGCTACATATAACTGTAGGCTAGGCTAAACACTAGCACTACTCACAACTCGTGACTTTGCTAGTTGGAGTGTTGAGCCCTCGTGCTCCTCCTTTGTGAATTCCTAAGACACGAGAGGTCAATGTTAAGTGGACTCTACCAAGCGATGCGTACATGCCACTTGTCTCCTCCACTGCATTCTACTTACGAGTTGTATCACTGCCACCCGTCGCATGAGACCTCGGCTCTCTGCATTTCATGACCTTAGCGATCAAGGTGCAACTTCTCCATCCTATGAAACCCCGAGCCATAATAAGTCAACAATGGGTTGACTCTTTCCCAGGCGACATGTGTCCACCACCTGTCACCCACTCCCACCTTTCTCTAGGAGCTTGTTGTTACACCACCTGTCAACCATGCAGTCCCCACCTAATGGATGTGCCATGTGTTTGCACGAACCCTCAGTGCTCGGCAGTTCGTGACTCCTGCAGTCGAAAGGAAGTTCTTTCAACCTTTGAACCCCCGATACGTGATACCACATGGAGGTTATGATCCAATGGTTCTCCCGTGGCTTGGATCCAATGATCAAAATCACGTCGCGATTTCATGAATCATGAGTTCGTGTAGTCCTACCCTCGATCACTCCAAGTCGCGAGTCAACGAAATGCTACCCGACTGCCATGCATCCTATGTCGATGGACGGTTCTGAATACTTCAGGACTTTCAGGACATCATCGAATCCACTCTCCCGCCTATGCAAAGGTTAAGATCGACGAGAAATAGAGCTATGACAGATATTTGGATCTACGATCCTGGATCCCATCGCCACTTGCAAAGGCAAAAAGGGTCGAGGTGTTAACGTCTGCGCTCCTCCTCTAAATCCATCATTCTTGACAGGTCTAGGGTATTTGTGAAAGGATTCTGACCGTTCATCTACCAAACGATGGGGTATTCTCTTTCGATCATCAGACTCACTATCCTTTCTGAGCTTGAATCACAAAATTCAACCTCTCAGAGCTTCAAACTCCCACGACTCTGATATCTTAGAGAGCTACTCTTTCTTGCATAAGGTTTCCCAACCCGGATGGCATGAACCTTCAGATGGTTCTTGGGAAATTGTCCCTGATCTTACTTGAGTCTCTGGGTAAAGGTTCGGTACGGTTCCAAGGTTTATGGGGCAATTCCTGGAGAAGAGTACTCTCGAGAAGCCTTCCTAGAATATTATGAGAATGAAGCAAACAAGGCGATTCTTGGTGGAGAGAAATCATGCCCCAGACTTAATCATTTGTACAGAAACCAACTATGGCATGTAAGTATATACATGTGTCCATTACTTCCAGTCTAAAACATCAGGCAATCATTTCACACAGAAATCATTATGGGCATATAAACATGAGCATGTATTCATGATATTCAATTCAAAATACAAGGCATAAAACACTTATCAGTTCCACTAGGCATGATGCAACTGCTGAGAGGGGTGCTTGTTTCCACCCAACCGTAGGCTCAGTGACTCCAAACGTATTTACCACTAGCCACCCCGGAGCTAGACCACGATGCTTTGAGATTCAGTCTCCTACTTCCAGCTCAATGAAAGTCAAGGACGAAGGTTACTCTCCTTCTCCTATGTTCAGAACTCGTTGTGTTTCTAGAATTTCTCCAATTCTCTTCCACGATCCCTGTCGCGTGCGCTCTCCACACCCTACCACACTTCCTCTCTTTCCTTTTTCTCTGTAAGATTGCGTGTGGTGAAAATTTCCCCATCCGTGGTCAGGTCTGAGATATTTTATGGATGGGTGGTTCACCCCCATCCCCTCATTAACTCTTGAGGAGCCTCCCCACCTACCAATGTGATGGGAAATCCATTCCAGGGTCAGAGAGTCGCTTTGGTCTTTGAGCAAGTAAAAACCAGTATGGTACTGATTCAGTGGAAGTTAACGCAACCATTCCAGGTCCCTTCCACTACCTCTCATTAGCCATCGTGGTATCTTTTAGCACATCCCCCTCCCAACAGTCATGCAACACATATTAATAACATAATTTACATTCGTCGACCTCTTATACAAAGTTCTATCAAATCAAACATTCACATCTTTGAGTTTGTCATAGTTCTTGGCCAATATAGTTATTTTTACAAGCTAGGGGAAACAAGGTTTTACACTAGAAGTTTGACACTTACATCCTTAGTTTTGTATTTGTGAGAATAAAATATGATCACTGTATATATTCCAAGGAAGAAAGACGGTGTTTCATATATGTAGCTTTGTATGTCGATGACATGTTGTTGATTGGAAACAACATGGATGCAATAAAGGAGGGGAAGAAGTATCTATCCTATAAGTTTGACATGAAGGATATCTATGCAGATAACTTCATTCTGGAATGGAGATTAAAATAGATCGAGTTGGTATAAATCTTTGGTTAAATAAAACGAAATATATTGAAACAGTTCTGAAATGGTTCAACATGTAGGATTGCAAACTGGTGAAGGTGTCCATTCCAGTGGGAGAAAGGATTACTGTTAAACAATGTCCAAAGACACAGGAATAAATAGAGGACATGGCACGTATTCCCTATTCAAGTGTTGTTTTTATTATAATGTCTGTGATGGTATGCAATCGACCAGACATTTTCCATGCAGTGGGAGTGTTGAGAAGGTACATGTTGACACCCGGAAAGGAGCACTAGACAGTTTTCAATAGAGTATTCAGGTATTTGTGTGGCACGAAGGACTATGCCATATGATACCAAGTAAATCCTGGAGGTGACAGTGGTAAATTAGATGTGCATGTATTTGTCGATGCCGACTGAGATGGATATCTGGATCGACAGAGGTCGACCAACGGATATGTCCTCAAAATTTTCGATGGAGAAATAAGTTGTATGAGTAAGCGATAGGCGGTCATATCCTTGTCAACAATAGAAGTTGAATACATGGTGGCCACTCATGGAAGCAAGGAAGTGGTATGGATTCAAAGGTTGTGTTCAATAATCAGGCTTGAGTAAAGAGCTATGAAGTTGAGTTGCGATAGTCAAAGAACAATATTTTTGGAAAAGAAACCTACTTATCATTCAAAGACTAAGCACATTGATGTACAATAACATTTCATAAGAGATATGGTGGAAAGTAACAAGGTGCTACTGGAGAAATTAGACACATTTGAAAACATAGAAAACTCATTGACCAAGTATGTGAGTTCTATGAAGTTCTCTTGTTGCAGAGAGGCAATGGGAATTGTTTCCATGAGTCTGTGAATGAAAGTTTAGGAATCTCTTGTTTCAACAAAGAAAACAACAAATGGGAGAATGTTGGGTTGTTATATTCTTTGCAGTGAAAGTCGATTCGAGGTACATCGATTGACAATTGAAGGTTGAGGTGGATCGACAGCAAGTTGAAGGTCGAGGAATTCGACTGGGAAAAGTCAAATTCGAAGGTATTGATGGCAAGTCAACTGACAAGAGGTCACAGTGCAGGCGTGATATGACCAACTAGAGACCGAATGAATGTCGACTGGTAACCTGACTTGGAAGTCAATTGTAACAAAATCCTGATATTTACAGGATTTGTAGCCAATGATACGTATATATCTATAACCATTTTTGGGCATCAATATTTAGGGTTTTTCCTATTGTAAAGACTATAAAGAGGCATGTTGTAAGTTCATAAAGACTAATGAATGAATCATGTAATTTTGTAATAAACTTATGCAGGTTAATGCATGTGTAGGTATAGGTTGTTGTTCACGCATATGTAAGCTGACTTGGCTACAGGGTTGTTCTTACAGAGGAAAGAGGGTATGATTTTGATTGTGTCTTAGGTGTGGACCAAGGTTAGACATGTAACCTTTTATTTTGATTGAATAAGAAAACAAGAGAGAAGAATGCACAAAAGAATGTTGGTTTCTCCTGGTTAAGGGTTCTAGGGTAAAATCTAGATGTGTTGTGTGATTACTTGTTTTATTTACATTCTTGATTAAATAATTGTTCTCTTCTAATAGGATTAGTGTGGAAGTTTCCTACATTTCCTGACACTAAGTTTGTAGGCATTATCTTCCACCTTCTCCAATACCTAAAAAGGGCCATATTGCAAAGTCCTAATCTTCTTACCAAGACCCTGTAGTCTTTACTTGTTTAGCTATAACCAAACCTTGTCTCCCACTATGAATGATTTTTTTGTTCTATTTTATTAATTTCATTCCTTTTACATTTCCTATGAATTCTTTAGCATGTTTTATACTTCAAAATAGATCTACATAATATTTGCAACAAAATTCGATTATTTCAATGCTTCTCCCATGGTGTCTTCCCTAACTCCTCCTTGTTTTCCATAAACAACATCTAAGGGTGAAGGTTGAAAATATAAAAATAAAGTTTCAAAAGGGGACTTACCAGTAGCAATATGGACTACTTTATTATAAGAGTGTTGAATGTAGATCATATTCCCATCCCGAGTGTTTGGATGCTTTTGATCGTAACCCATTAAACGATGTACCAATGTCCCATTGACTAATTCTCTCTACCCATCTATCTATGGATGAAATGTTGTAGATCTCTTCAAATTTGTGTCCATATTCTCCCAAAGTGTGGTCCAAAAGGCACTGATAAATATGGTATCCCTATCTAAGATAGTCCTCCTTGGTATCCCAAAGTTCACTAAAACCTATTCAAAGAACATTTTTGTTGCTTCATGTTTGATGCACATCTTATTTAACCTATAAAATACCATAAAACTTTAGTCATGTCCCTTCCTGATTGTTGGCAAACCACCCACAAAATCCATGGAAATTATTTCCCTAGGTCAAGTGGGTATAGGTAAGGGATGGTATAGAACTTGTTTTCTATTATTGGGCTTGTTCCAGTACAAAAAAATATGAATCCTCTAATATACTAAGCTACATCTTCTTGCATTTTAGGTCATTACACATACCTTTGCAAGTTAGTTGTTGTCTTCCCAACACCAATATGTCTTGCAACCTTGGATGTGTGAGCCTCAAGAGTAAGATGCAATATTTCACCTTTAAGGACACAAATCTTGTACATATTTTAGAGTAAACCATTCTAGAGATGATACTCATCCTTTCCATCACTTTCTTCTACATAAATTTGGCCCTGTAGTTGTTTAAAAACCTCCTTGAAGTCCTCAACTTTTGTGTATTCCTCTTTGTATCAATCATGGGTAAAAGGCTCCATGTGCATAAGAGTTTCCAAATATGTAATCTTGGATGTGGGTGGCCTTGAAAGAATTTCTTTGAACTTATTAATGTTTCCCTTTTTATACTTGATAACAAGATGAATTTGTTGCAAAAACCACATCCACTTGTAATGTCTGATTTGTTGAATCTTACTCTAGGCATGAAAATACTACAATGGCTAGTGATCTGTGTGGATAATGGTTTCCCTTCCCATCATATAGTGCTTCCATTTCATAACATATTGAACTAGGGAATAAATTTATTTATCATATGTAGTGTAATTTAAGAATCACCCATGAAAAATTTCAGAATGATAGCATATAGGATTACCTCCTTGCATCAAAATTGTTCACATAGAATACCCACTTGCATTTTTATCCTTTTCAAATGGATTCTATAAGTTAGGAAAAGAGAGAATTGGTGCTTGACTAATATTTCATTTCAGTTGTAAAAAGATTTATTTTGATTATTTCCCCATTGGAAACTATTACCACTCATCATTATGGCACAGAGTGGTGCATTTACCACTGAAAAGGATTCTATGAAATTTCATAGATACCATTCTATGACAAAAAATATCCTAACTTTAGTGACATTAGTAGGACCTGGCCATTTTATGATGGTCTCCATCATTGCAATATCTATCTTGAACTCCCCTCCACCGATCAAATACCTCAAATACACTAATGACTACTGAGAAAACTCACATTTATTGAGTTTATCCAATAGTTGGTTCGTTTTTATAGTCTCTAACACCTACATGATATGTGAGATGTGATCCTTATAGGTAGAGCTATAAACCCATATATCATCCAAACATTCAATAAAAAATGAAACAAAATATGGGTGCAATAAATCATTCATGGGTATCATAAATGTAGTTGGTGGATTACATAAACCAAATGGCATGACCAAAAATTCATCCAAACCTTTCCTTATCTTAAAGGCGGTCTTCCAAGTGTCTTCTTCTATGGCACATACCTAGTGGTATCCCAATTTGAGATCCAACTTATTGAAGTAATTGGCATGGTACAAATAGTCTAACAAATCATTGATCATGGGAAGAGGGTATTGATTCTTGAGTGTAATCTTGTTAAAATATTTGTACTCAATACAAATTCACCAAGTCCCATCCTTCTTGGGTACTATGATAATAAGTAACCCACAAGGTGATTTTATTATTCGAATTACTCACTTATCCAACAATGGTTTCCATTTTTTCTTCACTTGATCTGCTTCCAAAAACAACTATCTATACAACCCTATATTCAATAATGGGGATTCAAGAAATAAGTCTATCTCTCTATCCACTTCCCTCTTAAGTGGTATCCCCTTAGGCTCCTAGAATACTCCTCTATATTCCTATAGAAACTCATGCAACTATTTGTTTTGTCTCCTTAGTACATCCCTCCAATAATGCCTTTACTCTTACTAATTCATCACTTGACTGATTCTCTCATAATACAAGAAACTCATATTTCTTATTGGATCTAATCAAGTTTTTGTCTTGGTTGACACTTACTAGTGAGATATGTGATTTACCTTTATGTGCATTTATGTTGTAGGACTCCCCATCCTTGATCAAGAGGTACTGGTTTTCTCTCCGCGTGAATATTGCATCCCTCATATGCATGAAGGGGATTCCAAATACTACACCACACATGTCAAGGGGTACTACATCTAACTCCACTTCATCAATAAAATATGCACTTACAAGAAATTTGATCTTACATTGTTTCATGACCTTGATTTTTGCATCATTTTTTACCCACCCTAATGAGTATGGAATAGGATGATCATGAACTTCCAACCTAAGCTTGTTGAATAAGTTGGATACTATGATATTGGCCTAGAAACTAGAATCTAATAGAGTGTCTACCTTGGTCTTCTTTACTTGTATCTTGATATAGAAGAGTTTTTTCATCTCCTTCTCTTCCTTGTGATGAAGGTTACTCAGAGTCACCTCCTTCTACATTGACGTGCGATAAATCTTCTCATCCACATATGAGATTATCTCTACATGATTGATTGAATCCATATCTAGAATATTCTTCTTCTTGGCATCCTTACTACGGTTCTTAGTGTTGAGCACTGTATGTATTTTCCAATGTTTTTCTTTAGTGTGAACATCGATATTGCAATGGTTACAGTGGTTACTTTGATCCTTGCACCAATGTGCAGTGGTTGTTTTGTTCTTTTCTTTCCCTTTCCACTTCTTCTTTCCCTCCTTGGAAGCGTCTTAGTGCTCTTTTTGTTTGGAACTACTTGGTTGTTCTTTTTTGTGGTGTATATTTTCTAGATATTGTGCTTGTAAACAAGCCTCATCAAATTTCCTAGGATTGAAGAGCATCACTTTGTTTTGCAAATGACTATGTAGACCCCCAAATATTTGAGGAGTACATATAGGTTCTTGGGAGCGATACCCAACATCATATCCATATTCTTGAATTCAGTGGTGTACTCTTACAAAATTTGCCCCTTCATTTTCCTGAAGTAATGCCAATAGATACATTGGTCCTCTACATACCCAATAGTGTAGAAATGGGACTTAATAAGGGTTTTGAAATCATCCCACTTAGTTACTAGAATATCACCCTCTATACTAAGTGTTTCCATGTGAAACTCCCACTAGGTTAATGCATAGCCCTCTAATTTCAGTCTAGAAAATGAAATCTTCTTCTCTTCTTCTATGTGGTGGACACTAAAATGGACCTCTAGCTATAGAAACTAACGATTCAAATTTACTACATCGATCTCTCCCTGATATTGTTAATGTTTAAGCCATTATTATAGTTCTTTGAATATTATATAACAATAGCATAGTACAAGATCACTGAGAAATACACAATCACAAGAGACACAACATTTATCCTGGGAAACCCTCTAGGGGAAGAAAACCCAACAAAACTTACTTATTATAGATAGAAAATACAATGCCAATAGATCTCTTAAACTAATACAGAAGATACTCTCCCAGATATGCGCCACTCTCTCTCCTTCTTCTCTAACTGCAGATCCAAAACTTGTCTCACGAAATGAGCAAGTGAGTTGTGTCTCTAAGTGAGGGGCTAGCCTCCTAATTTATATTAGACTGGAACGTGTGAAGTGTCTCTTCACTGGCAGGGACGACTTCACCAACTGGGTGGTTAGAACCACCTTTATTATGTTCTGGGGCCTCTTTAATATATGTTGGGGCCGACTTCTTATTCTGCCTATTATAATTATCATTTGACCAATCCACAAAAGAGGATTTGGTCCTATTAAAATAGTTGACATGATCAATCCACAATGGGGATTGATCTAATGAATAATATATCAAATAATAATAAGAATACTCTTTGCAGTTACATTATTTCAACACTCCCCCTTAACAAGAAGGGTATTCTTCAGAAGCATCATGCGAGAGAGAGAGGACAACATCATCAACAACATCAAGTGGGTGAGAGGACAACATCATTAATATCATCTTGGAACACTGATTGGCGTATCTATAAATCATCGGCAACATCATCATTCTCAAAGGAATGCCATCATCTGCATCAATATGTATTAGTATAAAAAATGATACATCATCATCATCACAACACAAGGCTGGCTCATCATAATACAAGACTGGCTTTATGTCACAACTGTCAAGCTAGAAGCTCAGTATTCGTCTCATCTCAATGCCTTGCTTTACGTCACAACACTCAAGATAGAAGCAATATACTAGACTGGATTTACGTCACAGCTATCAATCTGGAAGCACAGTACTAGTCTCATCTCATCGTCTTTATTTACATCACAACACTCAAGCTAGAAGTAAGATACTCATCCTGGTTTACATCACAACCATCAGGTCAGAAGAAGGATACTAGACTGGCTTTACGTTACAGTTATCCAGCTGGAAACTCAGTGCTAGTCTCATCATATCATCTTTCTTTACGTCACAACCATCAGGTCGGAAGCAAGGTACACATCCTTCTTTACGTCACAACCATCAGGTCGGAAGCAGGGAACTAGACTTGCTTTACGTCACAACCATCAAGTAGAAATCAAGGTACTCATCCTACTTTACGTCACAACCATCAGGTTGGAAGCAGGATACTAGACTGTCTTTACGTCACAACTATCCAGCTGGAAGCACAGTACTATTCATATCACATCATCTTTCTTTATGTCACAACCATAAGGTAGGAAGAAAGAGATGTCTCATCACAGCATCTACTCCCCCTTTCGAGGAGGATCCTTTCAGACTATACCAAGATTATCTCGAAAGTACTCAAACTTTATACCAGATAGTGGCTTGGTCAACACGTCAACAACTTGTTCATCTATGCTAATGTACTGGAGCTTTAAGGCTCCTCTCTGCACCATGTCACGGATGTAATGATAACGGATCTCTATGTGCTTCGACCTGTCATGGAATACAAGATTCTCTGTCATCTTTATGCATCTCTAGTTGTCACATAGAATCAAGGTTTCTCTCATATGTAAGTCAAATAGGCCGGTCAACAACTTTCGAAGCCATATAGCTTCATAGCTGGCAGAACATGCAACAATGCATTCTTCTTCCATTGTGCTGAGAGAAATACTATATTGCTTCCTACTCTGCCACGAGATCATAGCTGATACCAAACTGAAACAACATCCTGAAGTGCTTTTCCTTTCAGAAACACTTCCTTCCCAATCTACATCAGTATATCCACTCAATGTGAAATCATGATCTCCATCATATATGAGACCATAATCTATTGTACATTTAAGGTACCCCATCACATGCTTTGCATCCACTAGGTGAACATGTCTGGGTTCTACCAGAAAATGACTCAAGGTGCTCACGGAAAAACAAATGTCTAGTCTGGTGTTCGTCAGGTACATTAGTGATCCAATAATATGTCTGTACAGTGTGGCATCAATCAAATCTGACGAAGTATCGACCAACAGCTTTAGCTTCGCTTCTATGGGTGTATTCATGGGCTTGCATTCCAACATGTCGAATCTCTTCAAGATTTTGACCGTGTACTTCCCTTGGTTAAGAAATATTCTCTCAGGACTCTACCATACCTCAAGACCTAAGAAATAATGCATTAGGCCAAGGTATTTCATTTCAAATTCTGAGGCAAGTCTCTTTTTACATTCAGTGATGAGATTTTCTTCTCCAGTTAAGAATAATTCATCCACATATAGCAGTAAGATTACTGGCTCATTGTTCATGATCTTGAAGTAGAGGTTAGAGTTTGCTTTACTCTTGGTAAAGCCTAAGCTCATCAAGAAACTGTCTATACGGCCATACCAAGCTCTAGGATCTTGCTTCAATATGTATAAGGCTTTCTTCAATCTACAGACATGAGACTTCCTGTCTTCAACCTCAAATCCTTGAGGTTTCTCTATATACACTTCCTCTTCGATGACACCATTTAGGAAAGTTGTCTTCATGTCCATCTGGTGCAGCTTCCACTTCATCTTAGCTGCAAGAGCTATGATGGTTCTGATCGAAGTGTGTCTGGCCACAGGAGAGAATGTCTCTTCATAGTCAATGCCTTCCTTTTGGAAAAATCCATAAGAGACAAATCTTTCTTTATACTTCTCAATACTTCCATCCGCAGCATGTTTTATTTTGAAGAGCCATCTGGAGGATACCACATCTTTATTCTTCAGTCTGGGAACTATTTCCCATACTTCATTCTTCATTATGGATTTGTATTTCTTTGTCATGGCATCTGCCCATTCTTTCCTCTGAATGGCTTCTTAAAAGTAGGTAGGCTCCTCTTCTAGGAGATCACACATCAAATCCGTATAACTGGAGAATGGCTTTGGTCTTTTCACCTATCTCGTAGTTCCTTGGGGAACACCGTACTTCTCTCCATCTTGAATAAGCTCTCTATCCCACGCTGGATTTATTTTATGGAGGGTCGTCATATGAGGAGGTTCTTGTACTTCTACTATATCATGGTATTATAGAAGTTCCTCATCAGGGGAGGTTACGACTTCCCTTACTTGTTCTGCAGCTCTGGGAACCTCCCTAATTGCAGTAATGGGGATTACGGGTTCCTCTTCATATACTTCTTCAAGATGGCATTGTTTAGATTTTTTGAGTGTTGCATCTTCATCAAAGGTCATATCCCTGCTGATCTCAATGTGATGGTGACCTAGTATATAGATTCTGAAGTCCTTGGAGACCTCACAGTATCCCACAAATATTCCCTTATTTCCTAAAGAGTCCAACTTATTTCTCTTTTCTTTAGGTATATGAATAAACACTGGAAAACCAAATATTTTGAGATGGCTTACCTCTGGATTCTTTCCGGTGAACATCTCTTCCAGTGTCTTGAGCCCAAGTGCACTATGGGACAATCGGTTCTACACATATACAACTTCCATTGTTGCTTCTTCCCATAATCACATAGGAAGATCTTGATCATGGATCATAGTCTTCACAACTTCCAGTATGGTTCTGTTCTTTCATTCAACTACATTGTTTTGTTGGGGATTATAGGGAGTAGTGAGTTTTCTTCATCTTCAACTACATGGGCATGGAGTCTCTTATGTTTTCTCTTGTATTCTTCTCGTTTGGTTGGACAAAACTTCACAATGTGTCCCATCTTGTCACAATGATACCATTGTACAGATGAGTAGTCCCTTTCCTTTATTTGTCCTTTCTTCTGAAATATCCTTGGATGAGATTCTTTGGTCTTTTCACCTGTCTCGTAGTTCCTTGGGGAACACCGTACTTCTCTCCATCTTGAATAAGCTCTCCAGCCCACACTGGATTTATTTTATGGAGGGTCGTCATCTGAGGAGGTTCTTGCACTTCTACTATATCATGGTCTTCTAGAAGTTTCTCATCAAGGGAAGTTACAACTTCCCTTACTTGTTTTGCAGCTCTGGGAACCTCCCTCATTGCAGTAATGGGGATTATGGGTTCCTCTTCATATACTTCTTCAAGCTGGCATTGTTTAGATTTTTTTAGTGTTGCATCTTCATCAAAGGTCACATCCCTGCTGATCTCAATGTGATGGTGACCTAGTATATAGATTCTGAAGTCCTTGGAGACCTCACAGTATCCCACAAATATTCCCTTCTTTCCTAAAGGGTCCAGCTTATTTCTCTTTTCTTTAGGTATACGAATAAACACTGGACAACCAAATATTTTGAGATGGCTTACCTCTGGCTTCTTTCCGGTGAACATCTCTTCGATTTTCTTGAGCCCAAGTGCACTATGGGACAATCAGTTCTACACATATACAACTTCCATTGTTGCTTCTTCCCATAAGCACATAGGAAGATCTTGATCATGGATCATAGTCTTCACAGCTTCCAGTATGGTTCTGTTCTTTCGTTCAGCTACATTGTTTTGTTGGGGATTATAGGGAGTAGTGAGTTCCCTCTTGATCCCAACATCTTTGCAGAAGTTCACAAACTCTTTTGAGGTATATTCTCCTACATTATCTGACCTGCGTATATTAATCTTCCTTTCAGAAAGGTTCTCTCTCAAGGCTTTTAATTCCTTGAACTTGTTGAACACTTCATATTTAGATTTCAAGAAATATATCTAGGTTTTATGAGAGTAATCATCAATGAATGATACATAATATACATACCCACTAACAGAGGATGATGGCATTGGGCCACATACATATGAATGAATGAGTTCTAGGACTCCTTCTGCCTTGATGTCCCTCTTCGGAAACAGGTTCTTGATGTTCTTCCCTTGTGCACATCCATTGCATATGCCTTTATTGTCACCTTTGAGTTCTGGTAAACCTGTGACTGCTTTTCATATGAATGGTAGTGCCTTGTAGCTGATGTGGGCTAACCTTCTATGCCAAAGTTCACATGGATTCTCAATGGCATGGGTCAACAAGCCATTTTCTTCACTTCCAATGATGATTGCTTCATTTGAGGTTTTTCCTTTAGCCCACATAAGAACTTCTTCATCTATAAAGGCAACTCTGAAGGCTTTCTTTTCTAAAGTTGAAATGGAGAGTAGGTTCTTCTTCAAGCCTGGTACATATAGTACGTCCTTCATTTTTAGTGAATTCCCTAAATTCAGTTTGTGGTTTGATTCTCCCACTCCCTTGATGGGATATTGGTAATCATCTCCAAGTGTCACTTTCTGAGAAAACTTCTTTTCTGAGATACAAGAGAGAATGTTTCTTTGTCCCGTCATGTGATTGGATGCACCACCATCAATGAGCCAAGTGTCCTCTCCAGGTGTTACAGATCCTGAGAGGGACAAGATCAAGACATGGTCTTTGATCTTCTCTCTTATCATCTTTGAGGGTGTCTCTTCATCTTCGACTACATGGGCATGGAGTCTCTTATGTTTTCTCTTGTATTCTTCTCGTTTGGTTGGACAAAACTTCACAATGTGTCCCATCTTGTCACAATGATACCATTGTACAGATGAGTAGTCCCTTTCCTTTCGTTGTCCTTTCTTCTGAAATATCCTTGGATGAGATTCTTTATGATTGAATTTGTTTAACTGTTGAGGCTCTTTATGAGTCTTCTTTTGGAAGTAGGGTTTCTTCCTTCCTCCTTTGGTGTGACTAGCTAGAGCTTGATCATCATCTCTTGCTAGTAACACTTCACGATTCACTACTCTTGTTTTTTCTTGGATGCATTCTCCCCATAGAATATCATACCTCAGTTTCTCCGTTCTGGCACATATCGTTTGGATGAATGCATCCCAAGGTATTGTGAGACCATTGAGGATCATCATTATGAGTTCATATTCGTCTATGGTATCTCCAATAGCTTCTAACTGTTCTTTAAATTCTTAGATTCTGGAGAAGTATTCCTGAATCGTTTCTCCTTTCTGCATCCTTGTATTCTTCAGTTGAGTTCTTAGATTCATCTTTCGGTTTATGTTCTTTCCTTCATATAGTCTAGTAAAGGCATCAAACATTTCTTTCGAAGTCTTATTAGATGACACATAAGGAATCAGGTGGTCTTTGATTGAATCTGCAATGATTCTTTTGGCCTTGATTGTCTCCTTTTGATGCTTTGCATTTTCTGCAGCATCGACGGGTTTCGATACTTCTTCTTTGACTAATATTGCTAGGTAATTCTCTTCAAGAATGAGGCCAATCCTATACTTCTAGGCATGAAAGTTTTCCACTCCTTCTAGCTTGTCAACAAGCTTAATGCTTGTAGACATCTTTACCTTGAGCTAGGAAAATGACTGAAAAAATGAAAGTGCTCAAAATCAAAATCTGAACTTACCAGGAGGTGTGATTGGCTGAGGCGAGTAGCCTGGTGTCTTTGGATCCAATAAAATCCAAATTTTTCTCCTCCAAATTTGATCTACGGATTTATGGACTGGTGCTTCTGGTTTTCTGATACCTCTGGTACTCTGGTACTTCTGGTACACTAGTTTTCTAGTACTTCTGGTACTTTGTGAAACTAGGGTTTCACTTTCCAAGAGATCCATCCACTAAAAAGGTGCACTTAGAGTGCCAAAGTGATCCTTAGGGGAGGGCACACTTTTCTAGATGGTTTTGGGGCTGAAAAGCTTCACCATAAAAAAGCCCTAATTTTCATGTACGACAATAGTGACGTTTTTCACTCTTGTGAAAGATGCTTCCTTCATCTTGGATCTGATACCATGTTAATGTTTAAGCCATTATTATAGTTCTTTGCATATTAGACAACAATAGAATAATACAAGATCACTGAGAAATACACAATCACAAGAGACACAACATTTATCTTGGGAAACCCTCTAGGGGAAGAAAACCGAGCAAAACATCCTTATTATAGATAGCCAATACAATGCCAAGAGATCTCTTAAACTAATGCAGAAGATCCTCTCCTAGATATGCACCACTCTCTCTCCTTCTTGTCTAACTGCAGATCCGAAACTTGTCTCACGAAATGAGCAAGTGAGTTGTGTGTCTAAGTGAGGCGCTAGCCTCCTTATTTATATTAGACTGGCATGTGTGAAGTGTCTTTTCACTGGCAGGGCGGACTTCTCCAATTGGGTGGTTATAACCACCTTTATTATGTTCTGGGGCCTCTTTAATATCTATTGGGGTCCACTTCTTATTCTGCCTATTATAATTATCATTTGACCAATCCACAGAAGGGGATTTGGTCCTATTACAATAGCTGACATGATCAATCCATAATAGGGATTGATCCAATGAATAATATATCAAATAATAATAAGAATACTCTTTGCAGTTACATTATTTCAACAAGTATGGATTTATATCCACTTTCACTTCCATTTCAAATAAATACTATGATAGGGTAATGGCATTGGAACTTGGCTTCTCTTTCTCGATTTATTTTGTCAACTCCTTTTCTAGGTCTTCATTATATCTCGGTTTTTCCTCATATCTGATCACTACGTTAGAGCATCCAACCTCCCTAAATGGTATGATCTTGTTTGCTAGATTTTCGATGAGGAGGGTCATATTGTGAGAGATATCATATTAGAACCACCATTAGGAATCATCATTTGAAAGTTATTGACTACATGGATATATCACAAGGTCTCTTGAGCATTTTGACAATAATTAAAATTATGGGTGTTGCCACCATCGACTAGGATAATTACTTTCGGGTGCTTGATATAGATAATTAACTTAAGGGTTTCGGGATCAGAGATACAAGTGAGAGAATTTAGAGAGATAAGTGGTTAAAATTCTAGTGGATGAAAGGGTGGGATATGATCATTGGCCAGGGTAGCACTTCATAAAGGGAAGAATAACCATCCTCTTCTGAAATGTCCATAAAAAGATTTTTCTCCTTACATGTGTTCCCCAAAAAACATTTTTCATCGCATTTATATAAAATATACTTAATTTGGCATTCAACCATTTTTTCCAAGGTTAATTTCTCAATCTTTAGAGGAGGGGAAGGAGGGGCTTCATTGGTGGGAAGGAAATGGGGAATAAAGGATGCTTTTTTTATTCGAGAAGAGACTACCTATTATGCTTCCTTGGCGTGGTGCGTAGCTTCAAGAAAGGCTCGGGGAAAAGCCATTAGGACATGAGTTCGAATGCCATCCTTAAGACCACTAATAAATAATTCACATAAGAAGTTGTCGAACATTCCTTTAGTTCGGAAAGCCAATTTTTCAAAAATGGCGATGTATTCTTTCACTGTACGAGACTATTTAATCTTGGTCAAATGACCCAGATGATGTTTGTCTATGTCAAATCATTAATAAAGCTCTGAAATAAATTGGGTCCAAGCAATATACTCTCGATATGAATTTTTATGCCATTGTTACCATTGCCATCATTTGGTATCCAAATAAAGGAAATCGATACAAAGTTTGATCAAGTCATCAATGATGTCATGCAATGGGAAATAATGTTCCATTTGAGTGACCCAACCTGTGGGGTCTAAGCCATCAAATCTATTCACCTCAACTTTGGGAAGACACAGTTCAAGATTAAGGGGGTTAGAATGAAAGGACATGGAAAGGGATGAGTCAATGCCCTCTTGGTATGAGGGTTGTGCTGAGGAGATAGGATTGTAGTATTTAGTAATCACGACTGTCAATTTTTCCACAACTATAGAGAGTGTGTCCAGTTGGGTGAGCCAGGAAATTATGGTAGAAATATTTTAATTAAGGTTAGAGATATCTTTCTTGGTTTGATTATGGGATTTTTCCAAGGCAATGATGTGGCTATCAAGTTCTTGGTGGTGAGTGTGTTCCATCAAGGAGATAAGTAGGAAAGAATAGGGAGGGTGGATTCATACGAAAGGGCTTATAAGAGAGTGGGTGGGTCCACAAAAAAATGCTTATGAGAGAGGGGTACCACTGTAATCAGTGTGAAGAGAGGAATCCATTGGGATAGGTCCCAAATAAGGGTTCCATTGGGACCACTATATATATATATATACTCCTACAGAGTTATATTCCTATTTGAATAATACTACAGTGAAAAAATGTCCAAATTCTTAATAGTTAAAATTGAGTAGGAATTTTGTGGCCTAGATGTAGGAAATGGGATTGCACACATTGGATGTGCAAAGTTTCCACTTTGTTTATTTTCTGCTATGTTCCAGCAGCAAGGGTTAGAGTTTTGAGGGTTTCTATGAAGAAGGGATTTCCCCATGCTATATCTCTCTACTATACTAGTGGGGTCCAAGAGTAATACTTGACCCAATATCTCAAGCCTCTAACTAAGAATGATCAATTGTACCCTTAGTCATACTACCCAATCACCCAGGTACGCAAGAGTATTCTTCCCAAGTGTTGTTCTTTGTGCTACTATAGTAGTCAAGCGGTCGATTGGTTAATCTACAACCATTTTCAGGAGACCTATGTGACTCCCTATATACTCGAGGGTATGTGGGAGTGAATGGCCATGTACAAGTGTTGTCTAATGCGGTACTACTCGAAGGGGTACCAACATGGTTTATAGAGGTTTCCAACCAAGTTAAATAATGTGTCTAGTAACCACGTGAATCCATCTATATTTCATGTGTGTATTCTTCCCCAACCACAGTTTTACCCACCGAATGACAAATCATAGTGCTTTAAAGACGTCGACACACGTCTCTAGCATGAATTTTTTTTTTCTAAAAAAATGCAAAGGAAAGGGCTTTGATACCACTTGTAAGGTACCAGAAGGAAATATGCAGAGCATACATACAATTTTTATCACAATTGTTAGCAAAAAGAATGAAATAGTAAGAACAATGACATAATTGATCCAAAATATTATGCCTTTATTATCATCAAAGAAAATTTCTCTTGCCTCTTCAAAGGGGGGGGGGAATCCAATAGAGCAAAGGTCGAGCACAAATGAATTCCCCAGAAAATGTTTCCATGCTTTCTACCCCTATTTATATTGTTTCTATCTTCTAGAGAACATTCTAGAGGTAGAACCTTCTAGTATGTCTTCTTACAATAGACGTGCTCAAATTATTACATAGGCCTTATTTACCAATGCTAGTCTTTATTACATAGAAAATATATTATTCTATCTACTTGAGGGGTTAGGGAGGTTATGAACCTAACAATTTCCCTTTCCCATATGTATCTTTCTCCTATCAATGTAAAACCATATTCAACAAATGTTAGATAAAGTAACCATAAAACAACTAAATAATTTTAAGAAAACATTTATCCATTAAAAGAAATTTAAATACATACAATACAATCAATTAACTAATATAGCATAGGAGAAAAATACATATTTACAACTCCATGATAAGTTTAAATGCACTATTGTCCTCCTTCGGGAAACATTGAATGTTTTTTTATTTGTGTGTGTGGAGAGAGAAATTTACATTTCTTTGTTTATAGATGGGAAGTGTACAATTCATCACGAAATAAGAAAATACATTGTATATGTGAAATTTCAGTTATACAAAAATAATAAAGGCTTTTGCATA
Organism: Picea engelmannii; assembly: GCA_009831015.1. Taxonomy (NCBI): domain Eukaryota; kingdom Viridiplantae; phylum Streptophyta; class Pinopsida; order Pinales; family Pinaceae; genus Picea; species Picea engelmannii. The sequence continues at coordinate 868,608 of ML778461.1, forward strand.
TGAAAAATATGCACATGACCTTTTCTTTCATTCTAATCTAAAGACACAATTCAATAATCCACACACAGATAAATTTTGCTAAATAAGCAATTGCCAATGTTAATGTTGTGGAAAAAATTTAAGATGTCTTTATAGATTTTAAATTGTACTCTATTCAAACTATAGTTTATGAATTATTCTACTTTCACTCTTACTATTTTCTTTGCCGGATGACGATATGATTTTCTTCACACTCTCTAACCATGTGATTACACATTTTGTTTATGTAAGTGAATTATCTATAAATCCCACAAAATTTCCCAAAGTGGTTAGCCTTTTATCAATAAAAAAATCATACTCCTTTGTTTTGATGATTTTCTTTTCTACTTCTATAATTTGTTAAAATAACATATATCAACATTCTCTTCACATATCTAATCAAGATCATTCAATCTCCATATTTGTACAATGGTCAAATATACTCCATGAGCTCAACTTTGCAATTGTATTAAACTTTTACACTTCCCATAAAAAACAATCTCATCACATGTATTGAGAACAAAGCAATATGATATGTGTCCATTCAATACAAAGTTGATGTCCAACTCAAAAAGTGGATTGAGGTTGGGGTTTCACTAGATGTTTGAACTATATTGTAACCTCCATATTATCTTTACTCACATGCTCATAATAGCATTGGGCTCGTGGAGCTTGAAAACATTTTTTTTTAAAACTAAAAATATTGTTAATATCAAATATCTTTCTCTTTAACTTAAATTTTAGGTTTTTATATTAACTATTGTATTATGTTCATAATTTTTTAGCATTTCTAAAAGCTTCAGTTAACATGTTTATTTTTTAACATTTATTTAATATGATTAAAAAATTACTATGTGATCATCTAATTGTTATGTTAAAATAATTAACAAACTTAATTGAAATCACAAATTTACTTCATTATTAACTTTTTATCATTTTACCGTATTAGATTTACATTTGTGACAAATTTACTTATGACAACTCCATAATTACAATCGTTTCATTTTATTCAATCGATTATTTTGGAGTTTATCTTCACGGATGTAGAGTTGATGACTAAAGCCCCTGCCTATAAAATTAAACGGATTTCATTAAATACGCCTGAAGTTTTACCAACCATAAATCTTTCCACATTCACCATCAGCGAGTTAGCCACGCTGTGGTAGTTACGACGAAAGGCGTACACCTATTGACAATGGGCAGATTTAATAGGGGTTTAGTGCTTAATAAGTTTTTTATGGACAAGATTAAATATGGCTGGAATATTCTTAGTAGTCACACAAAATAAATGGTTGTGATTTCAATCATTAACTTCCTAGCTATTATAAAGACATCAGTTTATGTATTTACTTTTTTACATTTACCTAATCATATTTAAAAATTACTTTGATAGCTAACTGATTACCACTTAAATGATTAACAAAAATTAAAATATTAACACCAACTAAATGAAGAGCAACCATTTATTTATTCTAGTTTATTTACTTGTATTTTTTTAATGTAATTTAGTTTTTTCAGTATATTTTGGTTATTTAGATTTTTTTATTTAAATTGTTTTTCCTTCTGTCATCCACTTACCAAGTGTCAATTGGACTATGAATATGAATAGGACCCCGTCGGTGCATACGGCCTCATTCTTCTCCACCTTTTCGAACAACTGTGTATGCCGCTCCACTTTCTTTAACAGCTATGCGTCCAGCACCCTAGATCACTGAATGGGGCGCCTTCAGCTCCACATTTTTACCAAAGCCTGAGTGACCATTTTTAACTATTGTGTGTGCCCATTTACATTCGATTAATGCTACCATAGTAATTCTCGGTTTCAATTAACCCTGTGGATGCCGGAGTGGTGATGGTAGATGCCAAGTTTGGTTGGGTTGGCATGCTAATAACGCTTGATTACAGGATGCATATGCTTTTCCACATTTTGCCAGAGATTGCCCACGCCCATTGAAATAGGAGAAAGCGTAGGCATTGCTTTTAGCTACCAACTAAGTTTTTATTTTTATTTTTGTCTATGTTGTATTTTCAATTTACTTAAGTGATTAACAGAAATTAAAATATTAACACTAGATAAATGAAGAGCAATTGTTTATTTGTTAATCAATAATAAAATTTAATATATTCTTTTAAGATTAGTTTCATTTTATCAACCTTTCTGCGTTCACCAACAATTAATATTTAGCTACTATGCTATTATATGTACAAACATTATACAATTGTAATTTTCTTATCCAAAATAACATTGTTTAGTCAATGTCTAATTGAAAAGTGAACCCCACACAATATGTCGACAAAGATACAATCAAGTCTAAGTTATTTGCTCCTGCAATTCGTCGTTCTCTCTCAGTAATAACCCATCAGACATTTCTTCATTGTTCATGACTCATGTTCGATTCCGTTCTACGGGCCCAGTAGCGCTCGCAACTATTTCCTTCCGTGTGTTGGTAGCGGTGCCAAATACAGAGAAGCTAAATATACATAGACGAAGAGCGATCGCTGAATTAAAACTACTACTACATCAAAAGGAAATTGGGATTTCAAATAGTTCTCCATGATTAACACAGTCGTTGATTTGAAAAATTATGAAATTTTTGAAAGTTCAAAACAGTGCACATAAAAATTGGGGTTTGCATATATTTTTTTTATTGTTGCTCTAGTTTTTCTATGTCAATATAAAGAAATTAATTAATTTTGTTTCATATGTATAAAGTTTTGAACCCTAAGAAATTAATCAATTTTGTTTCAATCTGCAGCAAGCTTTGAACGTTTTTAAGGAACGAGCAAAACCTTGGGATAATCCTGTATTGGGTATAATTCCATCGCTATGTATTTTTTTTTTTAAACTTCTGTGGGTGATGCATCTGCAGGTGAGCGAATTCTTGTCTTTGAGTTCATTTCTAGCGGGAGTTTGTATGATCGACTGCACAAAAACAAGGATCTGACAAGTCCACTATCATGGGCCGCTCGTATGGACATAGCACTTCAGGTTGCTGTGGCTTTGCAATACCTTCATGAAGAAGCAAACCCTCCTATCTTGCACCGTGATGTTAAGTCTGCAAATGTTTTGCTGGAAGCCGATAACTGTGCTAAATTGGCTGATTTTGGACTATCGAAGTTAGGCCCAAAGGACAACCAATTTACAATCACTGCTATTAKGGGAAGTTATGGTTACATGGATCCGCAATACGTGAAAACACGCAGATATTCGGCCAAGAGTGATGTGTATAGCTTTGGTGTGCTTCTGCTGGAACTTATAACAGGTTTAAAATCACTACATGAAGAAACGCCTCTGGCAGAATGGACTCAATCATATCGTTTGAGCGAAGGCGTGGACATATTCATGGCAATTCTTGATCCAACTGTGATAGATCACATTAACGCAATGGACCTGCAGATTATGATCAAAATTGCTAATCTCTGCTTACGGGACATTGGTGAAGAGAGATCCTCAATGAGAGACATCGTGAATATGATGCAGGAAACTAGAAATATAAAAGCAAATGGAAATTTATGCGATGGCGATGAAGCTTCTTTTTTGGGAAATGGAAACTTCTCTGATGATGGTGGTGCTACATCAGGGTGAATAAAATTGAGCTGCAGCTTGAGATAATACAGATGGCAAAACTAATTGGATGGCGGTCGTGCTTTACTGTGAATTGAATTGAGATGAAGCTTGAGATACAGTTGGATCCTTTCGATATTATGTTTGTATTTATTTTTTATTTTAAGATCATGATTTTAATGATTTTACCCAGCTTTGTAGTTACAAACGTTTTGAAAATGAAAATTAAATGTAATGCTTTTTAACATTTATTTTAGTATGAGGCTCTTTCTATGAACTTTGGCCAGATTTTTTTTTTTTAATTTATTTATTGAAAACCGTGTAAATATAATTTTCACCTGTGAGGTCAGTCTTAATTACCTCTTTGTGCAGAAAGAGGTGACTCTTTATATATTTCAATGTCAACTTTAACTTACTTGGTAACTCTTTATATATTTCCATTTCAACTTAACTTCAAAATAAGACACATAATGTTTTTCCTGTTGCAAAATAGGAGGTGAACTATATATATATATTTTATAACAAAAATTCAAAAAAATAAATTTATAAAAGGGGCACTAGGAGTACAAAACAAAAGGTTGTCAAATAGACCACATCCTAGCATCACTCTTCTATCTATGTCCACAAATTGCTTACAGAGACTATAATGCATATTAGTTAAACCAAATTCTATTCTATATCTAAGAGCCAACAAAATTTTCAAAAGAGAAATACATATCATTTGTTGTGTAAAATCATTTTAGAGTTCTTCCTTTATCTTTGTTTTTGTTGGAATCTCCACAACCACGTTCAAATTAGGTTGGCTATCATGTTCTCCTAGAATTTGTTCAGTCACTGACGCTTCTGAAGGAGTGATCCTCCAATCCAATTGTCTTTGCATCGATTCTCCCTAACTGCGAAGGAAGTCCACTTCATCTTGGAGCTGGCCAATTAACATTCGATGTTGAGCCAGGGTGTCAAGAGTGAACGAAATGGTCAAGCTGCGAGAGTTGACCTTAATAGAAAGACTCTGGGTGGAGGTAAAATTATCTTCCACAGACACCTCCACCTCCTCTGCTTGGGTCTGCATATGCGCTTTTCCTTTGTCCATGATTATAATCGAGGTGTCAGAGTCATTTTCAATGGTTAATGAGACTTCCACCAAGAGATTATTGACCGGTCTTTCCAACACTGAATTCCAACCCCCGAACAACCAAAATTTCAAGAGAAAGATAGAGCTTAATTGCTTCCCACAGAATCCACTACAAGTTTTCGCTAAAATTCTTGTTTGAATGAAAAGAACAGGCGTAGAACCAATTAAAATGGAAGATTGAGAGGCAAGACTTACAAGAGACATAATGCACAAATGGATTCGCAGAGGAGAAATATTCAACCACATACGAGATCGAGTGAAGAAGATGCCCCGGGGCTTTCCAACAAATGAGTTCAACCAGCCAAGAACTAATCTCCTGAAAATTCACCTCTGAGAATTCTGATTTTGAGACAAGATGGGTGATTTTTGCACCTTGGATATGAGATAAATAACTTGAACCCCATTATGATATTGAACTCGAAAAGAAATCATGCATGCTTTCACGATCCTATATAATTTACAACACTCCAAGAGTCCAAATGTATCTTCCATGACTTGTGCTTCCAAGTGTTTCATCAGATCTTTCTTTCATACCTCCTCTGTGCTCGTCAACAAAATCATCATCGCAGGGGGTGGAGCATGCTCCCATCGTACTTCCTGTGATAAATTCATAAAGTTCGAAGTACCATCACCATAGAGAAGGGTCCAATTCACATCCAAAATCATGATTATCAGAGAATGCCACCAGACCATCCCCAAGAGAGAGAACTGGATGGGCATCTTCTCAAAATCCCTCGAGTTCTTAAACCCGGAGCCTTGGATTGCATGTCATGTCGATGTGGCCTTCCCTTGCTAACATCTAAGTGGACCCTACAACCCCCAAACCTTTTTGATATTTATGCCATTAGGGGGAGGCTACAAATTTTTCCCTTCCTTGGAACCTTAAAGAACTAGCAGCCATACCAATTGCATTGTTTGCCATTTTATCTTCTTCTTGATTATTTTCTCTTAGGACGTGAAAGAATTTGGGTGTGGTATTGACTAGGAGAAAACATATTCTTTCAATAATTCTCTTTATCATAGCATCTTTGGGAACAGACCCTGTGGCAAGGTATCTAATAGTATTTTTGGAGTCCCCCGCGATAGAAATTTGGCGAATCTGCTCTGCCTACATCAACAATAAACCTTTGTTCCATATCTTGAGTTCCTCTAGGGTCCTACAACACCCCTCTCACACTCGCTATAATACCCCTAGGCTGAACCCAATTGTAAATGTAAAATGCAAATGTAATTAAGCTGGTGATTTGTTCGATATAATTTTTGTATGCACCTTTTATGGCATAGTGCACGCATGTACTACGCACTAAAATGATGAAGTGTGCACATTCCAGGATACCCCGCGCAACAACTTAAGTGCGTGTGATTTTGAGTCCAGGGAGCCTTTGTGTATATGTTTTTTTTTATAGGCTAGTGAGTCAGTTATTATAAGCTAGGAGGCTTATGTTTTGTATTAGACCAAAGAGCCTAGATGATAAAGGCCAGTGAGCCTATTTTTGTATATGTCTTATCATTAATATAAAATAAATCGTTGCGCATAGACCGACCACGATAAAAGGGTATGGGGGACTAAACTCCACTAGTTGGGGAAAGTTGGGGGGCTAAAAGTTAAGACAAAGGGCTAAGCTAGGGATATTAAGCCAAAAAGGAATATTATATTAATATTCTTTAAATCATAAAGTATGGAAAATTATTTTATCCTAAGTTCTGAAAATGGGGACAAGTGGCCCAAAGTAGCTCCCAACATGAAAAGTTTCAAGTTGGGAACATGCATACATATAGTTTGGACTTAGTTCATTTTCTCAACACTTAGTCATCCATTCAATCATTCCATGATCATTCACTCACTCAGTCAGTTGTCCTTCATACCTTCATGTCATTGTACCTAAACCTGTATCCGTACCCATACATGTTTTTGTACCTGGTTAGCTTGGGAGCTGGACTGAAGAAGCGGGTTGTCAAGCCCGTGGGATATTGAAGAGGCGGGTTGTCAGGCCTGTGAGAAATCTCTCAAGGTGAGAGAATTGTTGGGAATTGATTTCCGAAGGTGATAAACTGTAGCTACAGGGCTCTGAGACTTCCTGTCCAACTTGTTGTTGAAGCCCAGAAAGGAAGTGGGGTAGCCGAAGGACTATTGAGTAGAGAAGGGGCACACTTCTTGGGGTGGGGCAGGCATGTGTGGAATGAGGGACTGTAGGCTCTTAGTTTGAGTTGGCACCTATGACGAAGTCTTTCCTTTTGTCTATGATACATCATCCTGGGTAGGAATCCCTTTACACGGGTGGAGTTTAGTCCCATCTCGGGGGTGACCCACTCCTGAGAGTGATGAGCAATGTGGTCTAAGGATGGGAGGTTCGTGGAAGGTATGCATGCAATTGGTGATATTCTTACCAAGATAAGTGTCAATTGTGTGTTAATTTATATGTTGCATTATTATTTATGTGTTATATTTATGGGCATTTCATGTCTATGTTGCATGTATATGCTTACTGTCATTTCCATATGAATCTGTGCATTTAGAGTATGTATTTATCTGTTTAATTTTTATATATAAAGTTTTGCAAGAGTCTCTGTGTGTATATGGTTTTAATTGCATTACACCTCGAAAATTTTATGTGGCATAGCCCAGCTGGATTGTGGGGATGTTACAATGTGGTGTCAGAGAATAAAATCATTTTCTAGAGTAGCATGGCCTGGCTTGGGTGGTCGGGGATGTTACAATATGGTTTTAGAGCTTCAGTTTTTAACACTGATCCTGGATGGGATGAGCAAGTTCAGTTGATGTGAAATTTCACAGAGGATTAATTTTGAAGTGGCCAAATTTCAAGTTACAGAGCATCCATGGTAAAAATTAGAAGCACTTCTGTGGAATTGGGGAAAAGCCCCAATTTATGTTGTTAACTTCATGGGAAAATTGAGAAATTTGGCCAAGTGATGAGATATTCTTGATTTAATATTTGTTCTAGCAAATTCAGACCTGGAATTGATCGAATTTGAAGTTACAGTGAAGCCATGACAAATGGAGTGTGATTAGTTGATTAAAATTATCAATTCGTGAATTGAGTTTGAGAAACATTTGCTCCAGAAATGTCAACCCACATCGATTTGTTATTGTAGAGGTTGAATTGGTGTTATCGGGGTGAAATTGAACAAATTTCATAGTTGCAGAATGTCTGCGGTAAAAATGGGGAAAAAGTTAGGAAAAAGACCCAATATTTGTAATGGAATTCACGAGGAATTGATGCACATAAAAATGAATGTGCGCAAGTGGGGACACTAAAAATGCATGATGTGCAATGAAAAGATTTTGATATGTGGAAAAATATTGGTGTGTTGGTGTGCAAACTAAAATTTGGTGCTGCATAGAAAAATATTGGTGTGGGGGCGCGCACGCTAAAATTTGGTGCTTCACGGAAAATTATTCGCATGCTAGTGCACACACTAAAATTTAGCACTGCGTGGAAAAATATTGGCATTCGGGCATGCGCTAAATTTTGGTGCGCTACGGAAAAATATTGGCGTGCGGGTGAGCACGCTAAAATTTTGCATTGTGTGGAAAAATATTGGCGTGTGGGTGCACACGCTAAAATTTAGCAATGCACGGAAAAATATTGGCTTGTGGGTGCACATGCTAAATTTTGGAGTTGCGTGGAAAAATGTTGGTGTGCGGGTGCACACGCTAAAATTTTGCGTCGCATGGAAAAATATTGGCACGCGCAGTGTGCACACGCATAATAATGGCACAGGTGGTGTGCACAGTATTGGTAGAGCGCATATGAATTTTTTTGGTGCGTGCGCAATGTGGGTGTATGTTGTCACGTGACAGTTTAGTTAATGGTGTGCACAAAGTATTGGTGCGCAGTGGGGGCATACTAAAATTTGACATGGTGCAACGTGTAGAGTGAAATGCGCGTGGAATATTAGCGTGTGATACAAAAATTGCGCGCAACAGGTATGAGTACAAGAACCAAAATTGTGCGCAGTGGATATTGGCGCGCGACACAAACGTAGTGCGCACCAGTTATTGGAGCGACAAAGAAGTGATGTGAAGTGGTTATAGGTGCGTAGAGCATGAATTATGTTGTGGCGTTTTTGTGTATGCTAAATATGGGTGTACGGATTGAAATTTGTGTGCATGAAGTCATTTGGATGGTGACCAACAGCAGAAAAGCAACGAATTTCCACAACATTTTATATTCTTTGAACATCATCTTTTTGCAGTGCGTTTTTGAGGCACTTTACAACGTTTTTAGCTACTCAAAAACCTTGAGAATAGAGTGTACCAAGGTACATTGTGTCTCTACAACTCAAATGAAATAAATCGAATAGATATTTCTAATGGTGTAAACCGTTCGTCAAACATAGCTTTTATGAGAAAGTTACAGGACAAACAGTGGAGGGTAAATTTTAAGGCTCAACTAACTTCGAAGAGCCATAACTTTCCTCTCTGGAATCAGATTGAGGTGCAGGAGCAGTCAATGGAAATATATTGAACCATAGAAGACATTCCTAGAGTTGAATTAAATTGTTGGGCAAGTTAAAAATGTTTAATATGGAACAGAAGGTACATGTAGCATTCCAGACCAAAAACATGAATTGGCCTAGAACTTCAGCAGGTTGTAACTAGCAACCTAGAACCCAAAAAGAGGTGAAACTTGGACATACTGTCCAAAATATGTATATGAAGAAACACGATTGAGATCCTATGAAAAATTCAACGGAGTAGGTGCAAAAATGCATAATTATAGCGCAGAGTTGTGCCAAGTTGACGTGTGAACAAGAAAATTAATGGGCAATTTTCAAACAACCATAACTTTATGGTCAAGACTTAGAATTGAGGATGGGAGTAGGTGTTGGAAAGTTGTTGGATAGTAGAATATAAATATTCACCCAGAAAATTGATCTGGGCATTCATTTTTTAAGCAAATCATAAGAAACAATTCCGATATATTATTGAACCAGAATGGTTCATAATTTTCATGAAATTGTTGAGTCAGTTAACTTGACAAATTTTTGTTGGCTGCACATTTTGTAGAGTTAACAACAACTAGATCAAATCAGGATCAACACAGATTCTAGAGGAATGGAATATGCACAGGGGACTTACATCCAGGAAGATGAGATCAGAGGGATGGATGTTCATTTGGACATTGAAGGAACAAACTCCAATGGACATGGAGAAGGAAGGGATGAAAACATGAATATGGTAGAGTCCATTCAAAATTTGCAGAAGGATGTCCAAAGCCATAAATATGATAATGAAAGTATTATGAGAAGCAAGGATTAGCAAGAGGACTTCAACATGAATTTAATGTAGATCTTGAACATAATAGAAAATAAATTGTATAAGGAGAGTGGCTCAAGAAAATCAGGAACTCACAGGTCTCCTGATGAGAAAACAAGAACAAGAAGTGTTAACAAACATCACCATCACTCCCTAAGGCATTTCAATAAGAGGGTACACAGTAGCTTAAGTCCATCCCCTGTTAGAAAGCATAAGAGGTCTAGGGTGGATGAGCTACGAGGATAAATGAACAAAATCAAACCTCCTACATTTGATGGTGAGCACAAGAAGGATGAATATGCAGAGACATGGTTGTTGGGAATGAGAAAGTATTTTCAATTGCATGATTATTCATCTCATGCAGAAGGAATAATTTCCATCTATCAACTCAATGGAAAGGAATCCATGTGGTGGGATCAACTTGTGCAGGTGCATCACATTAAAGAGAAAAGTGTTACTTGGAGGGAATTCAAGAAGTATTTTGAAAATAAATACTTGACTAAGAGATACTATGAGAAGAAAATGAAAGTGTTATTTGAAATCAAGATTGGGTTTATGACCATAGATGAATATGAAAGAAGGTTTTTAGAACTGTTGAAGTATGTTTCTTTCATCAAGGATGAGACAGTTAAGATTTAGAGGTATTTGAGTGGATTTCCATCATTCATTAATGACAAAATACAATATGATGATCCCAAAACATTGGAGCAGACCATAAGGCAATCTAAATGCCTATATGATCAGCAAAAAGCAAGGCCAAATTTCCAAAAATCTTGGGAAGGCAAAAATAAATTCAAGATGGATAAGAGGAAGAAGGGAACTAAGCCACCATTCTTCAGAAATAATCCTCAGGGACAACCAACTTCTAAATAACCCAAAACGATTGAGACAGGGTGTCAAAGGCCAAGGTAGCCACCTATTCAATGTTGGGGTTGTAAAGGAGATCATATGTTTAGAGATTTTCCTCACATAGGTGAAAAAGTGAGGACTTCTCACAATGTACAACAAGATGAAATAGTGGACGACATGGGAAGAAATGTACCAAGGATATATGCAGCCCTGGACAACAAGCAAACAGAGAATTAGTCACATATAATTAAAGTGGAAGGTATGATCAACAACCAAACCATTGCTATTTTAATTGATTCAGGAGCTAGTCATAGTTATATATATCCTAATATGGTGGAAAGTTTGCATTTGCCAAGAAGCAAGCATGGAAAATCTTGGTTGGTGCAGCTAGCTACCATATCCAAAAGAAAAGTTAATGAGATGGTTAAGGCATGTCTTATGGACATGAATGGACTAAACACCAGGACATATTTGAACATCTTGCTTTTAGGTTCCTATGACTGTCTAAATGCGATGGATTGGTTGGATCAACATCATGCTATCCTAGAATGTCATAACAAGGAATTTACTTTCTTGGATGAGGAAGGGAACCTAAGGAAAGTGAAAGGAATTCCCAAGGCAGTAACCATCAGAGAAATTTCAACATTGTAGCTCAATAAATGTTATAGAAAATGGTGTCAAATATTTGCAGGACATATGGAAGAGAGACCTAAAGTTAAGGTGTTAAATATTGAAGATTATGTAGTCCTAGAAGAGTTTGAAGATTTGTTTAATGAAATACCAAGATTACCCCTTAAAAGAGACATTGATTTCTCCATATATTTGATGCCTAGAGCAGCTCCAGTATCCAAGACTCCATATAGAATGAGTACAATAAAATTGAAGGAATTGCAAATGCAACTTGAAGAGCTCTTGAAGAAAGGGTATATACGCCCAAGTGTGTCACCTTGGGGTGCCCCAGTTTTATTTGTGAATAAAAATGATGGGATATTGAGAGTTTGCATTGACTTTAGGCAGTTGAACAAGGTAACTGTGAAGAATAAGTATCATTTTCCAAGCATTTATGACCTCTTTGATCAACTGAAAGATGCAAAAATATTCTCCAAGATTGATCTTAGTTTCGGTTATCATCAAGTAAGATTTAAAGAAAGTTGGCTTGAGGACAAGCCAAATAATAGTGGTGGGGCCTATTGGCACCCGACATTTTAGGCTATGTTTTACACGCATGCACAAACAAAGTTGTGTGCGCTCATTCCAAAGTTTTGCGTGCACATAAGGAAGTGTGTAAGGGGTGCGTGTCAAACCGAGTTTTGACAGTGCACAATAGGCCTAAAATATTATGGAATGTGCACTGGTCCCTTTTTTATGCACACCATAAATAATGAAGCTGCATCCCATAATCAAGAAAAGAATCATCAGGAAATCCTGTTGAATGATTATTTCCAGCAACACAAGGGATCATGGAGCTGACAAAATATGAGTTGGCAGGGAAGCTAATATTTTCCCAATTCCTAAAGGCTACATGGGCTACAGGCAGGTGCCAAAATCATGTGAGAAAAGTTTTTCAGTCAAGGGAGTGGAGTAGAGTAGAAAGAGATAGAGCTCCCGAGAAGAGAAAGCCATAAAAGGAAGCAATGGTACCAGAAATGAGGCTAGCTAGATTTTTAGAGGATATTCATTGATTCCTTGGTATCGAGCTTGTTATGATCCTGTTGTAATATTGTGGTGCTTTTGAATGACCTTTTTGTCTGTTATATGTCTGAGTCTTGAGAGAAGGTGCATTGTGCAATGTCTTGTATTTCTGAGGATTTATATAGAGGAGATATGAAGTTATATGGTTGTCATATATATATATATATATATATATATATATATATATATATATGTGACAATTTTGATCTATTTTGTGTCTATGATGTATAAGTTATATATGTGTGTGTGTGTGTTTTTACTTCTTAGTCCTAATAATTCATAAAATACGAGTCACATGAATTCCAATCCTGATGGATCTTCGTGTGTTTATCCTAGCCTTCACCCTTGTCACAATATCTTATGGTATTTATGATTCTCTATGCATCTCGGGTGAGACCTTCCTCGGACTTAGCCAAGGATTGATATGTCGGGCTATAGTTTTTTTGTTGGATAACTCTAGATGAACCCTGGGTCTAAAATCCCAAACATTAAGAAGCACACGCACAAGTGTGGGTCAAAATGCCAAACAATAATCAAATTCGATCACAAATTCAAAATATCTGTGATAATATTGACCTTCCTAGCCTACTAAGTCATCAAAACTATGGTGATATTGGAATGCTTCTCTTAATGCTTTTTGAACATGGAAATTGTTTTCTAAAGAAATATTAGTAATTTGCTACCTTTTCTCAGGCTAGGAGTGGGAAGAAAAGTAACTCCACACTTTGATGTATTTTTCATTAGTATAATAGGTGCATATTGTTGTAGGAAAATCTCCCTGTGGACAGGTAGATTGCCCCTAAGAGCTTGACCCTAACTCTAAGATAGAAAATGCTTAACGTGGACACTGACTTCCTTTCAAATCTATCTAAACTAAGACATGACAAGGAAAGAGAACAGAAGTACCTCTTTATCGAAGTTTGTCCCTGCACGCTCCGAGTTGTGCTCCAACGCTTTGCTCCTCACTGAGTCCTATAGACAAACAAGATACGACTACCTCCTATTCTATTGATGTTAGCTTGAAAACAGATCTATCTATCAAAGATAATTTTATGTAACACTAGACACAAATTAGAAAGAAACAGGCCAAGCGTGTCATATTAATGAGAATAATGACAACAGTACTTACAATCGTAGATGCGAATGCGACAGCTTCGTTGGGTCCTCTTCGTCTAACCCTTGCTCGAAAGATCCACAACCTGGATGAAAAAAACTTCACTGATCACTCTCCTTTGGCTGACTGTGTGTTTCCTATTAGATCATAGGTTTCATGCAATAATTCTTCCCCCCTTTCCACCATCATAGAGCTTGCTTATATAGGTTAAGAGGAGCTTAAACTCTTGAGTTATCTTTAGAACAAGTGGGGGAACCTCTTCCTTAGATCATGGATCTCCTGATGAAACCAAGAATTCGAATGCAACTGCCTTCTAATCTTGAAAGATCCTCCCCTTATTCTCCTCAACGGGCCAACTACTTCCTCAGATTAGGCAGATCTCCTACAAAAGGGGTATCAGAGTGTTGTAGTGCTCCCTTAGAAGCTTAAGGGAAGCGCCAACGCTCCATAAGTGAGTAGCACTCCTTCAGAAATGCAGGAGAGCGTTATAATGTTCTCTGAAGCCTTGTAGGGGGGTGCCAATGCTCCTAAGGATAATATAGGGGAGCGCTCACCCTCAAAACCATTGTTTTAGAGTTCTTTTCAGGTGTCAAGAGTCCCTTGAATTAAGTTAACCAGTTCTCCTTCTCCAAACCAAGTACATGAGATGTTTTAAGTGCCTCCTTAGTGTCGTCATTATGGCAGTATGCTTGAATGGTGTTTTTGACACTTGTGAACAAGTTGCAACACTTGCAAAAGTTGTAAGGAAGATGCAACACTTATCCAGTTGAGTAATTTTGACGTGTAACAGAATGCCCCCCAAAGTATGAAGTTAGAAGATGCGAACTGATGATTGAAATACTTTATAGACGTTCAAGAAAGGGTATAGACTCGGAGAACCTGATGGAAGCTTCACACAAACATCCAACAAATATCATGACATGTTTCAAAACCTAAGGCAGTCATACCTATGCTTGGGTGATCAAGACTTGCGAGATATGGCCACCATAAAATACACTGCGGATCCATAATTGTATTGACAAGAAAGTATAGCCACTGAAGATACAATGTGGATCTATACTCTAATGACTCAAACCGATCGTAGCCACGAAGAATACACAGTGGATCTACGAGATGATAAGACATAGCCACGACCAATACAAAGTGGATCTATGTGATAGTGTATGTGTTCTTTGTCCAGTAGAAATTCCTTCGCAGCCTGGGGAAAGCATGTATCAAAGTGATCGCTCAACCCAGGGTCTTCTTACCAATCCCAATATGGTACGAATTTGACCATGTGAGTAGATGTCTCGATGTCGAACATGGTAGAAACCACTTGATTACCGGTCAATGGTGTGAACCGTTAACAAGTGCGAGGGAGATCATCATTAATGTCAATGATTCCCGAGGTACCCTAGTACATTCCAACGAATGTGAATAGATGAGCTGAGGTCGAACATCCGTGGAATCATTCGATCAGGGGTCAATGATGTAAACCCACTGTCGAATGTGAGGAGGCCTGCCATTGAGGCATGCAGGTCCCAAAGTACTAACTAGTTTCTAAGCCTGATTCCTGGATAATGTGTTGGAGTCGACAAGAACAGACTCGTCGAGGGATGGCTTTGATCTATCCCTCATCAATGAAAAGAAACAGACATGGAGATGTAATTGGCAGATCAAATGGACATGGACTAACACAAGTTTTGAGGCAAGATATTTGGGATGGCTAACTCTCAAGGCAGATACTTCCCTTGAACACTGAGGCACAACAAAAAAACATGACATAGACCAAAACCATGCAGTGGATACTGTGACTTGCGTCGGGTGACCCAAAGGAGTGAAAGGAACTCAGAGGATTGGCTCAGTGCAGAGGTTCAGCAAACTATGGTATGTGCAAATGACAAAGTGTCGTGTTCAAGGGTGACTCTAAGAAGTGCTGGATGATGTTCTCAAGAGACTGCTTGGCTTGCTCCTTTCAATTTTTTCCCCCATCCAGATAGATGAGTACCTCTTTTTGATTTAATGAGCTTGAGGAGGATAAAACATGCTCGATATAACTTACCTTCGGTAAGTTCCTCTTCCTTTGTTTAACGAACCAGAAGAAGTAAGGGATCGGTCCCATATGGGCCTATCGATGTGTGCTTTAACAAGTCCAAAGACAGAAAACTAGAAGGTTTTTTGGGATTATAGAGTTTGGAAAAACACTTAAAAGAGAACTCTCTCAGTTCCTTTTTCGTACAGTAGTCCAACGAGACCGAAAAAGGGTTAAACTATCGCTCGAAAGACGCCCTTTCTGACCTTTTAACGAGTGTGAAAGGAAGCAAGGTCATTGGACAATCTTTTCATATTTAGAGGGTCTCAAAAGGGTTTAAAGTAGACTCCAGGGGGGTTCCTTTTTCATGTGTTCATTATCTATATGGGTCCGAAAAAGCGATAAAAATTTACCCGGTTACGTTCTCATATTATCGAGCTCGAGAACGAACTAAGACTATGCTCATAAATGCGACAAGGTAGATAATCCATCAAAACTACCGGGAAACCTGTGATGCCAAAACTACAAACCAGGGTTTAGTAAAGCCATTATGTCATTAGAGAACCCCAAAAATGACTATACCTTATGAAAAATGAAAATTTATAAATAACAATTGATTGAAATTTCATTTTGCACAAGGATTTTGGAATAGTGGAGAATCTCATTTCGAAGTGGATCTTCTTTTGCTCGCTGCCGGAGCTATGGTTCACCATTTTGTTTGTCGTTCGGACCAGGTAGGTGTCCATATCTTTCTCTTTCAATTGCATGGCTTAGTATTCATTTTCATAGCATCATATATTTTAAAATATGAAGCCCTAAGTTGCCCCAATTACAACCAAATCGACCTCTTTGAAAATCAATGGAAAAACGGGATTTGTTTTGCAAAAACGTTCTAGGAAAGGACGGTTAATATGCCAACTCCCTAGAAGTCAATTAGATAGGTCGTTTTTTAGCAAAGAATCCATGAGAAAACCCCCACGCACACCCACGTAGCCATAAAATCGTTTTGACCATTTTAAACATTTTTATCATTGTTTGACGAATGTTAAATGCTTAAGAGAGGGCGTGGTGGTTATAAAGAGTGTGTGGTTATTTTTAAATGATGTGGGCATCTTATTTCATGTTTTAAATTGCTTTTGAAAATTGCCGAAATTGCCAAAACGTGGAAATAATGGATTTCTTGATTTCTTTGTTTTGTAGATAACTTCGGCGACCATGATTGAGTGGAAAGAGAGGGAACATGAGATGGATGACTTAGCGGCCTTGCGGAGTCCTTGCACATGGGCTGCTTTGCGAGCTTGTGGTTTGCTCAAATTCTTCAAGTTGCAAAAAATGAAGAAAGAGATTTTATTGCTCGAGCATATGATTGGCCTCTGGGATGTTGCAGAACAAGGATTCTGAATTGGCACACAACTTTTAACCATTGAGTTAGAAGACGTGTACTTTTTGACTAGCCTCTCGAAAAGAGGGGTCCCCATATTGTTCTCTAGGTAGAGGGCGCTACCTGAACAAGTGGACGTGTATCTGGCATGCCACTACATCCTAGGAGTAAGGCTGGTAGGGGGTAGAATCCCTATCAAGGATATTCGATATTTTCCCCTCCGGTCTATATTGTTTGCTATCACAAGCGTGACAGGCAGCACTAGCGCTCATCTGGCATTAAGATCGCAGGTGGCTTACGGTGTTCAGTGTTTGGAACCAACACTGTTCAACTGGAGTGCGGGGTTCCTTCGAAATGTGAAGGAAGAGATTTGATGGTGCAGGACTGGTCAGAAACAGTTTGGTTATGGCTCATTTTTGGTCTTGTTTTTTCTAAAGCGCATCCCCCAGATGCAACCTCAGATAGCACTGGCGGTGCGACTAGTGGATGAGCCGAGGATGGAGAGGTGGACTAGTCTGTCTCCAAGGCTAGTGTCAGAGTCAGAGTTCCATTTCACTGGCGATTTCTTGGCCTAGCTGAGACGACAGTATCTCTGGATAGAGGACTTCCCTTATTCCGAGGTAGACTTTCGTAGTAGCATGGATTTGATTTTGCCCGTGGGGGAAGACTGGGATGAGTCAGGTAAGAGACTGAGCCATAGCTTGTCTAGTTTTTTTTTTTAAGTTTTTGATGTATATATATTTTTGGGGTATGTAGAAGAGTTCTAACAGATGTATTGTTTCCAACATGCAAACAAGGGAGCAGTGCATCCGGCTGATGTACTGGTACCAGGACATCGTGGGGGTGTCCCCGTTGTAGCAGATCTAGTAGTACCAGTGATGGGTCTTCCGGAGGTTGAGAAAAACTTCCAACACTGAATTCCAACCCCCGAACAACCATAATTTCAAGAGAAAGATAGAGCTTAATTGCTTCCCATAGAATCCACTACAAGTTTTCGCTAAAATTCTTGTTTGAGTGAAAATAACAGGCATAGAACCAATTAAAACGGAAGATTGAGAGGCAAGACTTACAAGAGACCTAATGCACAAATGAATTTGCAGAGGATAAATATTCAACCACATACGAGATTGAGTGAAGAAGACGCCCCGAGGATTTCCACCAAATGAATTCAACTAGCCAAGAACTAATCTCATGAGAATTCACCTCTGAGTATTCTGATTTTGAGACATGATGGGTGATTTTTGCACCTTGTATATGAGATAAATAACTTGAACCCCATTATGATATTGAACTCGAAAAGACATTATGCATGCTTTCACGATCCTATATAATTTACAACACTCCAAGAGTCCAAATGTATCTTCCATGACCTGTGCTTCCAAGTGTTTCATTAGATATTTCTTTCATACCTTCTCTGTGCTCGTCAACAAAATCATCATCGCAGGGGGTGGAGCATGCTCCCATCGTACTTCCTGTGATAAATTCATAAAGTTCGAAGTACCATCACCATAGAGAAGGGTCCAATTCACATCCAAAAGCATGATTATCAGAGAACGCCACCAGACCATCCCCAAGAGAGAGAACTGGATGGGCATCTTCTCAAAATCCCTCGAGTTCTTAAACCCAGAACCTTGGATTGCATGTCATGTCGATGTGGCCTTCCCTTGCTAACATCTAAGTGGACCCTACAACCCCGAAACCTTTTTGATATTTATGCCATTAGGGGGAGGCTACAAATTTTTCCCTTCCTTGGAACCTCAAAGAACCAGGAGCCATACCAATTGCATTGTTTTCCATTTTATCTTCTTCTTGATTATTTTCTCTTAGGACGTGAAAGAATTTGGGTGTGGTATTGACTAGGAGAAAATGTATTCTTTCAATCATTCTCTTTATCATAGCATCTTTGGGAACAGACCCTGTGGCAAGGTATCTAATAGTATTTTTTGAGTCCCCCGCGATAGAAATTTGGCTACTCTGCTCTGCCTACATCAACAATAAACCTTGGTTCCATATCTCAAGTTCCTCTAGGGTCCTACAACACCCCTCTTGCACCTGCTGTAATACCCCTAGGCTGAACCCAATTGTAAATGTAAAATGCAAATGTAATTAAGCTAGTGATTTGTTTGATATAATTTTTGTATGCACCTTTTATGGCATAGTGCACGGATGTACTGCGCACTAAAATGATGAAGTGTGCACATTCCAGGATACCTCGCGTAACAACTTAAGTGCGTGTGATTTTGAGTCCAGGGAGCCTTTGTGTATATGTTTTTTTTTATAGGCTAGTGAGTCAGTTATTATAAGCTAGGAGGCTTATGTTTTGTATTAGACCAAAGAGCCTAGATGATAAAGGCCAGTGAGCCTATTTTTGTATATGTCTTATCATTAATATAAAATAAATCGTTGCGCATAGACCGACCACGATAAAAGGGTATGGGGGACTAAACTCCACTAGTTGGGGAAAGTTGGGGGGCTAAAAGTTAAGACAAAGGGCTAAGCTAGGGATATTAAGCCAAAAAGGAATATTATATTAATATTCTTTAAATCATAAAGTATGGAAAATTATTTTATCCTAAGTTCTGAAAATGGGGACAAGTGGCCCAAAGTAGCTCCCAACATGAAAAGTTTCAAGTTGGGAACATGCATACATATAGTTTGGACTTAGTTCATTTTCTCAACACTTAGTCATCCATTCAATCATTCCATGATCATTCACTCACTCAGTCAGTTGTCCTTCATACCTTCATGTCATTGTACCTAAACCTGTATCCGTACCCATACATGTTTTTGTACCTGGTTAGCTTGGGAGCTGGACTGAAGAAGCGGGTTGTCAAGCCCGTGGGATATTGAAGAGGCGGGTTGTCAGGCCTGTGAGAAATCTCTCAAGGTGAGAGAATTGTTGGGAATTGATTTCCGAAGGTGATAAACTGTAGCTACAGGGCTCTGAGACTTCCTGTCCAACTTGTTGTTGAAGCCCAGAAAGGAAGTGGGGTAGCCGAAGGACTATTGAGTAGAGAAGGGGCACACTTCTTGGGGTGGGGCAGGCATGTGTGGAATGAGGGACTGTAGGCTCTTAGTTTGAGTTGGCACCTATGACGAAGTCTTTCCTTTTGTCTATGATACATCATCCTGGGTAGGAATCCCTTTACACGGGTGGAGTTTAGTCCCATCTCGGGGGTGACCCACTCCTGAGAGTGATGAGCAATGTGGTCTAAGGATGGGAGGTTCGTGGAAGGTATGCATGCAATTGGTGATATTCTTACCAAGATAAGTGTCAATTGTGTGTTAATTTATATGTTGCATTATTATTTATGTGTTATATTTATGGGCATTTCATGTCTATGTTGCATGTATATGCTTACTGTCATTTCCATATGAATCTGTGCATTTACAGTATGTATTTATCTGTTTAAGTTATATATATAAAGTTCTGCAAGAGTCTCTCTGTGTATATGGTTTTAATTGCATTACACATCGAAAATTTTATGTGGCATAGCCCAGTTGGATTGTGTGGATGTTACAATGTGGTGTCAGAGAACAAAAGCATTTTCTGGAGTACCATGGCCTGGCTTGGGTGGTCGGGGATGTTACAATATGGTATTAGAGCTTGAGTTTTTAACACTGATCCTGGATGGGACGAGCAAGTTGGGTTGATGCAAAATTTCACAGAGGATTGATTTTGAAGTGGCCAAATTTCAAGTTACAGAGCATCCACGGTAAAAATTATAAGCACTTGTGTGGAATTGGGGAAAAGCCCCAATTTATGTTGTTAACTTCATGGGAAAATTGAGAAATTTGGCCAAGTGATGAGATATTCTTGATTTAATATATGTTCTAGCAAATTCAGACCTGGAATTGATCGAATTTGAAGTTACAGTGAAGCCATAACAGATGGAGTGTGATTAGTTGACTAAAATTATCAATTCGTGAATTGAGTTTGGGAAACATTTGTTCCAGAAATGTCAACCCACATCGATTTGTTATTGTAGAGGTTGAATTGGTGTTATCAGGGTGAAATTGAACAAATTTCATAGTTGCAGAATGTCTATGGTAAGAATGGAGAAAAAGTTAGGAAAAAACTGCAATTTTGTAATGGAATTCACGAGGAATTGATGCACATAAAAATGAATGTGCGTAGGTGGGCACACTAAAAATGCATGATGTGCAATGAAAATCTTGTAATATGTGGAAAAATATTGGTGTGTTGGTGTGCACACTAAAATTTGGTGCTGCACAGAAAAATATTGGTGTGGGGGCGCTCACGCTAAAATTTGGTGCTTCATCGAAAAATATTTGCATGCTAGTGCACGCGCTAAAATTTGGCACCGCGTGGAAAAATATTGGTGTTCGGGCATGCGCTAAATTTTGGTTCTCTACGGAAAAATATTGGCGTGCGGGTGAGCGTGCTAAAATTTTGCGCTGCATGGAAAAATATTGGCGTGTGGGTGCACGCGCTAAAATTTAGCAATGCACGGAAAAATATTGGCTTGTGGGTGCGCGTGCTAAATTTTGGAGTTGCGTGGAAAAATGTTGGCGTGCGGGTGGACACGCTAAAATTTTGCGCCGCATGGAAAAATATTGGCACGGGCAGTGTGCACACGCATAATAATGGAACAGGTGGTGTGCACAGTATTGGTAGAGCACAGATGAATTTTGTTGGTGGGCGCACAATGTGGGTATATGTTGTCACGCGACAGTTTAGTTAATGGTGTGCGCAAAGTATTGGTGCGCAGTGGGGGCATACTAAAATTTGACATGGTGCAACGTGTAGAGTGAAATGCACATGGAATATTAGCGTGTGATACAAAAATTGCGCACAACAGCTATTAGTACAAGAACCAAAATTGTTCGCTGTGGATATTGGCGCGCGAGACAAACGTAGTGCGCACCAGTTATTGGAGCGACAAAGAAGTGATGCGAAGTGGTTATAGGTGCGCAAAGCATGAATTATGTTGTGGCATTTTTGTGTATGCTAAATATGGGTGTATAGGTTGAAATTTGTGTGCATGAATTCATTTGGATGGTGACCAACAGAAGAAAAGCAACGAATTTCCACAACATTTTATATTCTTTGAACATCATCTTTTTGCAGCGCGTTTTTGAGGCACTTAACAACGTTTTTAGCTACTCAAAAACCATGAGAATAGAGTGTACCAAGGTACATTGTGTCTCTACAACTCAAATGAAATAAATCGAAGAGATATTTCTAATGGTGTAAACCGTTCGTCAAACAGAGCTTTTATGAGAAAGTTACAGGACAAACAGTGGAGGGTAAATTTTAAGGCTCAACTAACTTTGAAGAGCCATAACTTTCTTCTCTGGAATCAGATTGAGGCACAGGAGCAGTATATGGAAATATATTGAACAATAGAAGACATTCCTAGAGTTGAATTAAATTGTTGGGCATGTTAAAAATGTTTAATATGATAAAGAAGGTACATGTAGCATTCCAGACCAAAAACATGAATTGGCCTAGAACTTCAGCAGGTTGTAACTAGCAACCCAGAACACAAAAAGAGGTGAAACTTGGACAGAATGTCCAAAATATGTATATGAAGAAAAACGATTGAGATCCTATGAAAAATTCAGTGGAGTAGGTGCAAAAATGCATAATTACAACGCAGAGTTGTGCCAAGTTGACGTGTGAATAGGAAAATTAATGGGCAATTTTCAAATAGCCATAACTTTATGGTCAAGACTCAGAATTGAGCATGGGAGAAGGTGTTGGAAAGTTGTTGGATAGTAGAATATAAATATTCACCCAGAAAATTGATCTGGGCATTCATTTTGTAAGCAAATTAGAAGAAACAATTCCGATATATTATTGAACCAGAATGGTTCATAATTTTCATGAAATTGTTGAGTCAGTTAACTTGACAAATTTTTGTTGGCTGCACATTTTGTAGAGTTAAAAACAACTAGATCAGATCAGGATCAACACAGAGTCTAGAGGAATGGAAGATGCACAGGGGACTTACAGCCAAGAAGATGAGATCAGAGGGATGGATGTTCATTTGGACATTGAAGGAACAAACTCCAATGGACATGGAGAAGGAAGGGATGAAAACATGAATATGGTAGAGACCATTAAAAATTTGCAGAAGGATGTCCAAAGCCATAAATATGATAATGAAAGGATTATGATAAGTAAGGATTAGCAAGAGGACTTCAACATGAATTTAATGTAGATCTTGAACATAATAGAAAATAAATTGTATAAGGAGAGTGGCTCAAGAAAATTAGGAAGTCCCAGGTCTCTTGATGAGAAAACAAGAACAAGAAGTGTTAACAAACATCACCATCACTCCCTAAGGCATTTCAATAAGAGGGTACACAACAACTCAATTCCATCCCCTGTCAGGAAGCATAAGAGGTCTAGGGTGTATGAGCTATGAGGATAAATGAACAAAATCAAACCTCCTACATTTGATGGTGAGAACAAGAAGGATAAATATGCAGAGACATGGTTGTTCTGAATGAGAAAGTATTTTCAATTGCATGAGTATTCATCTCATGCAGAAGGAATAATTTCCATCTATCAACTCAATGGAAAGGAATCCATGTGGTGGGATCAACTTGTGCAGGTGCATCACATTAAAGAGAAAAGTGTTACTTGGAGGGAATTCAAGAAGTATTTTGAAAATAAATACTTGACTAAGAAATACAATGAGAAAAAAATGAAAGAGTTATTTGAAATCAAGCTTGGGTTTATGACCATAGATGAATATGAAAGAAGGTTTTTAGAACTGCTGAAGTATGTTTCTTTCATCAAGGATTAGACAGTTAAGATTCAAAGGTATTTGAGTGGATTTCCATCATTCATTAATGAAAAAATACAATATGATGATCCCAAAACAATGGAGGAGACCATAAGGCGATCTAAATACCTATATGATCAGCAAAAAGCAAGGCCAAATTTCCAAAAATCTTGGGAAGACAAAAATAAATTCAATATGGATCAGAGGAAGAAGGGAACTAAGCCACCATTCTTCATAAATAATCCTCAGGGACAACCAACTTCTAAATAACCCAAAACGATTGAGACAGGGTGTCAAAGGCCAAGGTAACCACTTATTCAATGTTGGGTTTGTAAAGGAGATCATATGTTTAGAGATTTTCCTCACAGAGGTGAAAAAGTGAGGAATTCTCACAATGTACAACAAGATGAAATAGTGGAGGACATGGGAAGAAATGTACCAAGGATATACGTAGCCCTGGACAACAAGAAAACAAAGGATTAGTCACATATGATTAAAGTGGAAGGTATGATCAACAACCAAACCATTGCTATTTTAATTGATTCAGGAGCTAGTCATAGTTATATATATCCTAATATGGTGGAAAGTTTGCATTTGCCAAGAAGCAAGCATGGAAAATCTTGGTTGGTGAAGCTAGCTACCATATCCAAAAGAAAAGTTAATGAGATGGTTAAGGCATGTCTTATGGACATGAATGGACTAAACACCAGGACATATTTGAACATCTTGCTTTTAGGTTCCTATGACTGTCTAAATGGGATGGATTGGTTGGATCAACATCATGCTATCCTAGAATTTCATAACAAGGAATTTAATTTATTGTATGAGGAAGGCAACCTAAGGAAAGTGAAAGGAATTCCCAGGGCAGTAACCATCAGAGAAATTTCAACATTGTAGCTCAATAAATGTTACAGAAAATGGTGTCAAATATTTGCAGCACATATGGAAGAGACACCTAAAGTTAAGGTGTTAAATATTGAAGATTATGTAGTCCTAAAAGAGTTTGAAGATGTGTTTAAGAAAATACCAAGATTACCCCTTAAAAGAGACATTGATTTCTCCATATATTTGATGCCTAGAGCAACTCCAGTATCCAAGACTCCATATAGAATGAGTACACCAGAATTGAAGGAATTGCAAATGCAACTTGAAGAGCTCTTGAAGAAAGGGTATATACGCCCAAGTGTGTCACCTTGGGGTGCCCCAGTTTTATTTGTGAATAAAAATGATGGGATATTGAGAGTTTGCATTGAATTTAGGCAGTTGAACAAGGTAACTGTGAAGAATAAGTATCATTTTACAAGCATTTATGACCTCTTTGATCAACTGAAAGATGCAAAAATATTCTCCAAGATTGATCTTAATTTTGGTTATCATCAAGTAAGAATTAAAGAAAGTTGGCTTGAGGACAAGCCAAATAATAGTGGTGGGGCCTGTTGGCACCTGACATTTTAGGTTATGTTTTACACGTGTGCACAAACAAAGTTGTGTGTGCTCATTCCAAAGTTTTGCGTGCACATAAGGAAGTGTGTAAGGGGTGCATGTCAAACTGAGTTTTGACAGTGTACAATAGGCCTAAAATATTATTTAATGTGCACTGGTCCATTTTTTATGCACACCATAAATAATGAAGCTGCATCCCAGAATTAAGAAAAGAATCATCAGGAAATCCTCTTGAGTGATTATTTCTAGCAACATAAGGGATCATGGAGCTGACAAAATATGAGTTGGCAGGGAAGCTAATATTTTCCCAATTCTTAAAGGCTACGTGGACTACAGGCAGGTGCCAAAAGCATGTGAGAAAATTTTTTCAGTCAAGGGAGTGGAGTAGAGTAGAAAGAGATAGAGCTCCCGAGAAGAGAAAGCTATAAAAGGAAGCAATGGTACCAGAAATGAGGCTAGCTAGATTTTTAGAGGAGATTCATTGATTCCTTGGTATCGAGCTTGTTATGATCCTGTTGTAATATTGTAGTGCTTTTGAATGTACCTTTTTGTCTGTTATATGTCTGAGTCTTGAGAGAAGGTGCATTGTGCAATGTCTTATATTTCTGAGGATTTATATAGAGGAGATATGAAGTTATATGGTTTTCATATATATATATATATATGCGACAATTTTGATCTATTTTGTGTCTATGATGTATAAATTGTATATGTGTGTGTGTGTTTTTACTTCTTAGTCCTAATAATTCATAAAATACGAGTCACATGAATTCCAGTCTTGATGGATCTTCGTGTGTTTATCCTAGCCTTCACCCTTGTCACGAGATCTTATGGTATTTATGATTCTCTATGCATCTCGGGTGAGACCTTCCTCGGACTTTGCCAAGGATTGATATGTCTGTCCTATGGTTTTTTTGCTGGACAACTCTCGATGAACCTTGGCTCTAAAATCCCCAACATTAAGAAGCACACGCGCAAGTGTGGGTCAAAATGCCAAATAATAATCAAATTCGATCACAAATTCAAAATATCTGTGATAATATTGACCTTCCTAACCTACTAAGTCATCAAAACTATGGTGATATTGGAATGCTTCTCTTAATTCTTTTTGAACATGGAAATTGTTTTCTAAAGAAATATTAGTAATTTGCTACCTTTTTTCAGGCTAGGAGTGGGAAGAAAAGTAACTCCACACTTTGATGTATTTTTCATTAGTATAATAGGTGCATATTGTTGTAGGAAAATCTCCCTACGGACAGGTAGATCGCCCCTAAGAGCTTGATCCTAACTCTAAGATAGAAAAAGCTTAACATGGACATTGACTTCCTTTCAAATCTATCTAAACTAACACATGACAAGGAAGGAGAAAAGAAGTACCTCTTTATCGACGTTTGTCCCTGCATGCTCCGAGTTGTGCTCCAACGCTTTGCTCCTCGCTGAGTCCTGTAGACAAAGAAGATACCACCACTTCCTATTCTATTGATGTTAGCTTGAAAATAGATCTATCTATCAAAGATAATTTTATGTAACACTAGACACAAATTAGAAATAAACAGGCCAAGCGTGTCATATTAATGAGAATAACGACAACAATACTTACAATCGTAGATGCGAATGCGACAGCTTCGTCGGGTCCTCTTCATCTAACTCTTGCTCGAAAGATCCACAACCTGGATGACAGCAGCTTCACTGATCACTCTCTTTTGGCTGACTGTGTGTTTCCTATGAGATCATAGGTTTCATGCAATAATTCTTCCCCCCTTTCCACCATCATAGAGCTTGCTTATATAGGTTAAGAGGAGCTTAACCTCTTGAGTTATCTTTAGAACAAGTTGGGGAACCTCTTCCTTAGATTAGGGATCTCCTGATGAAACCAAGAATTCAAATGCAATGGCCTTCTAATCTTGAAAGATCCTCCCCTTATTCTCCTGAACGGGCCAACTACTGCCTCAGATTAGGCAGCGCTCCTACAAAAGGGGTATCAGAGCATTGTAGTGCTCCTTGAGAAGCTTAAGGGAAGTGTCAGCGCTCCAAAAGTGAGTAGCACTCCTTCTGAAGGGTAGGAGAGAATTATAACGCTCCTTGAAGCCTTGTAGGGGGGTGTCAGTGCTACTAAGGCTAATATAAGGGAGCACTCACCCTCAAAACCATTGTTTTAGAGCTCTTTTCAGGTGTCAAGAGTCCCTTGAATTCAGTTAACCAGTTCTCCTTCTCCAAACCAAGTACATGAGATGTTTTAAGTGCCTCCTTAGTGTCATCATTATGGCAGTATGCTTGAATGATGTTTTCGAAACTTGTGAACAACTTGCGACACTTGCAAAAGTTGTAAGGAAGATGCGACACTTATCCAGTTGAGTAATTTTGACGTGTAACAGAATGCCCCCCAAAGTATGAAGTTAGAAGATACGAACCGATGACTGAAATACTTTGTAGACGTTCAAGAAAGGGTATAGACTCAGAGAACCTGACGGAAGATGCACACAAACATTCAACAAATATCATGACATGTTTCAAAACCCAAGGCAGGCATACCTATGCTTGGGTGATCAAGACTTGCGAGATATGGCCGCCATAAAATACAATGCAGATCCATAATTGTATTGACAAGAAGGTATAGCCACTGAAGATACAATGTGGATCTATACTTTGATGAATCAGACCGATCGTAGCCACAAAGAATACACAGTGGATCTACGAGATGATAAGACATAGCCACAACCAATACAAAGTGGATCTATGTGACAATGTATGTGTTCTTTGTCCAATAGAAATTCCTTCGCAGCCTAGGGAAAGCATGTATCAAAGTGATCACTCAACCCAGGGTCTTTTTACCAATCCCAATATGGTACGAATTTGACCATGTGAATAGATGTTTTGATGTCGAACATGGTAGAAACCACTTGATTACCGATCAATGGTGTGAATCGTTAACAAGTGCAAGGGAGATCATCATTAATGTCAATGATTCCCGAGGTACCCTAGTACATTCCAACGAATGTGAATAGATGAGATGAGATCGAACATCTGTGGAATCATTCGATCAGGGGTCAATGATGTAAACCCACTGTCGAATGTGAGGAGGCCTGCCATTGAGGCATGCAGGTCCCAAAGTACTAACTAGTTTCTAAGCCTAATTCCTGGATAATTTGTTGGAGTCGACAGGAACAGACTCGTCGAGGGAGGGCTTTGATGTATCCCTCATCAACGACACGAAATCGACATGGAAATGTAATTGGCAGATCAAATGGACATGGACTGATAGAGGTTTTGAGGCAAGATATTTGGGATGGCTGGCTCTCGAGGCAGATACTTCCCTTGAACACTGAGGCACAACAGCAAAACATGGCATAGACCAAAACCATGCAGTGGATACTATGACTTGCGTTGGGTGACCCAAAGAAGTGAAAGGAACTCAGAGGATTGGCTCAGTGCAGAGGTTCAACAGACTATGGTATGTGCAAATGACAAAGTTCCATGTTCAAGGGCGACTCTAAGAAGTGCTGGATGATGTTCTCAAGAGACTGCATGGCTTGCTCCTTTGAATTTTTTCCCCCATCCAGATAGATGAGTACCTCTTTTTGATTTAATGAGCTCGAGGAGGATAACACATGCTCAATATAACATACCTTCGGTAAGCTCCAATTCCTTTGTTTAATGAACCGGAAGAAGTAAGGGATCGGTCCCATATGGGCCTGTCAATGTGTTCTTTAACGAGTCCAAAGTGTTGTGGGGTTTTTCTACCCTACGGAATAACAAGCTAGGGCTTTAAACTTGTACGCAGATCGTGACCCTTCAAGAATAACTTTTAACCTCCTACCCAAACCTAGAACCCTTTTTCTCAGGCAAACACGGGAAGAATCAACTAACCTTTTTATCGACGGTTGAAGTAGATCCTTCATTGAGCTTTTATTTCCTTGTTGTTGCTACTCCTTCCACAAAGTGATCCTGCAATCAAGACAAAACTACGCATGCATGCTACTGATCTACTAGAGGGTTAGAGATTAAACACAAATCAAATAACATAGATGAGACTCATGTATTTGGGATGGGAAAATCATCTTTTTCATTAATCTCAATATGAATCAACTTACAATGGTTATAGAGACCGACCACCGTTCCTCGATCCTGATCCTGGGCTCTTCCTCTTCTTTTGTCCTCCAACTGCTTTGCTTGAAATCTCCTAAAGCTTGAGGAAAGGCTAAAGGGTTGGGAAAAAATGGACTTGGCAATTTGGCAGAGTTTCTTTGCTATGATTTTTCCTCTTTTGAATAGTACCCCTACCCCTCCTTTTATAGGCTAGAAGGAGCTAGGGTTTTAGGTGAACTCTCGGCCATGCATGGCTGGGAGTTCCAGTTAACTGTCAAAAAGCTTTTCATCCCGGCGGAAACTTTCCTGATTTTTTTCTTTGTTAGGTAAATGTGGGCTGTAGTGGGCTAGCCCGTGGTCCACCACATGCAGTAGAAGGCCAACAAGCGGTCCACCACGCCCAGTGAGAGGTTAGGGCACGGGTTTCTTGATTTCAGTGGTTTTTCAAGGTCTTATTCAGCATGGCTTTGGCAAGGAAGAGACATGAGTTGGCCTGATGCCAGGTAAGCCTGTGTGGTGCATTTTAGGGTTATAACAAATGCCCCCTAATGTGTGAGGTCAGAAGATCATCTGATGGCTGAAATACATTACCAATTCTTTACCAATCTGTACTGATATGCTGAATGAGTGAGCCCGGGAATCAGGAATCGGGAAGTGCCGTCTGCAAAAAATATCAAATGACTCATCGAGGCGGGCATACCCATGCTCAGGATAAATCAGAACCATGTATACCAATCAGATACACTGTAGATCCATGTCAAATAACTATAAAGAGTAGTCGTGAACATTACACAGCGGAGCTACATATTGAAATCAGAAAGATATACATAGGAAGTATCCATCTCTCAGAAGCTGATTTGGCCTGATGGCTGTTCTTCAGAGCTCGAGCAACAACTTCAAAGTCTTCTAAAACTCGGGTAGGAGTGTAATATGAGTGTACGACTGCACTACCCAGAGGTCTTCGATGGCTCGTCGGTTATGGACTTGATAATCTTGATGATCGGACTGAAGGCTTCAGTGATTTCTAACAAAGACTTGATTGGGCATTCAGGATGGATGGGTATGCGGACAAGAGACATATTGCAGTGTGGCCGACTCAGGCTAAGTAAAAAACTTCCCTAGGACAATAGCACAACAAGTGATAAGACTCAGGCAACATATCTGCTAATCATAAGTCTACGAAGTAGGAGACAACACAAACTCTCCATATGTTTGGAAGAGTAACCAAACGGTGGAGGACACAACTCACTATAATGAGCAAGGCTACCTAAGGTCATACTAAATCCCGAAGTCTGAGGCATCAAACGGACAGATGTGCTTTATCCAAGGGTGACTCATAATGCTGCCAATAAAGAAAATACTTTTCCCATCCTCTTTTTGGGGTATATTTGATTTTTTTGTTCTTTTTGTTGATTTGGAAAAAGAATAAAGGAATATTACGTCACAGTGGAGGAACGAGCATAGCAAACATACAAGCTCGAGGCATAAGGACAAGACTGATGTTCTGGGAAATGATACTCGGAAAAAATCCTCCAGTGGCCAAAGGTGTTAAAATGCAAAAGCAAACTGTTACTAGGCTGATGAGTAAAGGATGCAAATGCGGTTGATAGAACACACAATGGTAACGTCCTTCGATGTAAGTTTAACGAGCCCAGAGAAGGAAAGCTCAGTGATTTTTCATGTTTAGAGAGTCTGAAAAAACATAAAAGGAAACTCCATTGGGGTACCTTTTTCGTCAATATTCTAGTCAGTTCGAAAAAGGGGTAAACTAGCACCAACTAAATGTCAATTCAAAACCATTTTAATGAGTGTGACAAGGATAAGATCACTCGGCTATTTTTTCAATTTTAAGGAGTCTGAAAAAATCTTAACTATGGACTCCATCAGGAATATTCTTCCGGACCGTTTTAACGAGTGTGAAAGAATAAGGTCACTCGACAATATTTTCATTTTTAGGGAGTCTGAAAAGAGCTTAACTATGGACTCCGGGGGGGTTTCTTTTTCGTAAATTTAGTCCCTCGGGCCCGAAAAAGGAATAAAATTATACCTGAGGATACTCTTCTAAAGAATCAGAATTCGATAGAGTATTCCTTTATTCGTACAGTTGACCGTCCGGACCGAAAAAGGGGTAAACTACCGCCGGACATACGTGACTTCAAATTTCAGTTTAACGAATGTGAAAGGTCACAAGATCGCTCGGCAATCTTTTCATGTTTAGAGGGTCTGAAAAGGGATTAAAAGGAGACCTGTTTAAGAAATGTTCTTCTGGACCAGTTTAACGAGTGTGAAGAAACAAGGTCACTCGACAATCTTTTCATCTTTAAGGAGTCTGAAAAGGGCTTAAAGAAGACTCCATAATGTTTACTTTTCTCAGTTAATCTGGACGAGAGAGAAAAGCATAAATACAGTCTCGCCGGATGTTTCTTTTGGGTCTCAAAGCGAGATTGAAAAATAACAAAGGTAGCCCATGATCGACACTTTGTGGTTCCATGTCAGGTATCGCTTCGTAAGACCAGGAAAAAACATCGCAAAATTCTTTGAAAATATCCGTGTAAATCTGAATCTCTTCGAGGGAACAATCAGCTCTGACGAAGACATTCTCCATGACGCCGAGGTTTTGGGAGATATTGATAGGTATCATAGCAGCGATAGTCGCCATGTTGCCCTCAGCATAAATATCCTATGTAGCCAAGAGGTTAATGGGACAAGGCTGATCTCCCGTCATGGTGATAGTGAATCCTCCTGCCTCGATTCGGTGTAACTCTGGGAGGAAGCATGATCTGTGATGAATATCTTCCCAGGGTTTGTCTGGACCAATCATTGCTTCAATTATGGATTCATCTGAAGGTAAGACTAAATCTAACGAATCGGTGTTGACAAGAGAATCCTGAGCCCAGATAGGCTCAAGGAGTGGATCCAACTCTGGTGAGGGAATCAGATCAGGAGTAGCTGAAGTTTGCTGAACCAAAAAGTACGCTACTTCAGCGGCCGACAAGGGCGTAGACATGCCCGCATGCCCTGTCGCCTCCATCGTGTCTGATGAGGAAGGAAGAGTCCATGGATCCTGAAAGTAAGTCGTGCGGAACGACAAAACATGGAAAATCTCATCCTTGTGGTGAGTCGATATAAACTTGACATCACTATGAGGAGGTGGGTAATCAAAAGTACCCATCAAATATGGGAACAAGCCAACTCCTACATTAACGACACCGGCTTGAGGATTATCAACCATGGGAACTGTGGATGCCCCCAAAGCTGGGTCAGGTCGAGAGAAGGATAACTGATCAATGGTCACTATCCGGCCTTCATGTGGAAACAATAGGACTTGGAAAACTGTAGCGACCACTGCTTGCATCGCATAAGTCCAACTACGACCTAAAAATAGATTGTAGTCAATGGGGGAATCAAATACCTCTACTTCAACGCACACGGTCTTTCCCCCTAACTGCATCGGGAAAGAAGGAATGATGCCATGCGGTCGGAAAGAATGACCATCGAATGCAGTGAGGAGAGTAGGTGACGGAGACAACTCAGGTTGACCACTGGCTTTCCAACAGGCTAACGACATAACGCAAGTTGAAGCGCCCTCGTCTACCACCGTGCAAAAGATATTCAGTGTAAAAGTTTTCATGGGATGAGCCACTACTATCTGAAACGCGACGTGGTAAGGAAAACGAGGTTTCAAGTCAGTCGTATCTAACATGATGGTTCTCGGGTTACAAGTCTCAGTAGAGCCTAAAGCAGTCAACAAGGTTTTCCTCTGAGCAGGGAAACTTTGGAGGACTTCCAAAGCGGACATAGCACAAGGGGTTTGTGACAAATCTTCCACCACAGAGTAGTTCTGGGCGGCCCTTGCGTTTGGATTATGAGAAGTTCGCTTAAACGCACCTTTTGGGATGTGAGTCATTGTTTCACCCAACGTCTTCTCGATCTGTAGGGGAAGAGATGGGATCTCGGCTTCTTTTCCTTTCTCATAGGTTCTTGGTTTGCTATAGTCGTGAGCTCTAGTCGTAATGAAAGCGTCACTTTTCACCATGTATAAGTTCACAGAAGATGAACTGTTTGGGGGAGGGCAGTTTTCATGGCTGCCCCCCTCCGTACTTGTAGAGGCTTGAGTTAAATTTTTCCCATGCTGAAAGGGATTAGTCAACACGGCTTGTTGTTGTTGTGTGACAAACTTCTGGGCCTCTGCAAGTCGAGGGCATAGGTGGGTTGGGTGGTCTTCCGCACAAAGGTTGCACGGATACCTCGCCTTCCTCTTTTTCGTAGTGCCCTCGCCAGCATTATCATTTGGTTTCTTATCCCCTTTACTCTTCTTGCATTTTTTTTTCTTTCCTTCAGACTGCTGGTTAGCCTTTGGGTTAGTCGTCTGTACAGAGTGTACTTCTGACGTTTGAGTAGGGGGAGTAGCCAAAGAAGGAGTTTGGATGGCCGCTGAGTTTTGTATAGATAACTGCTACAATTGTTTAGTCAATTACTCAGCGGGCTTGGTTTGTGTCGAAACAACGATACCGTCAGCATGTGGTCTGACTCTCTGTCTGGTTTTGTCCAGAATCGATCGTGGTGCATCCGGCAGGATGGTGTACAATAGACCAGACTGAGAGTAGATAAGCTCAAACTGTTGAGCCCTCATGATGGCATCTTATTCGGAGAAAACCCCTGAAGTTGCGACGTCTTTTGATAACTGCGGAACAAAAGACTTAAGGAACCACTCGAGTAGGAATGCTGGTGGGATGGGTACTTTGATAAGACTCTTTCGGCGTCGCCACTCTCGAATATGATCCGAGATATGGTCTGCTGACGTTTGCGAGAAATTGGCTAGCAACTCAGTGCCGACATCGTATCTCACAGGTAACTGGAAATGGTTAAGGAAATCCATCGCTAGTTCGCCAAAAAAGGAATATCGTGAACGATCAAGCTCTATGTACCATTTCGCGGCACTCCCAATAAGAGTGTGTTGAAACAATCACAACTGGACGGAGTCATCTTTTAGTGAGTTAGACAAACACCATAAGTGGAAAGTGGTCACATGATCACCTGGATCTTCATTAGGCTTGGCCTCGAACTTTGGGATGTCCGAAGGAAACTTCGTCGGCATAGGAGGCCAATGCGGATCATGACAGATAGGATCATTCAACAACCGTGTTAAATCTGGCAAGTGTAATGTCACCAAGAAAGGTAGTTTAGGTTGCTGCTGATAGCCAGGATAAAAGGGTCCTGGAGTTTGACTAGCACCAGGTTGCCAGGAAAAGTTTGGCTGCTGGCCCGGGTTCTGGTAGAAACCATTGCCCTAACCAGCGTAAGGGTTTTTCATTTGAGGAGACATCATTTGCTGATTCCCCATGAAGGACATAGGATGTTGGGCATTCATTGTGTTTGATGGACTTTTGGGAAGGATTAATCCATGCCTGTCCCAAGGGGAGAGGCATAGAGGTCTGTCCGAGGTTCCAATGGCTATGGAAAGAATTGCCCCAGAACGACATTCTAGATGAAGGAACAGATCCTTGTGCTGAGTTCCAAGGTCCTAGTATGTGTGCCCCCAGCGCAGGAATAGTACCCTGTGCCGACGTAGACTGTCCAAAAATAGGTGTGCCCCCGATGGGAAAGCAGCGGATGCAGAAGTGTTATTACTAAACCTCCCGTTCCAGATGAACGACAACGAACCTACCAGCAGAGTTTGCGCAGGTGTTCCTTGACTCCCAGCTCCAAGTGGACTTGTGTGTGCAGGATGCCCTAC
This sequence comes from Picea engelmannii, assembly GCA_009831015.1. Lineage (NCBI taxonomy): Eukaryota > Viridiplantae > Streptophyta > Pinopsida > Pinales > Pinaceae > Picea > Picea engelmannii. The sequence goes on from ML778461.1 coordinate 903,675, forward strand.
GGACTGCTGATGCAATCCACTAAGCAAAGGGGATGAAGGAGGGATATGACCTCCAGTGTAAGGAAAAGCATTGAAAGGGACAGGAATGCCCCCAAGTTGACCTTGCAGAGAAGCATTAGAGCTCCCTGCCCCCAGACCCAAAGTCTGTGAAATGGAAGAAGTGAGTGCAGGACTTGTTCCTGAACTAGGCATACCATATGAAAATGGAGCGCCTGTCGCACTAAGTGTGTAAAGAGGTGTGGCCGCCACGATAGATGGGGTCGGTCCACTTTGTGACGTAGTTGCGGCCGAGACCGTGGTGGCCCGGACCGCCGACAAAGGCAAGTTAGGAGAAGCTTTTCCTGTGGTAACAACAGTGATAGGAATGGAAGAATTCCCAGAGATTTGTTCCATAACTGGGTTAGGCGCTGATAGGTGTTCATAAAATTGAATTGGCACTATAATGTCCAGTTGAGAATCAGCGTTTGAGGTTTCAACCGATCCAATATTGGCAGTTGATCCCTCGGGGGGTTGTTCGGGCTCAATGGTTTGAAACCTGATTGCTTCGAAAGACCCTCGTTGGTCTAACTTCCGCCTCAGTGGTGGCAGAAGTGGCTCCAGTATCACCGGCGGCAGGCCCAGAAGCCTTCGTGACCGACAGAGCTCTGAATCCTCCACTATGTGAGAAGATTCACGACACGCTAAGGTATTCTACACGAACAAATAGTAACATGCACTAAAAGAAAGCCCCTAGAAGATAAATCAAGCAAGCACTAAACTAGTAGGAAGAACAGTTACAACAACCAACACTAGAGCAACTTACCGGTGCAAGTGCAACTCGAATACGGAAGCACCCTCCGGGTATACTTTGCAAAGCGTTGGTCTGATGTCCGTCCTAGGTACTGCGGTATACCCCCACAGTCACCTGTGTATGTCCCTAGAAAAGATTGGCAACTAGTTTTCCAGCACGTGAACAACTATCAGGCGGGTACAGTCGATAGTCGGGTAGACCACAATGAGCAGGGTATCAAGCCCGAAACCTGTCAAGGGTATCAAGAGAAAGTGTTCCGGAAGATGACTGAGGACCTCGAACAGATTCGAGACCCACGAAGCTTCATGGCAAATTCAAACGATGAAATCCCTTAACAGATCCTCTATATGTGTTCTCCGCAACGCTTGGTTCAGCTTTGGAGGGGTTATCTCCGCTACCTTTCCTTATGCAACCTCGTGTTTATCCCCTTTGTTAGAGGGGGGTCCTGAATAAATTTCCGTAACTGGACTTCTACACTCCCTATTGACAGACTCCAATGTTTGGTTTGGGTGGCCTTGGAGAATTTACTCTCCAACCTATTCCAAGGCCCTACTCCTGAGCTAGTGTATGCACCCTACAAACAGAAAAGTCTACTTGATTTTATTTAGCGTTGCTTTTAAAGGGATTTGTTAAGTCTCAAGGTGCGGAAGTGAAACTGATGGTGTGTAAAAAGAATCAAAGCAAAAATGAACAAAAATGCTTGCAAACAAACTTTTACGAAAATGCAAAACCAACAACTTTTTCAGTAAAAAAGACTTCTTTCCTAGCTACTGATGCAACAACGCAATCTTCAAATCAAGAAGAAAATGAAAGGAATTTTATTTTTTTATTTTATTGCAAAACAAAGCAATGAGGAAAAATGATGACAATATCAAAACCAAGAGAATGAAAAGAAAACTCTGGCTTAAAGCGCAGATCGCAAACAGAATCAGAACACAAAAATGCGGAAAAAGCAGTCAAGATAGCACCGATTCTAACACTTGCCTAAAAACCATAAAACAGATTTTTTTTCTCTTTTGTCTTTTCTATCAAAACGTCAACTAACTGACACAGGCTAAGGATAAGATGCCCTAACCTGATGACTGTGCAGCTCCAGAATCCAAACCCTGAAAGGAGCACTTCTCACCACAGGAGGGGATGACTGCCCCACCCAGGCTGAAAAGCAACCAAACAGACCCGCGACTGTCACTGAGACAGCACGCGGTCAACCGCGTGCTGAGTTATAACAGCACGTGGGTACCCACGTTCAGAACCGAATAAGCTCACGGGTAGGTATAAAATATGAGAAAAAATCCACACAGGCAACCCAGACCTGAAAGAGGCCTCTGGTATTGACAACCAGGGTCTCCAAAAAGGATTCTGGGTGCTATTACTTCAACAGAAAAGAAAAAATTTGCAAAAAAGAAAACAAATGCACAAAAGAACTAACACAACAAGGCAGACTGAAAGCAAGACGGTAAACCAACAGGACCCAGACAGGATCCAGAAATCCCCCTGAGAAGATAAACTTCTGACAGGGAAGAGGGGACTGCCTCTTAAGCTTCCTGGGCTCTACACGCTACTGAAACCACTATAGCAGGCATTCACACGTGGGCTGTAGATGGTTAGGGCGCGGGTACATGCGTGCAGGCCTTCTGCAGGCCGCGGGTACCTCTGTGTGTCCCGAGAATAAATATCAAGCGTCAGTAAAGGAAGACTGGTATTGATAACCAGGTTCCCTGCTAGCATTGACCTAACAGACAACAAAAATTAAACAAAGAAACAGAGACTGAACTTCTTTGAACTACCCAAAATATTTTTAACCAAATCCGGAAACCCTAAGAGTAAGAATGTCCCCAGCGGAGTCTCCAATTCTGTTGTGGGGTTTTTATACCCTACGGACTAACAAGCTAGCGCTTTAAACTTGTACGCAGATCATGACCCTTCAACAATAACTTTTAACCTCCTACCCAAACCTAGAACCCTTTTTCTCAGGCAAACACGAGAAGAATCAACTAACCTTTTTATCGACGGTTGAAGTAGATCCTCCGTTGAGCTTTTATCTCCTTGTTGTTGCTGCTCCTTTCACAAAGCAATCCTGCAATCAAGACAAAACTACGCATGCATGCTACTGATCTACTAGAGGGTTAGAGATTAAACACAAATCAAATAACATAGATGAGACTCATGTATTTGGGACGGGAAAATCATCTTTTTCATTAATCTCAATATGAATCAACTTACAATGATTATAGATACCGACCACCGTTCCTCGATCCTGATCCTGGGATCTTCCTCTTCTTTTTTCCTCCAACTGCTTTTCTTGAAATCTCCTAAAGCTTGAGGAAAGGCTAAAGGATTGGGACAAAACGGACTTGGCAATTTGGCAAAGTTTCTTTGCTATGATTTTTCCTCTTTTGAATAGTACCCCTACCCCTCTTTTTATAGGCTAGAAGGAGCTAGGGTTTTAGGCGAACTCTCAGCCATGCATGGCTGGGAGTTCTAGTTAACTGTCAAAAATCTTTTCGTCCCGGCGGAAAATTTCCTGATTTTTTGCTTTGTTAGGTAAACGCAGACTGTATTGGGCTAGCCCGCGGTCCACCGCGTGCAGTAGAATGCTAGCAAGTGATCCACCGCGACCAGTGAGAGGTTAGGGCGCGAGTTGCTTGATTTCAGTGGTTTTTCAAGGTTTTATTCAGCATGGCTTTGGCAAGGAAGAGACATGAGTTGGCTTGATGCCAGGTAAGCCTGTGTGGTGCATTTTAGGGTTATAACACAAAGACAGAAAACTTGAAGGTTTTTCGGGATTATAGAGTTTGGAAAAACACTTAAAAGAGAACTCTCTCAGTTCCTTTTTCGTACATTAGTCCAACGAGACTGAAAAAGGGTTAAACTATCGCTCGAAGGACGCCCTTTCTGACCTTTTAACGAGTGTGAAAGGAAACCAGGTCACTCGACAATCTTTTCATATTTAGAGAGTCTGAAAAGGGTTTAAAGTAGACTCCAGGGGGGTTCCTTTTTCGTGTGTTCATTATCTATACGGGTCCAAAAAAGCGATAAAATTTTACCTCGTTACGTTCTCATATTATCGAGCTGGAGAACAAACTAAGACTATGCTCATAAATGCGATAAGGTAGATAATCCATCAAAACTGCCGAGAAACCTGTGATGCCAAAACTACAAACCAGGGTTTAGTAAAGCCATTATGTCATTAGAGAAACCCAAAAATGACTATACCTTATGAAAAATGAAAATTTATAAATAACAATTGATTGAAATTTCATTTACCATTTCATTTTGCACAAGGATTTTGGAGTAGTGGAGAATCTCGTTTCGAAGTGGATCTTGTTTTGCTCACTGCCAGAGCTATGGTTCACCATTTTGTTTGTCGTTTGGACCAAGTAGGTGTCCATATCTTTCTCTTTCAATTGCATGGCTTAGTATTCATTTTCATAGCATCATTTATTTTAAAATATGAATCCCTAAGTTGCCCCAATTAGAACCAAATCGGCCTCTTTGAAAATCAATGGAAAAATGGGATTTGTTTTGCAAAAACGTTCTAGGAAAGGATGGTTAAGATGCCAACGCCCTAGAAGTCAATTAGCTAGGTCGTTTTTTAGCAAAGAATACATGAGAAAACCCCCACGTACACCCACGTAGCCATAAAATCGTTTTGACCTTTTTAAACGTTTTTATCATTGTGTGACGAATGTTAAATGCTTAAGAGAGGGCGTGGTGGTTATAAAGAGTGTGTGGTTATTTTTAAATGATGTGGGCATCTTATTTCATGTTTTAAATTTCTTTTGAAAATTGTTGAAATTGCCAAAACGTGGAAATAATGGATTTCTTGATTTCTTTGTTTTGTAGATAACTTCGGCGACCATGATTGAGTGGAAAGAGAGGGAACATGAGATGGATGACTTAGCCGCCTTGCAGAGTCCTCACACATGGTCTTCTTTGCGAGCTTGCAGTTTGCTCAAATTCTTCAAGTTGTAAAAAATGAAGAAAGAGATTTTATTGCTTGAGCATATGATTGGCCTCTGGGATGTTGCAGAACAAGGATTACAAATTGGCACACAACTTTTAACCATTGAGTTAGAAGACGTGTACTTTTTGACCGGCCTCTTGAAAAGAGGGGTCCCCATATTGTTCTCTGGGCAGAGGGCACTACCTGAACAAGTGGATGTGTATCTGGCATGCCACTACATCCCAGGAGTAAGGATGGTAGGGGATAGAATCCCTATCAAGGATATTCGAGATTTTCCCCTCCGGTCTATATTGTTTTCTATCATGAGCGTGACAGGCAGCACTAGCGCTCATCTGGCATCAAGATCGCAGGTGGCTTATGGTGTTCAGTGTTTCGAAACAACACTGTTCAACTGGAGTGTGGGGTTCCTTCGAAACATGAAGGAAGAGATTTCACGGTGCAAGACTGGTCAGAAACAGTTTGGTTATGGCTCATTTTTGGTATCGGTTTTTCTAGAGCGCATCCCCTAGATGCAGCCTCAGATAGCACTCGTGGTGCGACCATTAGATGAACCGAGGATGGAGAGGTGGACTAGTCTGTCTCCAAGGCTAGTGTCAGAGTCAGAGTTCCATTTCACTGGCGATTTCTTTGCCTGGCTGAGATGACAATATCTTTGGATAGAGGACTTCTCTTATGCCAAGGTAGACTTCTGCAGGAGCATGGATTTGATTTTTCCCATGGGGGAAGACTAGGATGAGTCAGGTAAGAGACCGAGCCATACCTTGTCTAGTTTTGTTTTTAATGTTTTTGATGTATATATTTTTTTGGGGTATGTAGAATAGTTCTAACAGATGTATTGTTTCCAACATGCAGACAAGGGAGCAGTGCATCCGACTGATGTACCGGTACCAGGACGTCGTGGGGGTGTCCCCGTTGCAACAGATCTGGCAGTACCAGTGATGGGTCTCCGGGAGGTTGAGAGAAACCTCCAAGGCCTTACGATGGGCATTCCTCCTTTGCGGAGGGGAGAAGTGCCTTTACATCTGCAGCAGCACACTGTGGGAATACCAGAGAATATCAATTCTCTATTGAGGCACGTAGTGCGTGCAGTGGTGTGTTACTCACAACACAATGTAGTGCGGGGAGATTAGAGTCTCTCCGGTGATCATATTTTTGTATTCCTTGTCAGGCGACGTTGTATGGGTGGAAAGACCCAATATTTTTCTCTTCTACATACTTTTTTGATGTAATACAAACATTTCAGTCACGCCATATATATATATACAGTTTCGAGTTTTTATGATGCCAATGATTTGTACATGATGATGTATGTGACATGTTTTAATTTACATGTAATGTACAGTTTTGCTTTCCTTAAATCTTATATGTGGGCAAGATACCGATCCATGATATAATTAGCTAATGAATCTAAAACACTATTAAGTTCTCTTGGAATGTGTCTATATTGAATGTAATCAAACATTCGTTCAAGACGGTGAACTTGTAAGTGTAGATGTAGCAGGATAGGACTACGGATAACGTAGATACGGTTGAGTTGATAAACCACGAGTTGGGAGTCTAAGTATACAATGATACGGGAGATACCTAGGGAGGAGGCTTGGGTCAACAGTCCGATGACAGCGTGATATTCTGCCATATTGTTGGTTGTTGGTCCTAAGCAGATGCCTCCTGAACTCACCACCTCGTCAAACTAGTAAATAACCCATGTTGCTGAAGCAATGTTCTAGGTATGTCGACTAGTGCCATCCGCGAACCCAAAAAATATAGGAAAGGAAGACGTCATGTGCGCATGAAAACACAGGCACAGTCATGAGTGGCAACGGTAAAGACTCGAGCATGCGAAAGAAATAGACACACCAAACTAAAATACAATAATGTACAAAGTACATATGCTAGGTGATCTAGGCATAGTACTTTTTAAGGTAAAGCCCGTTTCAGGGCTCTCCCAGGGAAATTCCATCATGATCAACTAATTCGTAGGCACCTTTATGTAGGACACATTTCACAATGTAAGGACTGTGCCACATAGGCTCTAATTTTTCTGTTCTCAATTTATCGTGAGCTTGGTCGTAAACGAGGACTAAGTCTCCTTCTGCAAAAGTCCGAGGGTGGACAGATTTGTCATATTGACTCTTAATTCATTTCTGATGTGGCTCATTGGTGAGAGCAGCATCGTGACGTGTTTCGTCCAATTTGGATAGATACAAGAATCGTTCTTCTTCAACAGAAGTATGGGGCAGGAGTTCGATTTTGAGTTTGAGTGATGGAATCTCACACTCGATTGGTAGGATGGCTTCAATGCCATAGACCAACTGGAAAGGAGTGAATCTAGTTGAAGTTTTCACAGAAGTACGATAGGCCCAGAGAGAGGAGAACAGTTGTAAATTCCATGATGTCATGTTTTCCCCCACCATGCGTTGGATCATGGTCTTTAGGACTTTATTGATAGCCTCAACTTGTCCGTTTTCTTGAGGGTAGTAAGGGGATGAGTTTTCATGGAAAAAACCCAATTTGACATGTCACTCGCTCATCATCTGGTTTTTGAAGTGTGCACCATGGTCAGTGACAATGGCACGTGGTACACCAAAATGAGTTATGATGTGGTTGAAAAGGAATAAAGTTGTAGTAAGACCATCATTCAGGAAGGTAGGCATAGCCTCAGCCCATTTGGTGAAGTAATCGACGGCGACGATGATGTAACCATGCACCCCTACTGAGGTAGGCTTACACTGCATGAAATCGATACCCCATTTGGCAAAGGGGCCGATGGAGATAATAGGGTGCAGCAAAATGGGGTGGGTGTGTGCCTTCTTGTTAAAGATTTGGCAGGGTGGGCATTTTTTGACAGCCTCGATGCAATCTTTAAAAATCGAGGGCCAAAAGTAGCTGGCACGTAGGATTTTTTGGGTTGTGGCCATCCCAGAAAGGTGACCACCACAGGCACCAAGGTGAAAATCATTCAAAATGTGTTCAGCCTCTTCGTGAATCAGACATCGTCGGAGGATGTTGTCAATACCTCGGCGATATAAGGTGTTGCCGATGATGAGATAATGGCGGGTGTGGTGACATATGTGTCGATGCTCTTCGCAAGAGATGTTGGGCTGAAAACGTTGGGTTTGAAGGTAGAGGAGAATGTATCCATACCAAGGATCATAGGTGTTGATGAGGAAGAGAGATTCATCAGGGAGAGAATCTCTAGGTTCAATGTTTTCATCGGCACGAGGGAGAGCGAAGATGAGCTCGGCAAACACTAGGGATTTTTTGTCTTTGGCCTTTGTAAACTCCAGATCGAATTCTTGAAGAATAACAATCCATTTTGAATATTTTCCCCCAAGTACTTGACGTGTCAAGACATGGTACATAGGGTTGGAGTCTGCGATTACCATGGTGGTGTGTAACAAGATGTAGTGGCGGAACCTTTGGACAGCGATGACGGCTGCCAGAGCCAGTTTCTTAACATGTGAATATCTGAGTTCGAGTCCAGATAAACTCTTGCTTAGATAATAAATCACATGTTCTTTGTCGTTGGGGTCTTCTTGTACTAACACCATTGCAATGGTGGAAGTAGAAGTGGCCAAGTAAAGGATATAATCCTTTGTATATTCAAGGGGATGTAACAAAGGTGCATGGGTCAAAGCGTGCTTGAGGGCATTGAATGATCGTTGGGTGGTTGCATCCCAGATGAAAGGGATGTTCTTTTGTAGTAACTACATAAATCCTTTAGTGATATCGGCATAGTTGCAGATGAAACGACGAAGAAAATTTCCTTTGCCTTGCAAACTTTGGAGTTGGGTTAAATTGGTAGGTGGAGGTAAGGCTAAGATGGCCTTAATCTTTAAGGGATCCACCCTCATCCCATCTTTGGAGACAATGAAACCGAGGAGTCGATCGGATTCGACAGCGAAAATGAATTTGTGTGGGTTCAGATGAATACGGTAGAACCTACATCGAAGAAAAATTGCCCATAAATGATCAATGTGATCGGATCGATTTAGAGAATGGGCGGGTAAATTGTCGAGATATGGTTCTGCTATATGTTTGACTTCATGAAAATCATACGACATGGCTCACTGGAAAGTAGCGCCAGCATTTTTAAGGCCAAAAGGTAGCTTTCAGTAAGCGAAAGTACCCCAAGGGAAGATGAAGGTTGTCTTGTGTTGATCCGTAGGCAAGATTTCAATCTAGTTATATCCAGAAAAGCCATCCATGAAAGAGAAGATTACTCTCCCTGCGCAATTGTTGATGATTTGATCGATGAAGGGCGTAGGGTAGTTGTCCTTGGGACAAGATTTGTTGAGATCTCGATAGTCCACGCAAACACGGATGGTCCCTTGTTTCTTGGCAACCGGAACAAGGTTGGAAACCCATTCGGTTAAAGGGATGAGATAGATGAAGCCAGATTTTAGAAGTTTTTCAACTTCCGCCTTTATAGTTGCGATTTTCTTGGGATGAACCAGGCGAAGTTTCTGTCGAACCGGTTTTTCATCAGGGTAAGTTTTGATTTCATGTATGACGATTTAAGGGTTGATCCCTGACATTTCCTCGTAGCTCCATGCGAAGACATCGCGGAATTCTTTAAACAAAGCGGTGTAAGAGACCACTTCGTCGGGTGTGAAATTAGCACCTAGATTAATTTTTTCCACGACGCCTTCTTTGATCGAAATGTTGATCATGATCGTAGTAGAGATGTTACTCATGTTCCCCTCAGAGAGAGTATCTTGTGTGAGGATAGGAGATTGTGGAGCATGGGTAACGTCAGATGGGAAGATAGAGCGTGTGTCTCCATGAATTTCTTCTAATGGTGGAAGAAAAAAAGATCGATGATGGTTATCATCCCAAGGTAAGTCGTCGATGCTGAGCATCTCCATAATCGATTCATCCGAAGGGAAAATGTGGGAAATGTAATTGACGACAGATGATAGGGAATCTAACCATGAGGGCATCGAAAAGGCATCGGATGCCAATGAATGCGGATTGTTGGAAGAGGGAAGGGCAGATTGGATAGCTACGTATGCGGCCTAAGCTGGGCTGAGTGGCATAGTGTCACTGAGCACATTGAATTCCAAAGGACTAGGCACAATCCAAGGGTCAGATGATTCTAAGGATTGATAAGGCATAGTCGAGACCATATTGACAATGACAATATGATGTGCAGTAGGTGGAAGTGGTGTAGGGAAAGTACCCATAAGGATAGAATATTTCAATAAGCCAACATCAACACTTTCATACATAACTACGTGGTCTCCCAAAAAAGGAATGTTGTTGGTGGAAGGGATGAAAGCGTCAGGTGTACAGATATCAAGATGATTGACGATGACAATTTAGCCTTGATGGGGAAATTGTACACATCGGAACACCGACGAGGCGATGACAGTCATAGCGTAGAACCAACTTCTTTCTAGTAATAGGTTGTAATCTAGGGGAGCATCAACCACCTCGACGTCAATGGTAACAATTTTTCCGCCCAACTGAATGACTAAGGATTGCAATAATCCGTGAGGATGAAAACCTCATCCATCAAAAGTGTGTAACATCGTAAGGTATTTTTTAAGGGCAGGTGATTTCAAGCCTTTCCAATAGGCTAGATACATGACACGGGTAGAGGCTCCCTCATCCAGGATAGTTCGGTGGTTTTGTTGATTGTGAATAACAACATCAATTTGGAAAGCTAGATGGTGGGAGAGTCATGGTTGATGGTCATCTAGATTAAATGTAAGGTTGTTTGATGACTCAGGATCAAAAGTGATAATAGCGGCTAAGAGCATTCTACGTTGGCTGGGACAATGTTGTAGAACTTCCAAAGCGGACATAGCACACGGTGCTTGGGCAAAATCTTCTACAATATTGTAATTTTGGGCAGCCCGTGATATAGGATTGAAAGTGGATTTCTGGATGGTTCTCTTAGGAGGGTGTAAGATAGAGTAAAAAGATGGTTTCTCAATCTGGAGTGGCCCGGATGGAGGGCTAATAGATAGAGGATTAGCAGAGGATGGCAATGAGTCCGGTGGAGAACCGTTAGCGATCTTTAGCTTATTAGGTTTAATTGGCGTGTCATATGTTGCAGAGCGAGTGGTTAGATTAACCTCATTAAACATGTAAATGTGGGCACTTGTCGAGGTCTCATCATGGGGTTGGTTGGAACTACCCCCCGGCGTGGGGGTTTGTGCAACCAGAGATTGTTGCTGTGGAAAAGGCTGAGTAAGCATAGAGGGTTGTGAATTTCCCTTGAAAATTTTGGCCACTTCATCCCGATGTGAGCAGTCTCGAGTGTAGTGATCGTATCCACAAATGAGACATGGGAATTTCGGTTTTCGTTGTGGTTGTTTTCCGGCAACAGGGGTTTGTGGTTGGGTTTTGGGTTGTTCGTTGTTATTATTTTTCTTTGGTTTATTTTTCCCTTTCTTCTTGCCCCCAAATTGTTGTGAAGGTGTTGTTTGGATCGCATTCACATCAGAGACCTGAGTTTGAGCGGGGGTAGAAGAGGGTGCAGTCGAACTGGGAGTAGCTGTCAAAGTGGGTCGCTGAATTGTTCCAGTTGACTGGGTCATAGATTGGGTTTTGACAGAGCCAATAACTCCATTTGCGTGGGAAGCAGACGATGGTTTGGATGGATCGTTAGTGGCACAGGTAGCATTCGGTATCAACTCATATAGAGTACTGGATTGTGAATAGACTAATTCTAAGTACTGAGCTCGGGCAATGTCTTCTTCCTCAGTGACTACGCCGCCCATGGCAACATCACGAGCAATCTAGGGTAATAATGATTTAGTGAACCATTTTGTTAACAATTGGTCGGGGATGACCGCTTTGATTAGCCTTCGTCGTTGTCTCCATTCATGGATATGATCGGAGATATGTATGGAAGGTGTTTGGTGAAGGGAGGTTAATAGTTCATTACCCGTCTCGTATCGAATGGGAAGTTGGAAGTGCGTGAGGAAGGACATGGCGAGGGAGTTGAAATTGTGAAAAGACGCGCGTGGTAGTTCAATGTACCATTTCGCTACAGAACCCATAAGTGTTCGTTGGAAAAGACACAAATGGATAGAATTGTCCATGAGAGAGTTGGATGAACACCACAAATGGAACATCATCACGTGGTTGTTTGGGTTTTCTCCAGACTTTCCGTCGAATTTTGGGATGTCAGAAGGAAGTTTAGCTGGAATAGCTGGCCAAACCAAAGAATGATAAATAGGATCATTCGTTAACCGAGACAAGTATGGAAGATCTAGGGTAGCCAAAAAAGGGAGTTGTCAGTTAATCTGTGGGTAATGTTGGTGTGGCAGAGGGACACCAGTGGGGCCCATTACTGAGTTATGTGGATAATTATAACTAGTGGGCCCTCTCATGTGAGGATGGTTTTGACCAGAGTACACATGATTTGAGATGTTTTGAGAAACATGCATGAGCAGAGGATAACCGGATGGGTTATGCGGGTTATAGGTTGGGTTTGGCATTTGTCCATAAGGGAGTTGTTGCGGAGTCTGAGTATTTTGTCCTTTCGAGGGCTGTGGGTTTCCTTGAAAAAGGACATTCCACGGATTGGGTGCGGCGGACACATTTTGTCCATGCGGTTGATGGTAGACTCTGGATTGAGGGTGCCCCCCAGCATGAGGGTGCCCCCCAAATGGAATTTGTCCTTCGATGGGAGGATGCCCCCCAACTTGAGGTAGAGTTCTAGAAATTTGAAAGCCAGATGTAGAAGACTGACTGATGCCACCGAGCATATTAGGACCACCAAGACCGGTCCCTCTCGGTTGTTGGATAGGTATGGAACTTCCTGGTATAAATTTGGGTGGTAGTAGTTTGGGAAGTGGTAGTAGTTTGGGCAGTGGTAGTAGTGGAAGCATTCAATGCCTTGAATCCAAAAGGGAGTGTAGGTCTTGGTGTTATAGGTGTGCAAATCGCAGCTTGATTGACTACCGCATTACCAGCGGGAATAGTCGAAATGTGAGGGGCCATTGTAGAATGAGTCGTCTGGAGGGGAATAGTATACCTTGGGCCAATTGACAGTATGTTCGTACCAGCGGGCGGTGTGGCTGTAAAAGTGGTGGTACCAGTAAAATGATTTAGGGGTATGGTGTAGGAAAAAGGTACGTCGACACCTTCTCTAGTTCCATAAAGATCTCACACCAGGCGTGGTAGACTCCGAATAATGTCTGCGGTCCAAAAAGGGTCATCGGCTAAAGGGTTTTAATGAGACCCAGCTGGAATGTCAGAAGGATTGATGATGTCAAATTCACCAGCGGAATTCAGATGTAGGATACGTCGTTCATATCCCTCCGGAATACGGTAAGCTTCCGGAGATTCTGAAACAATTCGAAAATTCTCCAAAAGAGTGGGAACTTCTTCCTGGGAAGTTGTAGTATTTTGAACCTCACTCTGTTGAGGAGATTCCTCCATAGAATGAGGGGGTAAAGGGGTGTTTCCTTCCATATTTTCTGGAGGAAGTCCCTGTAGCCTCCGCGAGCGTCATGGAGGGTTGATGTTGGCGAAAAGAGTTGGCGAAAAAGATCTATGGCCAACTATCGAAAAGAAACAACATATGCTAATAAAAATCTAAGAATCACAACCAAGAAAACATGAACTTCTTTTGATGACCGTACTAGTTGGTGATGAAATCCAACATCGCGTGATCAAGTCCAGAAGGGGCGGGGATAGGGTGGAACAGTTATAATGGTGACCTTCTTAACAGACTTACGCCTTGCTGCAAGCTTCCACGCAGTAATTGTGGATTTACCCTCCAAGGAGCTTGAGTGAGTTTGACCAATGTCTACTCCAGGTACAGTGAGAATTCCCGTCACCGTCACCTTGTGTAAGACCCTAAATATTATGGCCACTAAGGTTACCAATTCATAGTCAGCCCCTGGGCGGGAACAATCGACAGTCCGATCAGAACGTACGGGAAGGGTATCGAGTCCAAAATCAACTAAAAGGATTCAACGCAGTAATTGTGGATTTACCTCGAAGTGATCCCCATAATACGATCTAACCACCACAATCAGTTAAACCATGGAGGGTTAGTCCCCATAGCTCACCCGAATGCGACCTCATGCGTAACCCCTGTGTGAGAGGGGGATCCCAGGCCGACTTATACGATGATTGGATTTGACTCTCCTTAACTCAGGATGATACTGTTTGTTTTGAAAACTTTGGAGAGTTATGCTCACAGCCTAATCCAAAGTACTAAGCCTATTCTACTATTGGTGGAGGATCCTAGAAAAGAAAAAGTTCTAGATAACTTTTAATTAGCGTTCATTTTAGAGCTGTTCTTTACTCAAAAGGGGTGCATGCAAGTGAAACAAATGGAATTATGACTCAGTCCAAAAAATGCATCAGAGATGATAAGCATTCATTTATTTTCGATGAACATCTATCTAAGGGAGAGAGAGAGTTCTTTTCACTAACAAGCACAAATAAGGAATGTATTCAAACAATTCTTTTTCTCAATCAAATCCTGACGTGATGCTAAAACTTTTTAGATGCCTTCTAACATGCACAATCGATCATGAAGATTTTTTTATTATTTGCATATGGATAATGATTAATTCAAATCAAGGCTTGTCTTGCCAATTATCTTCTTGGATGAATGAAAATCAGACCAACACAAGCAAGAATCATACAAACAATACACCCTCTCGTCGTAATCGAAACTAAAAAGCAAAAGAAGAGAAGAAATCAAAGAGAAATCAAACTTCACACCCAAAATAAAAAGTTGAAAAACATTGATCTAAAATCAAAATGAAAGGATCTATAGGCCTTTGATGACCTTCACCAGAGTTTTTCGTTCAATTGATGAGGAGAGAAAAACAATGCATGGGTCTCAAACTCCAAATGACAGAAAAACTCAGTAACAATAGTGAATAAGGTTACAAAATCCAAACATTAAGATGTTCGTTCTTCAATCGAAAGAAAGATATCCAAGCTGGAAAGAAGAAGGACTGACTCACTAGGTGACCCAGCAAGAGAGGCATAGAGAAAAACCCTGAAAAAGGCAATTCTGGAAAGTTTTTTGGCTAAAGGAGGGTTGGCGCTCTGTTGCCAAAGGCAAGGAGAGTTATAGCGCTCTGTGAAAGGCTATAGGGGAGTGATGGCACTCTGTTAACACAAAGCCAGGGGCGCCAGGTCTAAAAATTCCCAAAAATGTCAAAAAATTCCAAAAATTGCAATTCAAATTCGACAACTATGCTGAGTATGATGGGGTAAGGAGCCAATCAGCTCATGAAACCAATCAAAAGAGGAGTGAACCAGGTCTGAAACAATCAAAGGGTATAACAAGGTCAGTGAGGAGAAATCAAAACAAGAAATTTTGATTTGAGGCTATTTCCCTAGTGGAGTCGCCAGTTTCTGTTGTAGGAAAATCTCCCTGTGGACAAGTAGATCGCCCCTAAGAGCTTGACCCTAACTCTAAGGAAGAAAATTCTTAACGTGGACACTGAATTCCTTTCAAATCTATCTAAACTAACATATGAGAAGGAAGGAGAACAGAAGTGCCTCTTTATCGACGTTTGTCCCTGCACGCTCTCAGTTGCGCTCCAACGCTTTGCTCCTCGCTAAGTCCTGTAGACAAACAAGATACGACCGCTTCCTACTCTATTGATGTTAGCTTGAAAATAGATCTATCTATCAAAGATAAGTTTATGTAACACTAGACACAAACTAGAAAGAAACAGGCCAAGCGTGTCATATTAATGAGAATAACGACAACAATACTTACAATCATAGATGTGAATGTGACAGCTTCGTTGGGTCCTCTTCATCTAAACCTTGCTTGAAAGATCCACAACTTGGATGACAGCAGCTTCATTGATCACTCTCCTTTGGTTGACTGTGTATTTCCTATGAGATCATAGGTTTCATGCAATAATTCTTCCCCCCTTTCCACCATCATAGAGCTTGCTTATATAGGTTAAGAGGAGCTTAACCTCTTGAGTTATCTTTAGACCAAGTTGGGGAACCTCTTCCTTAGATCAGGGATCTCCTGATGAAACCAAGAATTCGAATACAACTGCCTTCTAATCTTGAAACATCCTCCCCTTATTCTCCTCAACAGGCAAACTACTGCCTCAGATTAGGCAGCACTCCTGCAAAAGGGGTATCAGAGCGTTGTAGCGCTCCAAAAGTGAGTATCACTCCTTCAGAATGGCAGGAGAGCATTATAACGCTCCCGTAAGCCTTGTAGGGGGGTGCCAGCGCTCCTAAGGATGATATAGGGGAGCGCTCACCCTCAAAACCATTGTTTTAGAGATCTTTTAAGGTGTCAAGAGTCCCTTGACTTTAGTTAACCAGTTCTCCTTCTCCAAACCAAGTACATGAGATGTTTTAAGTGCCTCCTTAGTGTCTTCATTATGGCAGTATGCTTGAATTATGTTTTCGACACTTGTGAACAACTTTCGACACTTGCGAAATTTGTAAGGAAGATGCAACACTTATCCAGTTGAGTAATTTTGACGTGTAACACATATATACATAATCAAATGACTCTTGGTCTTCCCCAACAAGTGACAATTCCTATCACCTATGACTCTTCATATTTACATTACAGTTACAAGTAATGCAACCACAAAGGATTACATGTCCAACATCCTCCGTTTAATCCAAAGGGGTGTGTGTGTGTCCAAGCATCATTTTGAACTTCTCATTTTTTTCTCTTCCAAGTGGTTTGTTGAATATGTCCACAATTTTCTCATTTGTGGAACAATGTCTCAAGTGAATAGTCTTGGCCTCTACATGATACCAAATCAGGTGATACTTTGTATTGATGTACTTAGTTCGATCATGGAATCTAGGATTATTGGCCAACTTGATTGCAAAAGTATTGTCAACTAGAAGAGGAGTATAATTCACTTGTTTCTTCTACAAATAATCAAGTATTTCCCTTAGCCACACAATCTCATTTGTTGCTTCTATAGTTGCTGCATATTCTTCCTTTATTGTGAAATTTTTTGGAATTGATTGTTTGCATGATCTATAGGAGACATTTGTTGATCAAAGACTCGTGAGATAGCTTGAAGTTGATACTCCAGTTTCCTTATCCCCATCATAGTATGAATCAGAATATTCGATCAGTTTGAAGTCATCCACCTTAGAGTACCTAAGTCCAAAATAATGAGTTCCTTTCAAGTATTTCAAAACTCTTTTTGCAATAAACCCATGTCCTTCATAAGGCTTTTGCATGAACCTGGAAAGAATCCCAACAATAAATGAAATGTCTGGTTTGGTGGTATTAAGATAGATAAGGCTTCCCAAAATTTCTCTATACTTGGTTTCATCCTCAAAGTCATTCCCTTGTTTTAATGTGAGCTTCAAGTTTTGTTCCATTGAAGTATAAATAGGATTGCAATCAACCATGCCAAAATTGTTCAACAGTTCCCTAACGTACTTCTTCTGGGAGATGAATATGTACTTTGTATTTTGTATCACTTTAATTACCAAATAGTAGTGAAGATGTCCCAAATATTAATATCTGATACTAACACTTCTCCATGGGTCATTAGTTAGTAGGATATGGTTTCTATGTAATAAAGGTCGACATTAGTTAATAAGGCATAATAAATAAAGGAGAATAAGTCAACGTAAAAAGACCTAATAGAATCTTCCACTTCTAGAAATATCTTCCTCTAGAAGTTTCCTTAGAAGGTAGAGTTAGTATAAATAATAGTAGAAGGAATTGGATATTTTGTCTTGGAGATTATTTTAATAGAGCTCTGCTCTACTAGAGGTTCCCTCTTCGAAGAGGCAAGTGAACATTGCTATCATTAATCAAGGTGCTCTTTCTAGTGTTACTATGGTATTATTATGATATTGTTCTAGATATATCATTGTTGTCCTACCATTGCTTGCTAAATATTTATGTTGTACATGTTATTTTATATCTAGAATATTGCAATTGGTATCAAAGCTCTTTCCTGGGAAATACTTGTGGGGTAAAAACAATTTTAGGGTAGAGATGTATTTTGACATCTTTAAGCTATGGATAAATGTCGTTACATGCATAAACCCATGGTCAGGAAGTAATACATGCAGTGAATACAAGTGGTTCTTAATATCACATTTGTTGTCCACCCTTGTAATCCATGTTGGTACCCTTTCAAGTGGTAGCGCATCAGACAACACATGTATATGGATCATCTTATGCATCCTACAACCCTCCGTAGATAAATCGATCGGCCACTTGACTGGTATAGTGTCATCGAGAATAGCACTTGGGAAGATACTCTCTAGTACCTGGGTAGTTAGGTAGTACGGATAAGGGTATGGTGTATCCTCCTTAGTTGGTGCCTTGAGATATTGAGCTGAGTACTACTATTGGACCCCACATGTATATAAGAGAACTATAGCATAGGGAAAACCCTTGAGTATAGACACCCTACAAACCCTAACCCTTGTGACATAAACAATTGATCTATTTCCTTGCAAAGTGGCCCCTATAAAAAATTTCAATACAGAAACACTCCCTGCCAACATTTTTTATTATTGAGAATTTGAGAATTTTGCCACTGCAGAAGCATTCAAGGCGGAGTATAACTCTGCAGAAGTTTAAAAAAAAAAATGGGGCCCATCAACACCCTCATTCCTAACCTAGTCCATTTCATTCCTCTCTTCATTCTAATCATAGTGGTACCCTTCACTTTGAATCCTTTTTTTCTCGCGGTCCCACCCCTTTCTGCGACACCCTTATTTGAAACCTATCCCATTGGACTCCTCTCTTTGTCATGATCACCCTGGTAAATATCATTTTTTGTGGAAAGATCTCCATCCTGACACCTCATCCACTACCTAAGCCGCTACCATGCCAACCACCAGAGCTCAGACCCAATAATACTGGGAGACTAGGTTGTCTGGCTTAGAAACAAAATTTGATTCCATCGCCACTACCATATGATTCGAGGTCAAAGAGTCCCTCCAAGTAGAACTCTGCATAGACATCCGTGAATCCATGTAGAAATTCAAAAAAGGTAAGAAATTATAGCCTAATGAAGAGGACCCTCAACATTCTCATTATGATCATACTCATTCATCCCAATCCCCTTGGGGTTTTCCACACTCTTGGAATAAGGTTCCCAAAGTGGACATGCATAAATTTGATGGATCCAACCATGTAGGGTGGGTCTCTCAAATGGAACTATACTTCTCCCTCCATAATATTTGGGATGATGAGACCAAACTCCATGTAGGGGTTTTGTACCTAGATCAAGAACGATGGTAGTGGTGGCATTGGCATAAGAAATGTTATCCAAGAATACTTGCTTGGAACATGTCCACAAAAGTAGTTTGTGCTCATTTTGATAGGGAGTCACATTTTTTGGGTAGGCTCACCAAGCTGCACCAAACTGAATCAGTCAAAGATTTCATCATGGCCTTTGAATAGTTGTCTATCAGGACCGATGGCTTATATGATGCATTTTACCTTGAATGTTTTATCATTGGATTAAAGTAAGTCATCTGGGCTCATGTGAACATGCAACATCCTACTACCTGGTTGCAGTCATGTCAATTAGAAACGAAAGTCGAGACCATACTTCAATCCTCACCCATGAAGGCTCCATTTCTCACTTGTCCTCACCTCAGGGATCACCCAACTTTGAAAAAAGCATTGAAGGTCCAAAATGTATCTCCAACTAAAATGGTGGAATGTCGCAAGCAAGGAATTTTTTACTATTGTGATGACAAGTATTCCCCATGGAACAAATTTAGAGAACAAAACTTCCTTCAAATTGATGCATCAACTTCCTCTCCCTATGAAGACATCCCATCAAAGAACGATGATTTGGGTCTTGTAGATCATAACATCCCCCGCCTTGACACATAAATTCTCTTCGAGACAGGCATGCATGCAAGTAGTAGATGTCTCCTTACTGTCGTGGGGGTCAGTTTGTTTGGGGGACGTGGGTTGAATTAACACCAATATAATAGTAAAGGTAGATTCCATAGTGACATTTTCGATAATAGTTAGAGTGAGCCTCATGACCCAGAGGATGCTCAACCAAGTGATCAGTTCGAAGCTTCAAATGTAACCCATGTGGAACAAGAGGAACCTTTCATATCGTTTCATGCACTCTCGGGTATTTAGGCCCCACAAACATTGAATATCAAGGGCTACATCAAACATACTCTGGTGGTGGTATTGATTGATAGTGGTAGTACCCATAATTTTATTCAACGTAGGCTTGCTAATGAGATCCATTGCTTTGGTCACCAAGTTTCTAATTTTCAAATCATCATCTCTAATGGTGGTACTATGAAGTGTGGGGGGCATTGTGAGAATGTCAAACTCCAAATGGGTGATTATCATCTGAAAACCCACATGTTCTCTATTTGCATGGGTGGTTTTGATATTGTATTAGGAGTGGAATGGCTTCACACTCTAGGGGCAATCACAATGGATTATCAATAATTATGTATGAGCTTCACCCAATATGCTCACCCCTATATCCTCCAAGGTATCCAAGCGAGCTCTCCTGAAATCATTAGCTCTCATAGGATGGAAAAATTGTTGAAGAAAGGCCACCATGGTGTGATTGCTTAATTTAATGTCATCCAGTTCACTGAATAGGCCTCTCAAGTAGTTCCTTTTAGCCCGCAACTCATTTTGGACAGGTACCCCAAGGTATCTGAGGTTCCCATAGCCTTACATCCTTCTAGAGGTGAGTATGATCATATAATCCCTCTCCTTCCGGGAATTCAATCCCCCAATGTATGTCCCTACAAATATCCATTTTCTCAAAAAAATGAAATAGAAAATATGGTACATGAATTACTAGAGGTGGGGGTAATTCTCCCTAGTACCAGAACATATTCTTCACCAGTGGTGATGGTCTTAAAGAAATAAGGATCTTGGCACATGTGCCCTAAATAAACTGACCATCAAAGATAAGTTTCCCATTACTTTCACTGATGATCTATTGGATGAACTCCAATGTGCCTATGTATTCACCAAATTAGACCTTTTCTTAGGCTATCACCAGATCTGGATGAAGGAGGAAGATATTTTGAAGACTTCTTTCAAAAATCATGAAGGACATTATGAATTCTTGGTTGTGCCTTTTTTCCTTTGCAATGCCCCATCCACCTTTCAAAGTCTCATGAATAAATTATTGAAACCTTACCTTCATAATTTTTTCTTGGTTTTCTTTGATGACATACTCATTTACAATCACACTTTGGATAGCCACATTCTTCATGTGGAAAAATACCTTCACATGCTGTAGGAAAACCAATTGTTTGTAAAAAAGACCAAATGTTCATTTGGAGCCAACGAAGTGAAATACTTGGGAGACATTGTCATTTGTGAAGAGGTAAAAGTGGACCCAAAAAAGATACAAGCTATGCAAGAGTGGTTTTGACCCATGACCTTAAAATGCCTAAGGGGTTTTCTTGGTCTCATAGGATATTACAGGAAATTTGTCCACCATTATGGAAAATTTTCTAATCCCTTGACCAACCTCCTTAAGAAGAATTCATTTCATTGGACACCTGTTGTTGAGCAGGCCTTCATGGAGTTAAATAATTCCATGTGCGCTACTCCTATCCTAACAACTTCTGACTTCAGAAAAACCTTTGTGGTGGAATCATATTCTTCTCGCACTAGTATAGGCGCAATGCTCACACAAGATGGTGGAGCTTTGCCCTTTAATAGCCAAGCATTGAGTAGTTGTAATCTAGGAACATCTAGATATGAAAAAGAAATTATGACCATTCTCCATGCAGTGCAAACATGGCATCCATATCTCTTGGGACATCCTTTTCATATCAAAATAGATCACCATAGTCTGAAATATTTTTTGGAGCAACAAATGTCCTCCTAGAACAAAATAAGTGGTTGACCAAAATGTTGGGTTATGATAATGAAATCATATACAAAAAGGGAAAAGATAATATCATAGTTGAAGCATTTTCAAGACAACATGAGGAGGATGACTCCCTCTTTGTCTTATCCTTATCGATCCCTAATTGGATTGCAGAAGTATGCTAAGAGTGGCTAACACACCAAACTATCTCAAAGTTAATTCAGTGCCTTCAGGAGGACCCTAATCCTCCCATCAGCTACCCTTGGCAGGAAAATATTCTTAGATATAAGGATCGCTTGGTTCTATCAGCCTCTTCAGCACTCAATTAGAGGCTCTTAAATGAGTTGCACTTATCAGCTATTTTGGGTCACTCGGGGTTCCAAAAGACTTATGCTCATGCTCATCATTATTTTTTCTGGGTAGGCATGAAGAAGGATATAATTCATGTTTTCACATAATGTGTGGTGTTCCAATGTAATAAAGGTGAAACTTTCAAGTCTCCATGCGCCCTACAATCTATTCCCATTCCAACTTCTATGTGGACAAAAATATCCATGGATTTTATAGTGGGCCTTCCTAAAGCTGGGAACAATTCTGTCATCATGGTGGTGGTTGATCACCTCTCCAAGTATGCTCATTTTTGTGCATTACCACACCCTTTCACACTAGCACTAGTAGCACAAGTTTTCCTTGATCATATTTCTAGGTTACATGGCATGCCCACCTCTCTTGTATCTAATCGTGACCAAAATTTCACCAACACATTTTGTCAAGATTTTTTTAAATTGCAGGGAACCCTACTGAACATGAGCACAACCTATCACCCCCAGTCTAAAGGCCAAACAGAAGTAGTCAAAAAAAAATTGGAAACCTACTTGTGGTGTTTTGATTCAAAAAAACAACACAAGTGGGTGAAATGGCTCCCCTTGGCAGAATGATGGTACAATATTTCCTATCATACGACCACTAAAATGACACCATATGAAGAAGTGTATGAACAACGCCCACCTACAATCACTACCTATCTTCCAGAAAAATCAAAGGTCCAATCTATTTATTCAATGTTGCAAGGTCACACAACCACTCTAGCGGCTCTAAAGGATAACCTCCACATGGACCAAAATTGCATGAATCAACAGGCAGACCAACATCATTCAGAAATGGTTTTTCACGAAGGTGATCAGGTGTTTCTCCAACTCCAACCTTACAAGAAAACATCTCTCAAAGTTCAAGGAAATCACAAGTTGGTACCCAAGTTTTATGGGCCCTACCAGATCATCAAGTGTATCACCTCAGTGGCATACAAATTGACCCTTCCTGCTACTTCCAAAATCCATCTAGTGTTCCATTTTTCTTGTCTGAAGAAAGTGTTGGGACAACATTGCAGGGTCCAAACCATCCTTCCAAAATTAGATGAGGAAAGCTCCCTTTGGATCCAACCAAAAGCAGTCCTCAAACACCGTGAACATCGACTGCATGGAAAAAATATCAAGGAAGTGTTGATCGAGTGGAAGGACACATCACCAGAGAATGTGACCTAGGAACCAGTGGCCATACTCTAGCAGTTTCCACACCTACGGCCTTGAGGACAAGCTTGCTTTTGAAGGGGGAGGACATGTTATGATCTGATCCTAACCATTCTCCATGGGTCATTAATCAGTAGGATATTGTTTCTATGTAACAGAGGCCGAAATTAGATAATAAGGCCTAATAAATAAATTCGAATAAGTCAATGTAAGAAGACCTAATAGAAGCTTCCGCTTCTAGAAAGATATTCCTCTAGAAGTTTCCTTAGAAGGTAGAATTAGTACAAATAAGAGTAGGAGGCATTGGATATTGTATCTTGGAGATTATTGTAATAGAGCTCTGCTATGCTGGAGGTTCCCCCCTTGAAGAGGCAAGTGAACATTGCTATCATTAATCAAGGTGCTCTTTTTTTTGTTATTCAGATATTATTATGATATTGTTCTGAATATATCATTGTTGTTATGTCATTGCTTGCTAAATATTTATGTTCTGCATGTTATATTATATCTGGAATATTGCACCAAATCTATCATCTTGAATCCTTTCTTCAACTCTTTCTTTATGGATGTAATGTATTTCTCATTGTTCCCTGTTATGAATAGACTATCTACATATACTACAATATATAAAACAGTTTTTCCAACTTTCTTGGAAAACAAAGTTGCATTGTCAAGATTGAAATGCTTGAAATGTAATTTCAGAATATCCTCGATTAAATTTTCATACCATGATCACGGTGCTTGTTTCAATCCATACAAGTATTTGATGAGATTTTATACCTTATGTTCTTGTCCCTTCGCGATAAATCTTTCTGGTTGAGACATGAACACATTCTCTTTCAAGTCTCCATTCAAGAAAGCAGTATTCACATTCATTTGATGAATTTTCCATCCATTTTGTGCTTCCATGGAAAATAGAGTGTGGATGGTAGCCCATTTTGCTGTGGGGGAAAATGTCTCCTAATAATTAACACCTTCTTTCTGTGCGAATCCTTTTTCCAAAAGCCTTGTTTTGTGATTTTATGTGAGGCATCTGATCTGTACTTGTTCTTGAATAATCACTTGTAGCCAATTGGTTTGGTTCCATATGGAGTGTCCACTAAATTCCATGACCCATTCTTGATGAGAGCATCATATTCTTATGCATGGATTATTTCCATTCATCATGAGAGGCATCTTATTTAAAGGAAGTTGGTTCAAGTTTAGTAGATAAATTCAACTCACAATCATATGAAACATCCATATCATATACATCACCCAAGTTTGAATTATCTACATTACCTCCATGTTGTTTTGAGGACATTATGGTTCCCATCTTTCCAACCTCATTGGGATGGACACTTTCAAGTGTTTTAGTGAGCCATTTTGGTGCACCTTTTTGAGATGGTCCAGGTTGTTTGGCTGATTGAGATGGTGTTGATTTCTCATCAAGCCTCATATTTTCAATCATCTCGATCACATCATCCAATTGAACTTCAAGTTCTGATGAAGTGGTAGGAAATTCTTCATGAGGGGAATATGGTGCTTCATAAGGAGATTCCAAAGATTAACCTAAGATAGGGATCCCACCTTCAATATGAAAAATCATATCATCAAATTCATGATATGTATTTACGCAAATGAATCCATCCAGATTATCAAGTTGCCTCTCAATAGTTTTGTCTTTCCTGACGGATTCAAGAAAGATCACATCTCTAGAAAGGAAAAATTTATTGTTTGTCTCATCATCAAGATGATACCCCTTGGTGGTATTTGAGTACCCCAATAATATTCACTTTTGACTCCTTGCATTAAGCTTTCTTCTTTTCTCCATAGGAATCAAGGCACAACAAGTGGAACAAAAGACCCTGAAATGTCTCACCGAAGGAATGTGGCCATACCACATTTCATATGGAGTTTTGTTTCTAAGAGCATGATATGGACACTTGTATTTGACATAAAATTCACATAGAATTAAATCATCCCAAAACATCAATTTAACTTTCTTGAAAAACATCATGGAATGAACCATATTTAGGAGTGTCCTGCTCATTCGTCCAACTACACCATTTTTTGGGGGAATGTATGGAACTGTGGTTTGACATTTGATCTAATGTGGAAAATGTAGCTTTCAAATTCATTAGATGTATATTCTCTTCCATTATCAGTGGGAAGAGAGCCAATACGAGACTGAGCTTCATTTTGAATCCATACATGAAAATTTTTAAATGTTTCAAAATCTAGTGATTTGTCTTTTAGCAAGTACACCCAACACATCCTGGTGTAATCTTCAATAAAAATCATGATAAATTTGCTTCCATTTTCAAAAGAAACAGACGTAGGGCCACACGAATCAGAATGAATCAATTCAAGTTCTCTACATGATATGGAAGTAGAATCGTGAAAGGCTCATTTGTTGTGTTTTCCAAGGATACAAGCATCACATTTCTTCAATTTCCTAGGAATGGTAAGAAAACCAAAAAAACCATTCTTTCTCAAAAAACGAATACTGTCATAATTAATGTGGCCAAGTATAGCATGCCATAAAAGACTAGATGGAATTATACCTGAGTCATGATGAGAGATATATGCAATAGTGTGTGTATGGGCAGATGTCCCATTCATCTTCAACAATCTTCCATCTTCTATTCTGATCATGAAAACCATGTTGTCAGTATCCTTCCTTGTCTTAACTTTTCCACCAAACATATGAACATAGTGGCCTTGCTATCTGATGTGCACAAGGGAAAACAAACTTCTTTGTAGATCAAGAAGATAGAGTACATTATGCAGAAGAAAATATGGGAATCCAGGAAACTTAAGCCTGATGGTTCCCATTCTCGAAGGTTTGAGACCGGACTTATCTGCAAAATACACTTTTCCATCTACATTGTCATTGAAATCTTCAAGGAAATCTCTTCGAAATGTCATGTGAGAGGTCATGTCAAGAAGCCATCCATCTCCCCAAGAAGAAAATGAAGTATTAAATAGATATTTAGTTACTCCTATATTGCAATAGGAAACAACATAATGAATGGGGGTAAAATCGTGAAGATGAGTAACACTCTTCTGAGAATTGAGTCTCCAAAATTCCTAGCAGCAATGTTTCGGCCGAAAAAATGTTGTTAGAACGGTATCGCAAATCTTTTGGCCGACTGGTATCACCTCGACCTCACTAGTATAGACCTCATGGGATATGAACCCTAATTTCGGGGTTCCTCAAAGAGATACCAGTGTGCACTGGAACTGGGACAAACTATACCAGAGGTGCGTGAAAGAGACCGAGGCGTGTAGTGAAATGAGTTTGATTACCCACCAATGCAACTGAAGGGAAATCACATCTTTGTTTATTTCGAATGGAGAGCGAGAAAGGTTGGTAAGTAAAATGGGAAGGCGGGGTAAAGTATGAGGATATCATCGAGAATATATGTAATATTGAATGGATATTTAGCATCGAATGTATACTCTGACAAATTCGATGAAGCTACCACCAATTTCTCTCAGGCCATCAAGCTCGCCCTCAACGCACTTCTGCCTTTCCTCAACCATGCCATAACATACAAGTTTGAATGAGGGTCGTGAGTGAACATACTCAGGTGGGGCGTGCGCTAATTAGGTTTAGGGTTAGGGTTCATGTATTCAAGTGAGGAACGCAAACTGGAAGGAATTGCGGATTGAAATGCAGACTGAAAGACGAGAGAGCAAACTAGCAGAATGGAATGACCAGAACTCAGACTAGGGCGTTTCAACTGATTGGGAAAATGCCATAGCAGGGAATCTACTCATGGAGTTAGTGGCGCTCT
>ML778461.1:939642-958560 GCA_009831015.1 Picea engelmannii
GTCATGAGGTTGAGGATTGTCCAAGGATTATTTCTAAAGTTGAAGGAATGAACATGAGACAAGAAAACTATGAAGAAAGTCAAGAGACTAAGGGAATGATAGAGAGTCATAAAGAGAAAGGATCAGAGGAAGTTCAGACTATGATATTAACGTTGAAAGAAGCGATGGATGTTCATAAATATGTCAGTTTACCAGAAAGTCTGAAATCAAAACAACGCATAAGCGCAAGAATAGAATAATTCTACATAGACTGTGTCTTGGATGAAGAAACAAAAGTGAATATTATGACAGAAAAAAATTGGGAAATTTTGGGAAAGCCTACTATGGTACATTCATTGGGAAGGATAGGCTTGTTTAAGGGAAAGATGATAACCTTATGTGGAAGAGTTACTAATATACCTATTATTGTTCATGGAACATCGACTAAAGAAGAATTTGAAGTCATTCGTTTTGTTGGGGACAATGCCCCTTTCCCACTATTGTTAGGTAAGACTTGGATTGAGAAGGATCATATCAGAAGGAAAGCAGAGGAAGAAGCTACAGAAAAGAAAAATCAAGAATTAATGGATTTCATAGCTAGTAAAATAGACTGACTAATAAATGAACAAGAGGATAAGTCGAAGAAATATAGAAAAGTAACAACGCATGAGGGATAGAGGGCAAGAGAATTAGTTGTCAAGGTTGAAAGAATGAAAGAAGGCTTGAAGGACCTATATATTCACGAAAGAAGTATGTCCACTCAGAAAGTGTTAAGAAAAGGGATATTAACTTTAGACCCTTTGAGGGCACCTCAACAATGCGAAGCCACTACGCTATGGGAAGATAAGAATAAAAATGGAAACAGGCTTCCATAAACAGTTAGAGAGACTCAAATAACATGAAAGAAGGCAAGGAAGCTCAGTAAAAAGAAAGATAAGTTGGAAAAGCTACAAGAAGCTACAAAAACTAGATGGAAGACTTCGTAGCATGGAACCTCGCAGGATGCAGGTTCGCAGGATTTGTACCTCGCTGGAACAACAGGTCTGCGTAGAATTCAAATTCGCCTTCGCAAAGTTATATAACCGTTGGAGGTGCCCTGGCTGTTAGAATGAAGCTCCAGAACGGTTAGAAAATGCATTTATGGGCTTATGGACTACTTTTTTCACATCGAGACCGCGCCATAATGGATAGATTTATAGTGATGGAAGCATTTCCTAGTCATTGGAAGATGATACCCCATTTATTTAACTCATTCATCGTTGCATTGGGACCACTTTTTTCTACCCGTGATTGACCGATCTAAGCAGAGAATTGTCCAAGTGTCGAGCTGTGTTTGTTGTCACTATTTGGAACTAGACCCTGCCTGTTCGTTTTTATACCTCACCTGTATGTTAAAAGCTAGAATGTCGGGCGAACCTAGAGAAATGGAGAAGTATGTCGAGGAAGTCCTTAAGAAGCTAATGGCCGATACACTAATATCCGAAGGTATCCATGTGTCCTCGACTAGGGAACTACAGGCTTCCCCTTTGACTGGACATTGTTCCGGCCATGTCAACCCTGTAACTGAGCAACAAAGAAATCATCGCGGTGATTTGGCTAATGCGAAGAAAATCTCATCGATCCTACCTGAATATATTCCACCTTTGTTTGGCATTTTTAACTGCGACAGTATCCCTCAATACATTGAGTACTCTGTGTTCATTGTGTACATTCCGAAAAGAATTTGCATAGTCAGAAGTCATTTGGGACAGATCTTGTTATTGAATAACAATGACTTCAACTTAGGAGACCGAAAGAACTATGCCATGTTAGCTCCCCACCGCTACTTAATGAAGACAACTGTGAAGAAACCTTACCTTGTGTCACAACCATGGATTAAGGGGTTGGTGCAGTCCACCATGTTGAATGTGATGAAGATGCCGCATTTTGGATGCCACCAGAAGGTTAACGCTTGCGTTAAACTCCTCCTGTCGCACGATCATTGCATATACATGTGGCTCAAAAAAGGATTATTGTGGATCTAATGACGATCCACTGGATCACAGGTTTAAGTGTGAAGGGTCCTGACCCTCAAAATTTTTATCCAAGGAAGGCCTCAAACCATTCCTTGGTGCAGCACATCAAAGAAGCTTATGGAGAGGTAGAAAAAGGAAAGCTAGGTTACAAGGTAGCCTCTATACAGGATGGTGTAGTGCGCCTTGCTTGCCAACTTCTATCTGGAAAGCTCGTGAGGAAGAACGGCCCCACACAGGTCACTGGGTTCATGGTGGAACTCACAGGAAAGTGTGTGGAGGGAGTGCACATGAACTGGGTGAACTACCTCATTAACGAGCTAGAGAATGATTTCCACAAATCCCAGAACTTGGGAAATGAATTCCATTATAGTTGGTTGATCATTTTGACCGCATTTGTCACTTGGAAAATGCCTAAAGGAGCCACTTTTCCAGAGATCGAACCCTCGGAGCCATTGGCCACTCGGTTTTCCACCCTATGGTATACCAATGACATGATGAAGCAGTGGTAGTCCAATGTCGTGTTTCATGGATATTATCAACAGTTAAAGGTATCCATCAAATCATTCTCGCGTATGAAACCATGCACCCTGCATCAGTATTGGCCCATTGCGAAGTTCCGCGTTGATTCCTATTTCATCTACATCACCGCGCGAAGATATGAGCACCAAGAAGAACTGCATTCGTACTACAAGATGATAAATGAAGATATGGAGCAGATCACAAAGGAATGGCTAGAGGAATTTATTTTACCTATCCCTGATGCATATTTATCTGACACCGACACCATAGGAAGCCCAATAGTTACCCAATTTGAACATGTTGGACAGTCGAGTGGGATGAAGAAGCCGAAAAATCAGGCTCAAGTCTAGGACATAGAAAGTGATGAAGAGGAAAACACTTCCGCAGATAATCGGTCTAGCTCACCAGAAGGAGGAGAAGACAAAGCAAAAGGACAGAGAGGAAGAGATGATAGAGAAGAAGAGCAAGGAGCAGGCGAAGCTACCACCCCTCCACCTGGTATCCCCTTATTGGGACAATGACAATGAAAAAGAGGAAAGTTTCTCTGAAGAAACCTTCAGCAAGGAAGAATATGCACGCAATAAGCCATAGTTGGAGGCCACTCTCACAAAGGACAACATCAGTCTAGTTTGCAGAGATATGGAGGACACCTTTGAAGACATGTTGCAGAAATATGGAGAGAGGGAGGAGGATTTATATGGAAGGATTGAGAGATAATTGAAGGAAGTGTAGCAATCTATTCACTTGGTCCACGTAGTACCTACTACATCATCTGCACCTTCCTCATTGTAGACTACAGAATTGGGGGAAGAACAAGCCCAGTTAAGAAGGCTTGAAGATGCAACAAAAGATTGGATCTAGAGAGCTCAGGAAGAGAAGGAGAAGGCTACAAAATCCTTGAAAAGGGAGAAAGATGACATATTAGCATAGTTCCAAGCAACGCAGAACAATGTAGCAGCCTAGGAAAGTGAGAAAGAATAGCTTCGGCAGGAAAAATCCCAGCTACAAAGGGAAAAAGAGAAGCTTCTCATAGAGCAGGTCATGGTCAAAGAAGCGATAAGTAAAGCATGTCGCTCTGTACCAAGCTTGGTACAGGAGGAGAAGGAGTTGGTCGAAGCTCAAATAGTGAATCTCATAGAGATCATCCAGCAGCTTTAGGTTAGAATAATAGAACTGGAGGCCTGAACAGTGTCAAGCACCCCGCAGGAAGTGCGTGACCAGAGGGAGGAGACCGCTAAAAACACAGTAGCAAGTATAAGAGCCCTTGCCTCTAAATGTAAAACGTTAAGTGATAGAATAACCCAGACATATGAACACCTCACTAAGGATCCATATCTAAGGAAGTTGCAAGCGCAGTTACAAGTGGCGCAACAACATGCATTTTCATTGCATGCGTAGATGAAGTTGCTCACTATAGTGGAAAGAATGAAGAGATCCTAGGAGAAGTGTGCAGTACAACAACAAATCACTGCCCTCTAGGGTAATGTGATGGAAGTAATGCATAAGCTACAAACTGTGTAGGATGACTTTTTCAATGTGTTTGAGGATATTGATGGACAGGGCTCACAATTAGATCAAGTTGTTTGAGTAGTAGAACATCGCCCAGAAGTGCCTTTTACATAGAAGACAATCCAGGAGCTCGTTGAGTAGGAGGCTCAGGCGAGGCAGCAAGTCAAGGCATCTCAAGTTAAGATAGAGGCTTTCAAAGCAACATTGTCTAGACCCAAGTGACTCAAGACAAGTCACAGGTGAGTGTTGGGGCCTTGTTTCCCCTTGACCAAGTTTTCGGGAAACTTTCGTCAGTATTGGCCCACTTTTTCACTTTGACATGATGGTCGAAGAGGGAGCGCCCATGAGTAGCTGACATCGTGAATCTCACAGATTTTGAGGGTTAAGTGGACCTAGTAAAGGTTCCTCTAGGGTTTTGTAATGGGTTTATGGGATGTCGGCCCATGGGGTGTTCCCATGTTTAGGCCTTATTGTAAGGGTTTGTAAAATATAAATAAAGAAGAATGTATTGTAGAAGGGAGGTGATTGTAGTTCTGTTTGAACAGAGTTTCTTTGTGCAAAGGAATGTATGTGCGTTAAGGATTTGTGTTCGATAGAGAGTTGGATTTGTGCCTTGACCTAGTTTTAGAAGGAGGATTTGGTGCTCAGTACGCAGATCTCCTGTCTAGTGTGAATCTTGACTATGTGGCTTAGTGCACAGGAGTGACTGAATGTAAGATATCGACAAATAATAAAGAGGTGAAGTGGTTTGTGGATGTAGCCCCGCCCTAGTGTGAACCACGTATATCTAGAGTCTCATGGTTTTCTTTGCGCAATGTTATCTCTATTATGTTTTGCTTAGATCTTAAGTTAGGATGTGTAATGGATATGTATGTGTTGCTTAAATTATCTACTTATGTTAAAATTCTAGATCTGATTCATAGCACTAAGTGCTAAGTGTTTAAGGTGCATAATATTTTGTTGTTACTATGCTATATATATATTTGATTATGTTAGACGATGTTAATAGGGTTAATAAACTAATGCATGTCACTTTCTAAGCGTTAACAAAATATTCTACGAAGTGTTATTATCACAGATCTGTGTCCCAGCTTCCCATCTTGGTTACAGACACATGCATCATATAACCCCCCCTAGTTCTACCTCGGGTGAGACTTCGTGTGCTTCTCAGGTGTTGCTGAAAGGGTCAGTAGTTGGGGTTTTGTTGGTGCATTGTTAAGCGTTGAACCCTGGGTATGCCCCTGTGCCAACAAGTTTTTGCATCCTCAACCTTTAATTAGTGATAAGGCCTTGGACCTTACACAAAATTCTTGAAATTGCACATGTGAATAGCCCCACATCTGAGGGTAATCCGGGTTGATGTGGCATCCACTTGTACCATTGTGGTCAATAAGATAGGTCAACTCATAGGAGGCATAAATTTTGCATACAATCTTTGATTGAGGTGATTTTTGCGTAGTTGTAAAGGTATCAGTGTGTAAAACAACTTCAAGGAGTTGGGATATATGTTTGCAAAGTTTTGAACCCAAAACATTCCATTTGATGACTCAAAATGGCTCTGGTAGGTTTTTCACTCCCAATTTCCAAACTAGAATGTGTCATTGCAATGGGCTCTACGAATCAATTCCTCTATTTTTTCCACCCATAAAGTACTAAGATATATGAAAAATTATATAATGATACATTACAGATCATACCTCCCCATTTAGGGAGGCCTTTGATCCCAAAAATAATTTACAAAATGAGGTGAGAAAATATTTCCTCTGCCTTATTTTTGGAGTACCACTTTTCCTCTCTTGGAAGTTGTCCTTTCAACCCAATCTACCAAAGGTCATGCTACCCCCATCTAGTAGTTGTATACTTATTCTACAATATTGTAACTTATACCAACTCTACTTGAGATTCTAGTGCTAAGTCCTTTATGCTAGGTAGGACTTTCTCCTTAATTTATCGATCCAACCTGGAAGGATCATAGAGTTTTAGATTCTTCACATTCAATAGTGAGTAAATGTGCATGTTTGGGGGTAGAAATAATTTGTAGGAATTATCACCTACCTTATCCAACACCTCAAAAGGGACATATTCTGTAGCCTTGATCTTCTTACTAGGACCCTGTAATCTTTCCTTGTTCAATTGTAACCAAAATTTATCTCCCACTTTGAATGATTTTTCCATTCTATGTTGATCATGTTGGGCCTTGTACCTTTATTGTAACTTGTTTAATGTCTCTTATACTTGCAAATGGATTTGTGTAATCCTTTCAACAAACTTCTCTATGTTTAATGATTTTCATGTGATGTTTTCCCTCACTCGTCCTTGATGTCCATAACCAACATCCAAGGGTGAAGGTGAAAAATATCCGAATCAAGTTTCAAAATGGGACTTACCTATAGAAGTATGGATTTCTTTGTCATAAGATTGTTGAATGTAAATAATATTTTTGTTTTGGAGCATTGGATTCTTTTGATTATAACCCCTCGAAATTTGTACCAATGTTGTGTCGAATGTTTTTTTATTCCCATCTATATGTTCTTGCAATGATGTAGATATCTTCAAATTATTTCACATCTTATCCTAAAGTGTAGTCCAAAAGGCACTAATAACTCTAGTATCCTTGTCTAAGATGATGCTCCTCAGTATCCTAAAGTGCATCCAGACCTGTTCAAAGAAGATGTTTGTTTCTTCTTTTCCTTTGTGTTGATATTATGCTAGTTGTGGGAGG
The DNA here is from genome assembly GCA_009831015.1 of Picea engelmannii. Lineage (NCBI taxonomy): Eukaryota > Viridiplantae > Streptophyta > Pinopsida > Pinales > Pinaceae > Picea > Picea engelmannii. The sequence goes on from ML778461.1 coordinate 946,387, forward strand.
TATTAACCTCCATGTGTAACCTTTGTCTAGAGTATAATATTTTGGAAGCAAAGGAAACCCTAAACATATGTGTAAAAGCCTTAGAAGAGAAGTCAGCTTTGTAGAATAAATAATATTGAAGTATTACCCTCCATAAAGAAAGTGATCCTAGACATGTGACAAGAAGGACTATAAATAAGAGGTTCTTAAGCTTATTTGGTACACTCAATTCACTCACTCTCTCAAGTATAGTGAAAGTCTGGAGTTGTAGATGAAAGAATGGAAGGAGAATCTTTTGATGTGGTTCTTGGTCTCTCTCTCTAGCGTTATCTAGCCTAAGATATGCAACATACCTTCTAGTATATCTTCGTGATATTATTGGTGGTATTCTTGGGAAGAAGTGCAACTGCAACTGCTATATTTGAGTATTGTGCTTGTTCTGTGGTTGTGGAGACTCTCTCTCTTGTGCACTACCCTTGGAGAAGGTGTGCTCCCCTTGTCTTGTGATGTTGTTCCAGTTGGATGGTGTTTTCTGGTTTCATCTTGTGCTACTCTTGTAGCTAGGTTTTATCTATTGGTTCTAGTGTGGATTTCTAGAATCATTATATCTAGAAAAGGTTAAGGTGTTCGGGGGTGGTTGGATGCCTATTCCGGGGTGACAATATTGTGATATTCTCTATGGTTAAATGAGCACATTGAAATATTATAACAGGTTATCAACCCACACTACCTTTAGAATAGTCCAAACACTAGAAGGTTGATCGACAGTTCTTTGTCAAGATTGTTATAGCACTAGTTGCAGCTGCAAATAGTGTTTCAAAATTTGTAGCTGCAGCAAACCCTAACCTAATTCTTTGGGCACTTTAACTGAAACATTTGGAATAATTTTTTGGGGGTATTAGAGGGTTCCCTAGCCTATCACACCCTTTGGTGCCCTCATCTAAAAAAAAAAATCAAAGTCAAAGGTTGACTGGTCAAAGGCAAAGTCAAAGTCAAAGATTTAGCTTTTGGTCAAAATTGATTTTGTGGTCAAAGTTAAAATTTTAGGGTTTCTAGATTGTTCCAATCATTGAACCTTTTTATTCATTTTCTAACCTCTTCTTATCAAGATGGTGTCTAGTTTCAGATTAGAAGACAAGCTGAACGATGCTACAAATTTCAAAGGTATGTACTTGTATATGGTTTTAAAGTTATATCATCCAACAAAGTATGAGTGTGTTTGCAGGGGATGTACAAGAGACCTTTTCCAAGTAGTGATCTTGGATTCAGTACATTCATAGGAACAAGCACACCCTTCCTAGCAGTTGAGGCTCTAGGTTCCAGGTTTGATTGATCAAATTGTTAAGTTTCAATTTGCACATATCAAGTTTGATAGTTTCTACATTGCAAGTGAACACTATAGTTGTGACAACAATATTTGAAAGGTTATATTACTACTAGGTATACTTGGTTTTATGTAAGTATTATTGACATAGATGCTTATTGCACTTGTTTGCAAATTGAACTAACATATCCTCGACCAAAATGTGTCCCAAGACATGGGAGGAGATAGAATACATGTCTAGGGTCCCTTATTCATCAACATTTGGCATCTTAATTTCTGTGATGGTTTGCACAAGACCAAATATTTCACATGTAATGGGAGTTGTGAGCAGGTATATGAACAATCTAGGTAAAGAACATTGGGAGACAGTAAAGAGGATTCTCAGGTATTTTAGAGGTACTACTACTCATGCATTATGTTTTGGAGGTCAGACATTGTTCTACAGAGATATGTTGATTTAGATATGGTAGGTGATAAAGATAGCAGGAGGAGAACCACAGGGTATGTTTTTACTGTAGGTGGAACAACAGTAAGTTGGATTTCGAAACTACAAAAGGTTGTTTCACTTTCAACAACAGAAGTAGCATATGTTGTTGCTATAGAGGCTAGTAAAGAAATAATTTGGTTATAGAGGTTTATGGAGGAATTGGGAAAGAAGCAGGAGAATAGTAGGTTGTACTGTGATAGTGAGAGTGTCATTCATATTGAAAAGAACTCTGCCTTCCATTCAAAGACTAAGAATATACATATCATGTATCATTTCATATGATCCATCTTGGAAGATGGACATTTGAAGTTGGAAAAGATACATACTAGCTAGAATCCCGCAGACATGTTAACAAAGGGAGTAACCAGGGAGAAATTGAGTTCCTGCTCAGTTTAAGTTGCTCTTCAAGCATGAAAGTGAAGATGAGAAATTTTTCAAGTCCAAGAAGGATCTTAGTCTAGCAAATACAACAATAGTGGATTTTTTTTTATTAGTATCTAAGTGGGAGACTGTTGGTTTTTGAGCCTGATTATTTTCTTGATTCAAAGGTATTTTTTTTCAGTTGTGTTTATACCACATGAATAATGTACACCCCTCCACCCAAGGGTGTTTTAGGGGGGCTTTTTCCCCTATAGGGTCTAGGGGAAAGCAGTCCCCAAGCGGGAGTTCAGGGGATAGTGTTCTCCGATGGGGGTTCAGGGACAAAGCTCCCGAAGGAAACATTGCCTTGTAAATGTATATTGTAATTTCATAGTAAATTTGGACCATTCATTATAAGGTCGAAGATATTATAGTAGAATTTATGTTAGGGTTTTTTTCCCTAGAAGGAAACCCTCTTCTATGAGGGAATTTTATTGTGATGATGTATCATTACGAATATTATATTCTGAGAGAGGAGACAAAGAGAGAAAGAAGAGGAAGTTACAATGGGTGTGTTGTAGGTTATATCCCTTCATTTTCTGGATAATAAAAAAGGAAGGACCTAGAAATTTATCCAGTGGATGTATCCCACACTAGGTGAACCACATATATCTTTGTCTCTATTGTATTGTGTATCTTCCATGTTTTATTTATGAATTTATTTTTATTTTATTACTTCATGATCCTATTTTTCTAACACCAATAATGGTGGAAACCATGGTCGGAGGAGGTCCACATTAAACATTGGGTCCAAGCTAAGGAAGGAATCAGTTTTGAGCTCAAAAGCATTGTCACCCACATCCTTGGTTATGGTGCAAGGCCCATAGTGAAGTGGAAAAAAATTTCGATGGGGCCCTGTAAGGTGTTCTTTCTGCAAATGTAACTAGACCTTTCCCCCCACCTAAAACTTGTGCACTACCCAGTGGTGATCATATATTTTCTTGTGCTTAGCATTGGATTTTTTCAAAATATCATGGACCTGTTGGTGGATGTGTTGAATCCGCTCAATGAATATGGTGGCTTTGTCGGCCTCAGACTGAACATGGGAAGAATATGTTTGTGTGGTTGCAAGAGGTAGTGCAACATCAATGGGACCCAAGGGTTGGAATCCTAGCCCCAAATGAAAGGGGCTATGGTCGGTGGAGATATGGAGATCCCTATTGTAGTTTTGTTGAACATAAGGTAGAATCTCATCCCATGCACACGGTTTCTGAGAGTTATACATGTGTGGGATGTGCACAATCATCTGATTGGAAACCTCTTTTTGGACATCAGTTTGAGGGTGGAAGGTATTGGATTTAGTGAGCTTTGTGTCCAACAGTGACCATAGACTAGACCAAAATGTGTTGAGGAACCTGTTGTCTTAATCAGAGATGATCATCTACGGTATCCCAAAATGGACCCACACATGTTTGAAGAAGAGTTTGGCAGTATATGTCGTTGTGATGCTCTTCTTGCAAGATGTGAGAATGGCCATCTTCGAAAACTGATCAACCACCAAAAATACACAATCATTACCTTTCTTGGTGGATGGAAGGCCAGACATGTAATCCATCGATATGGATTCCCAAGGCCTCTCAGGAGTAGTAAGAGGGGTGCATAAGCCTTGCTTCTTAATGGTTGGCTTGTAAATGGCACATGCAGTGCAAGATCTAATATACTTTTTTATTTCATGTTGAAGTTTCGAACAATAAAAATGTTTCTATAGAATGGCCACAATTTTCTCCATGCCAAAATGTCCTTCCATATGACTGTAGTGAGCCTCCCAAATCATATTTGCAAGCGCGCTTGCAGGAACACAAATATGGCTGAGATGGAATAATAGTCCATCCTGAATGTGAAAATCAATGACATTTTCACTTGTACCCAAGAGATGATATGTGCTGGCAAAGTCATGATCTCCCTAATAAAGTTGGGGCCACTCCAATGCATCAAACCCACAAGAATGGAGCACGGTGGTGAGCGTAGCCACCGGAGGTCAACTAAGGCAGTCAACAACATGATTTGTGGTCCCTTTATTATAATTGATGTTGATATGGGGTCATTGCAAGGATGCGGACCACTTTTGATGGCGATCATTCTGCAACTTCCCTTGCGTCTGTATGAAATACATAGACTTATGATCATTGTGGATGAATGTCTCCTTTCCTAGAATTTAATGTTTCCATTAACGACAGGCTTGCACAATGGAATACATTTTCTTTTCTTAGGTGGGGTACTTTTAGACGGTATCTGAGAGTGTCTCACTGTGGTATGTTATTGGATGTCCATGCTTTTTGAGAGCTGCACCTACAACATAGTCGAATGCATCAGTCCCAATCTCGAACGATTGTTGCAGATTGGGTAAGGAGAGTACTCGAGCTAAGCACAAGTGATGCTTCAGATCATCAAATTCTCATTGTTTTGCCTTCTCCCATGCAAAATTTAACCTGCCTCCACCCTTGGTCACTTGGATGAGGGACCATGCAATATGGGAGAATCCCAAAATGAACCGTTGGTACAAGTTGGAAACTCCCAAGAAGATCTAAAGATCGGTTACTGTGGTCGGGGCTAGCCAATCATAGATGACTTGGATCTTAGCTAGATCCACATGTACCCCATGCTCATCAATAATGTAGCCCAATTATTGGACCATGTTCATTCCAAAGGAGATTTTTTCCAGGTTGGCATATATCTTTTGTTGTCGCAGAGTGCTCAAAACCTGTTGAATATGTTGCATGTGCTCCTCCCAAGTTTTGTTGAAGATGAGGATGGAATCTAGATATACCAACACAAAATAGTTGGTGAAGGGTCTTAATACATCATCCATCAACCTCATGAAAGTGGTTGGTTCATTTTTTAATCCAAAGGGCATGACCAACCATTAAGAGAGACATTCTTTATATTTGAAAGTTGTCTTCCATACATCAGTTGTTTTGATGGGAACCTGGTGGTAACTAGACTTTAGGTCAATATTGTTGAAGAAATTTTCCCCCTTCAGTTGGTCAATAAGATCATCAATGGGAACTAGATATTGGTTCTTGACTGTGATTTATTTTAATGCTCTATAATCAATGCATAGCCACCAGGTCACATCTTTCTTCTGCACCGGTACAATCGAGCTTCCGCAAGGGGAGGAGTTGGGTCTGATGTGCCCCTTTTGAAGTATCTCTTGGATATGCTACTTTATTTTTTAATTTTCCATCAGTGAGCGATGATAGACTGCTCCATTAGCCAGAGGTGCATTGGGGGTTAGATCAATTGGATGCTTCACTTGGCCATGCATTGGTACTTGGGTGGGTGAGGAGAATATGTCTCTGTGCTCTTCCATGATCCCATCCACTTCATTATGTTGCAAAGAGAGGCTTTGTGTAGAGGCCATAGATGTGGAGACAACCTTCTTTTGACTGTGAGAATGGATCACAAAGAAGAGTAACTTCTAGATATATGAAATGACCTTACTGCATTGCTTAGCAAAGATTAAAGAAATAGCAATAGGTGACACTACCTATGGTATCATGTACAATTGTCTAACCAAAGTAATAATAATATTGTGGGTTGTAGACTCATACACAACATGTCGCTTCCACAAATATGGTTGTCCTAAAAGAACATCAAAAAATTCAAGGGGAGAAATATCACACAATATATCATCTTTGAGGGGCTTGTCTCCATAGGGAAGATGACATTGTTGGTTGATGCAAAGATATATTCCTTGGTGAAGCTAGTCGATGGTGTAGGGTTGTGGGTGTGGTGTGATTAGAAGGTCTAGTCGCTTGATGACCTCTCTTGAGATCAAGTTCTTCTTATTGTCTCTATAGACAATGAAATGAAGCGGAGCCCCCTTTACCCACATCTATAACTGAAATAGGTGTTCCCATTCCTCTTGTTATTATGGTTCACTTGGGTAGACTTTCGTGGTAGTGATAGTTGTGTTGGGCTCAAAATCAATAATCCTCTTCCCTCCTTCTAGATTTGAGTCAGAGTTAGAATATGCCTCTGACTCGGAATATTTCATCTTGACCACTAATGACTTCTTTGAGAGACATTCTTCGGTGTTGTTCTAAGGAATTTTATGTTATTCACACCACTTTCCCGTGTCCTTCTTCGACTTCTCATTACCCTTCTTGTTTTACGTCTTGGACTGGTTGTCCTGAGAGTGGATATATTTTCTCTATCCATTGTTTTTTGGGTTGGGGATGCCTTTTCCCTACTTCTCTTGTGAGGAGTTTGAAGATCCAAACTCTCGCCTCTTTTGCTTAAATTTTTTCTCAATCTTGATAACATATCTATAAGCCGCGCCTAATGATGTGAAGTCCAAAAAATCCATTTTTATTTGAATGTATCTATTCAGAAAATCCCGGTATTTGAGAACTAGATGTCATTCAGAGTCTTTGATATCCAATTTGGTGTGCAAGGTATGGAAAATATTGGTGAAATTTGGTATTGTCTGGTCCCTTTCCTGATGCAACATGGTCCATCTTGTGTACTTATCCTCGTATCTTCCAACAGGGTAGTACTATTCTTTAATGGCATCCCTAAAGGAATCCCATGTGAGGGAGACTACAAATATTACAGATTCCTCTATATCCCTTTTCTCAGAGTAAGTATCCCACCAGTCCTTAACATAGGGGATGGCCTTGAGGAGTGAAAAAGTAAACTTTTCCCTGTCCTAAAAATTATTGATCGAAAAATACCCTTCGAGCAGATTCATCCATTTATCTACAACATTTTCATCTATCAGTCCTTCAAATAATGGCATATCAAACTTTACTTGTACCTTGAAGGGGGTTTCATGGCCACTTGATGAAGATGTGTCTCTTATGGGCATCCGTCAAAGGATCTGTGCAAAGTTGTCCATCATTTCATTCGTTTGTCACGCAAGGACTTCCTCGAGCAACATTTAAAAAGGATATCCTACTCCATCATATTTCTTCTCATCCCCCATGGGTTTTTTTTGGGCTTGACACGACCGATCTTACAAAGGCTCAACTAGCTTGAGTCCGAACTTCTTGTACCCAAATCTTTTCGGGGACATACACGAAAAACAAAATGAAGACCATACCACTCTGATACCACTAATATGGTTTTTTGAGCTGAATAAAATGAATAACAAGCTAAATAAAATAGCACAAATATATGGAGAACAACAATATCTATCTAGTAGAAAATAACTTCTATTAAATAAATAAAATAGGATGAAACTATAAAACTACAGAACTGAAAACAACTTGCTCGAATGGTGGTATATATATTTGAGAAGAGATGTGGCTACTACATGCATCCATCTTAGCAGAATCATTACAATGAGGCTCCAGAGGCCTTTTTAACATTACTCATGAACTAAAAAACCCTATACATCCAAAAACCTAACCCTAGGAGGTGAAACGCCAAAAGTTATGTGGGCCCGATGGGCAAGTTGGTACCTCAACTTCCAGCGGTTGTAAATTTTTCATACGACCTCATTTTTAGGCGTGTAATATCCTTTTGGAAAGGTCTTTTTGAGAACTACACATTATTCTATCAAACTCTGACTATGTCTACATTTTAACTGTGACAAGACAAAAAAGCATAGTTTAGGGCCCCAAAACGGCCTTGGAAGTGTAGAAACATACTGACATGAAAAATTCCAAAACGAGCCAGTTGGATTAAGCGGGAGGCCATCAATATCCACTTGGAAGATATGTAGGTCTTCAGACATCCCTGGAAGTGTAGAATCCACAATTATAAAGAATTACATAAGAACGTGTTAAAATAAAAATTGTCAAGAGGAGCCCGTTGGAATAGGTGGGTGGCCACCAATATCCACCTATATCAACTTGTTTCATTTACATTCTTGATTAAATTATTCTTATCTTCTGCTATGATTAGTGTGGAAGTGTCCTGCATTTCCTGACACTAAGTCTATAGGAATTATATTCCACCTTCTCCAATACCTCAAAAGGCCATATTTCAAATCCCTAATCTTCATACCAAGACCTTGTAGTTTTTCCTTGTTTATCTATAACCAAACCTTGTCTCCCACTTTGAATGATTTTTTTGTTCTATGTTAATAATTCCATGCCTTGTACATTTCTTGTGACTTCTTCATCATATTGTATACTTCAAAATGGATCTACATAATATTTGCAACAAAATTATATTCTTTCAATGCTTCTCCCATGATTTCTTCCCTCACCCCTCCTTGTTGTCCATAAACAACATCTAAGGGTGAAGGTTGAAAATATAAAAATAAAGTTTGAAAAGGGGAATTACCAGTAGTAGTATGGACTAATTTATCATAAGAGTATTGAATGTAGATCATATTTGCATCCCAGGTATTTGGATGCTTCTAATCATAACCCCTTAAATTATGTACTGTTAAGAACCAAAATAGATCTACAAATATAATCACCACAAATACTGAATACACAATAGATCCACAGATAAAAATAGAAGAAACCACACTTTACTATTACCAAACCCTTGAGGTAGGGAAACACCATACAATTGATCCTATTATGGAAGTGATCCTCTCCTTTTCACTTGCCTCTTCAAGGGGGAAACCTCCTAATGGGCTTCAGCTCCAAATACAATACTTCTCTTCATATTCCATTACATTGATTGAACCTCTTTATATAGTGCTACCATCACCTAAGAACGTTCTAGAAGTATAACCTTCTAAGAAGTCCTCTTACATTTATTATATCTAACTATCCATTTATTATATCCAACTACCATAGTGGGCCTTATTTAATAATATAGTGGACCTAGTCCACCTTACACTGAATGACCTCCACTATTATCACTATGGGCCCTCTGGGTCTCCCCACTACCTCTCTAGCTACCTTACATGTACCAATGTCCTATTCACTAATTCTATCTACCCATCTATCTATGGATGGAATTTTGTAGATCTCTTCAACTTCGTGTCCATATTCTCCTAAAGTGTGGTCCAAAAGGCACTGAGAAATATGGTATCCCTATCTAAGATGATGCTCCTTGGTATCCCAAAGTGCACCCAAACCTATTCAAAGAACATTTTTGTTGCTTCATGTTTGATGCACATCTTATTGAACCTATCAAATACCACAAAAATGTAGTTATGTCCCTTCCTGGTTGCTGGCAAACCACCCACAAAATCCATGGAAATTGTTTCCCTAGGTCGATTGGGTATAGGTAAGGGATGATATACAACTTGTTTTCTATTATTTGGCTTGTTGGTGCAAAAAAGTATGCATCCTCTAATATACTAAGCTACATCTTCTTGCATTTTAGGCCATTACATGTACCTTTGAAATTTAGTAGTTGTCTTCCCAACACCAATATATCTTGAAACCTTGCATGTGTGAGTCTCAAGAGTAAGCTGCAATATTTCACCTTTAAAGAAACAAATCTTGTACATATTTTAGAGTAAACCATTCTGGATCTGATATTCATCCATTCCATCACTTTCTTATACATAAATTTGGCCCAGTCATTGTTTAAACACCTCCTTGAAGTCCCCAACTTTTGTGTATGCCTCTTTGTATGAATCATGGGTAAAAGGCTCTATGTGAATAAGAGTTTCCAAATTTGTAATCTTAGATGAGGATGGCCTTGAAAGCATTTATTCCAACTTATTAATGTTTCCCTTTTTATACTTCATGACTAGATGGATTTATTGCAAAAACCCCATTCACTTGTAATGTTCAATTTGTTGAATATTACTCTGGTCTTGCAAATACTACAATGGCTAGTGATTTGTGTGGATAATGGTTTCCTTTCCCATCAGATAGTGCTTCCACTTCATAACATCTTGAAATAGGGAATATATTTCCTTATCATATGTAGGTTAATTTAAGAATCACCCATGAAACATTTCATAATGATAACATATTGGAGTACCTCCTTGCATCAAAATTGTTCGCATAGCATACCCACTTGCATTTGTATCCTTTTCAAATGGATTCTACAAGTTAGGAAAAGTGAGAATCGATGCTTGAATAATATTTCATTTCAACTGTTAAAAGATTTCTTTTGATTCTTTCCCCACTGGAAACTCTTACCACTCATCGTTATGGCATGGAGTGGTGCATTTACCACAGAAAATGATGCTATGAAATTTTGTAGATACCATGCTATGCCAAAAAATCTCCTAACTTCAGTGACATTAGTATGAACTAGCCATTTTATGACGGTCTCCATATTTGCAGTATCTATCTTGAGCTCGTCTGCACTGATCAAATACCCAAAATACTCTAATGACTACTGAGAAAACTCACATTTATTGAGGTTAGCCAATAGTTGGTTCCTTTTTAGAGTCTCTAACACCTACATGAGATTTTAGATGTGCTCCTTCTAGGTAGAGCTATAAACCAATATATCATCTAAACACGCAATAAAAAATGAATCAAAATATGGGCGCAATAAATCATGAATCAGTATCATAAATGTAGTTGGTGCATTACATAAACCAAATGGCATGACCAACCATTCATCGAAACCTTAACTTATCTTAAAGGAGGTTTTCCAAGTGTCGTCTTCTATGACACATACTTAGTGGTATCCCAATTTGAGATCCAACTTGTTGAAGTACTTGTCATGGTTCAAATAGTCTAAAAAATCATTAATGATGGGAATAGGGTACCGATTATTGAGTGTAATCTTGTGAAAATATTTGTAGTGAATACACATTCACCAAATCCCATCCTTCTTGGGTACTATGATAATAGGTAACCCACAATGTGAGCTTCTTATTCGAATTACTCACTTCTCCCACAATTGTTCCCATTGTTTCTTCACTTGATCTGCTTCCAAAAACAACTATCTATACAAGCCAATATTCAATAATGGGGAGTCAAGAAATAAATGTATCTCTCTCTCCACTTCCCTCTTAGGTGGTATCCCCATAGGCTCCTAGAATACTCCTCTATATTCCTATATAAACTCATCTAACTATTATTTTTTCTCCTTAGTACATCCTCCAATGATTCCTTTACTCTTATTGATTCATCACTTGACTGATTATCTCTTAATACAAGAAACACATATTTCTTATTGGACCTAATCAAATTTTTGTTTTGGTTGACACTTACTATTGAGATATTCATTTTACCTTTATGTGCACTGATGATATAGGACTTCCCATACTTGATCAGGAGGTATTGGTTTTCTCTCTGCATGAAGATTACATCCCTCGTATACATGTAGGGGCTTCCAAGCACTACACCACACATGTCAAGGGGTACTACATCTAACTCCACTTCATCAACAAAATCTGCACTTACAAAAAATTTGATCTTACACTATTTCATGACTTTCATTTTTGCATCATTTTTCACCCACCCTAATGAGTATGGGATAGGATGATCATGAACTTACAGCCTAATCTTGTTGACTAAGTTGACTACTATGATATTGGTCTACAAACTAGAATCGAATAGAGTGTCTACATTGGTCTTCTTTACTTGGATATTGATATAGAAGATTTTTTTTCATCTCCTTCTCTTCCTTGTGATGAAGGTTACTCAGAGTCACCTCCTTCTACATTGAAGTGCGAGAAGTCTTCTCATCCACATATGAGGTTCTCTCTACATGAATGATTGAATCCGTAGCTAGAATGTTCTTCTTTTTGGCATCCTTATTGCGTTTCTTAGATTTTAGCACTGTATTTAGTTTCCAATGTTTTTCTTTAAGGTGAACATCGATATTGCAAAGGTTACAGTGGTTACTTCGATCCTTGCACCAATGTGTAGTGGTTGTTGTCTTCTTTTCTTTCCCTTTCCATTTCTTCTTTCCCTCCTTGGAAGAGTCTTAGTGCTCTTTTTGTTTGGAACTACTAGGTTGTTTTTTTTTGTGGTGTATATTTTCTAGATATTTCGCTTGTACACAAGCCTCATCAAATGTCCTAGGATTGAAGAGAATTACTTTCTTTTGCAAATGACTATGTAGACCCCCAAATATTTTAGGAGTACATATAGGTTCTTGGGAGCGATACCCAACATCATATCCATCTTCTTGAATT
>ML778461.1:968841-997296 GCA_009831015.1 Picea engelmannii
AATTTCCACGACATTTTATATTCTTTGAACATCATCTTTTTGCAGCGCGTTTTTGAGGCACTTAACAATGTTTTTAGCTACTCAAAAACCATAAGAATAGAGTGTAATAAGGTACATTGTGTCTCTACATCTCAAATGAAAGAAATCAAAGAGATATTTCTAATGGTGTAAACCATTCGTCAAACAGAGCTTTTATGAGAAAGTTACAGGACAAACAGTGGAGGGTAAATTTTAAGGCTCAACTAACTTCGAAGAGCCATAACTTTCTACTCTGGAATCAGATTGAGACGCAAGAGTAGTCAATGGAAATATATTGAACCATAGAAGACATTCCTAGAGTTGAATTAAATTTTTGGGCATGTTAAAAATGTTTAATATGGAAAATAAGGTACATGTAGCATTCCAGACCAAAAACATGAATTGGCCTAGAACTTCAGTAGGTTGTAACTAGCAGCCCAGAACCCAAAAATAGGTGAAACTTGGACAAACTATCCAAAATATGTATATGAAGAAACCTGATTGAGATCCTATGAAAAATTCAATGGAGTAGGCGCAAAAATGCATAATTACAACGCAAAGTTGTGCCAAGTTGATGTGTGAACAGGAAAATTAATGGGCAATTTTCAAATAACCATAACTTTATGGTCAAGAATCAGAATTGAGCATGGGATTAGGCGTTGGAAAGGTGTTGGATAGTAGAATATAAATATTCACCCAAAAAATTGATCTGGGTATTCATATTTTAAGAAAATTAGAAGAAACAATTCTGATATATTATTGAACCAGAATGGTTCATAATTTTCATGAAATTGTTGAGTCAGTTAACCTGACAAATTTTTGTCGGCTGCACATTTTGTAGAGTTAACAACAACTAGATCAGATCAGGATCAACACAGATTCTAGAGGAATGGAAGATGCACATGGGACTTACAGCTACGAAGATGAGATCAGAGGGATGGATGTTCATTTGGACATTGAAGGAACAAACTCCAATGGACATGGAGAAGGAAGGGATTAAAACATGAATATGGTAGAGACCATTAAAAATTTTCAGAAGGATGTCCAAAGCCATAAATATGATAATGAAAGGCTTATGAGAACCAAGGATCAACAAGAGGACTTCAACATGAATTTAATGCAGATCTTGAACAGAATAGAAAATAAATTGTATAAGGAGAGGGGCTCAAGCAAATCAGGAAGTCACAGGTATCCTGATGAGAAAACAAGAACAAGAAGTGTTTACAAGCATCACCATCACTGCCTGAGGAATTTCAATAAGAGGGTACACAACAGCTCAAGTCCATCCCCTGTCAGGAAGCATAAGAGGTCTAGGGAGGATGAGCTATGAGGATAAATGAACAAAATCAAACCTCCTACATTTGATGGTGAGCAAAAGAAGGATGAATATGCAGAGACATGGTTGTTGGGAATGAGAAAGTATTTTCAATTGCATGATTAGTCATCTCATGCAGAAGGAATAATTTCTATCTATCAACTCAATGGAAAGGAATCCATGTGGTGGGATCAACTTCTGCAGGTGCATCAGATTAAAGAGAAAAGTGTTACTTGGAGGGAATTCCAGAAGTATTTTGAAAATAAATACTTGACTAAGAGATACTATGACAAGAAAATGAAAGAGTTATTTGAAATCAAGCTTGGGAGTATGACCATAGATGAATATGAAAGAAGGTTTTTAGAACTGTTGAAGTATGTTTCTTTCATCAAGGATGAGACAGTTAAGATTCAGAGGTATTTGAGTGGATTGCTATCATTCATTAATGACAAAATAGAATATGATGATCCCAAAACATTGGAGGAGACCATAAGGCGATCTAAATGCCTATATGATCAGCAAAAAGCAAGGCCAAATTTCCAAAAATCTTGGGAAGACAAAAATAAATTCAAGATGGATCAGAGGAAGAAGGGAACTAAGCCACCATTCTTCAGAAATAATCCTCAGGGACAACCAACTTCTAAATAACCCAAAATGATTGAGACAGGGTGTCAAAGGCCAAGGTAGCCACTTATTCAATGTTGGGGTTGTAAAGAAGATCATATGTTCAGAGATTGTCCTCACAGAGGTGAAAAAGTGAGGACTGTTCACAATGTACAACAAGCCGAAACAGTGGAGGACATGGGAAGAAATGTACCAAGGATATATGCATCCCTGGACAACAAGAAAACAAAGTATTAGTCAGATATGATTAAAGTCGAAGGTATGATCAACAACCAAACCATTGCTATTTTAATTGATTCAGGAGCTAGTCATAGTTATATATATTCTAATATGGTGGAAAGTTTGCATTTGTCAACAAGCAAGCATGGAAAATCTTGGTTGGTGCAGCTAGCTACCATATCCAAAAGAAAAGTTAATGAGATGGTTAAGGAATGTCTTATGGACATGAATGGACTGAACACCAGGACATATTTGAACATCTTGCCTTTAGGTTCCTATGACTGTCTAAATGGGATGGATTGGTTGGATCAACATCATCTTATCCTAGAATGTCATAACAAGGAATTTACTTTCTTAGATGAGGAAGGGAACCTAAGGAAAGTGAAAGGAATTCCCAGGGTAGTAACCATTAGAGAAATTTCAACATTGTAGCTCAATAAATGTTACAAAAAAGGGTGTCAAATATTTGCAGCACATATGGAAGAGACACCTAAAGTTAAGGTGTTAAATATTGAAGATTATGTAGTCCTAAACGAGTTTGAAGATGTGTTTAAGGAAATACCAAGATTACCCCTTAAAAGAGACATTGATTTCTCCATAGATTTGATGCCTGGAGCAACTCCAGTATCCAAGACTCCATATAGAATGAGTACACCGGAATTGAAGGAATTGCAAATGAAACTTGAAGAGCTCTTGAAGAAGGGGTATATACGCCCAAGTGTGTCACCTTGGGGTGCCCCAGTTTTATTTGTGAATAAAAATGATGGGATATTGAGAGTTTGATTGACTTTAGGCAGTTGAACAAGGTATCTGAGAAGAATAAGTATCATTTTCCAAGGATTGATGACCTCTTTGATCAACTGAAAGATGCAAAAATATTATCCAAGATTGATCTTAGGTCTGGTTGTAGCACACCCATTTTGGAACTCTGGGCTTACTCGTGCTCTGATACCAATTTGTACACACCATTTGTACAAAGCTCATACAGATATCATATATCCAATGCATTTAAACAAATAAACACATTTAAATCAGAGTAAAACATATCATTACTGCTATATTTAAACAATCCATAGCATTCCACATTGATTTGTTTACACAGCGGAAAACATGATAACATTTACAGTAAAGACATGATAAAATGTGATAAAACATAGTTAGACACTTATCTTGTAACAATGGTGGAATCCACCAACCAAATGCAGGCCTTCCACGAACCTCCCAGCCTTAGACCACACTGCTCATCAGCTTAGCAGTGGGTCACCCCCGAGTTGGGACTAAGCTCCACCCCAAGGCAAGGAATCTAGGCTCAGGCTGAGGTTACAGGGAAAACAGTCACACACAACCACCAGGACAGAATGCTCTCCCAGGAATCTCCCATGCTCACTGCCCACAAAACCTCATTTCCCACATGCCTGTTCCACCCCAGGAGAATGCACCTTCTCTATCACTTGGACAGTCCTTCGACTGTTAATCTCCCTTACCTTGGGTTACAGGAACAGACCAGACCGGAAGTCTTCGGGCTCTATTGCAGCTACAGGGTTCCTTCCAAGAGTTCTCTCCTTCCTCTGCGTAGTCTCTCACCTGGAGGAGTCGCTCACAGGCCAACAAGCTTCACGCAGTCCAGTACTGCATGACCACAACAACCCACGGGGAAAACAGACATAGGCTTCCCCAAACTGGTCCAACAGTCACAGGATGATCTCATAGTCATGATTTCGGAACAGGGACTCCATGCACAGGCTAGCTCAGCTTTCCCGAATAACAAAGATTCTTCCACTCGAATTCAACACAGGCTTCCCGTTCAGGGAATGTGCACACGGGGTTTCCTAGAACCAGACATAGACTCCACGGATCCAAACAGGGGTGTACACGGATTCTTCAGAAAAAACACAGGCTTTCTTTCCCCGTATCAGAATTACACCAGGAACTCTTACAGACTGGCTCACACGGATCACGCTCAGGACAGTTCCGGTTCGAATGGATGAGAGGGCCCCCTCACGGCTTACCTCATCTATTTTATTTGCATGCGTCAGGGTGGACACTTGTCACCCTTGGAACTACATGCGTTCCATCCACATGCCTCCCTTTTACACGCTTTTCCCTTTGCCAGGAACTTAGGATAACATAATATGCACATGGCTTTTTTGGAAATAATATTAAAATATTATTCCCAAGCTTAAGACCACTAGGCTCAACACTTAGCCCCTTTCCCACCTTCCAGCCCCTAATTCCTTGCTCACTTTGTGGACACTCAGTCCCCCTTCACTCATTCATCGTGGTCGGTGTGCACCTAGCGGTGTTTATATTTTATTAATTATTCTTCATACATACAAGTACAACAGCAGGCTCCTGGCCTTCAACACTTAGGCTCCCCGGCCTAACAAACACATAAGCCTACCGGCTTATACAAAACTTGGCTCACCAGCCTATAGAACATATTTACAATTCATTTCATATATCATGATTTGCAACGGGGCTCGGCCTTGGGAACACTACAATTCCCCTCCCCTTATTTTTTCACTGTCCTTAGTGCAACTTACACTGTCTCGGCAAGGCTTTCAAAATCTTCAAAAATATGCGGGTACTCTGCCTGCATAACCTCTTAATGCTCCCATGTCGTGTCCTCAGGACCATACCAAGTCCAATGGACCTTTACAAGCTCTATAGCTCGATTCCGGAGCTGTTTTCTTTTCCTGTCCAATATGCGTACAGGATGCACTTGAAGGACACCTTCTGGTTCCACCTGAATCACATTCCAATCGATAACATGATTAGCATCAGGTACATATTTCTTAAGCAGTGAAACATGAAACACATTATGTATAGTCATAGATGCAGGTAATGCAAACATGTATGCAACCGACCCAATCCTTTCTAGGATCTCAAATGGCCCACAAAATCTTGCTGCCAACTTGGCGCAGCTTCCCATCTTCAGGGAACTCCTATTAGTTTTCACTTTCAGGAAAACATGATCACCCACTTTGAATTATCTATGGGTTCTGTTACTATCAGCATAACTTTTCTACTTGTCCTGGGCAACTTTTAAATTATGTTTAATTCTTATCATTTGGTCTTCCATCTCTTTGAGCAATTCAGGCCCAACTACTAATCTGTCAGTTGGATTATCCCAGCTCACTGGAGTGTTGCACTTTCTTCCATAAAGCGCTTCGAATGGGGTCATCTTCAATGATGCATGATACCCATTATTGTAGGCGAATTCTACCAAATGCAGGTAGTCTTCCCACCTTGATGGTTTATCCATCACATACATTCTCATCATGTCTTCGATTACTCTATTTACTCTCTCTGTCTGTCCATCAGACTCGGGATGATACGTTGTACTAAAGTTTAGATTCGTTCTGAATCCTTTGAACAGTCCTTTCCAGAAATTCGAAGTGAATTTCGGGTCCCTATCAGACATAATTGTCTTAGGAATTCCATGCAAGCATGCAACTTCTTTTAAAAAGATATTAGCAACATCTGCTGCTCTGTGGGTGGTTTTCAGTGGAATAAAATGGGCAGCTTTAGTAATCTTATCCACCACCACCATGTTTGAATCATGCTGCTTGCTTGTTCTTGGCAATCCTGTGATAAAATCCATTGTTACCACGTCCCATTTCCACTCAGGAATAGGTAAAGGCTGCAACAACCCTGCTAGGTGCCTATGCTCAGCCTTAACCTTTTAGCACTCCATACATCTAGCGATGTAATCATCAATTTCTTTCTTCATATCTGGCCAAAAATAATGGCCTTTGACTGCTGCCACAGTCTTCTGATATCCAGGATGTCCAACATAATCCATGTTATGCATTTCCTTTAGAATTGCCAACTTCAATTCTCGGACATTGGGTACATATACTCTATTTTTATATAGAAGTAAACCATCAGTTCCCAAGGTGTAACTTTCCTTGGTTTGTGGTCTCTCATGCTATTGTAGCTTTGCTACTAGACCTCTGTACTGCAAATCAACATTTGCAGCTTCTAAAATTCTGTCTTTCATCTCAGTTCTGTACATGCTAAGGGTTGTACCATGTAATTCGTGCACCTTTCTGCTGAGTGCATCAACCACCTTATTTTCTTTCCCCTTGATATGCTTGATATCAAAGTCACATTCGCACAAAAACTCCAGCCATCTAATTTTCCTAGCATTTAAGGTCGACTGATCAAATAAATATTTCAGACCGTTATGGTCTATTCTCAACTCGGATCTCTTGCCCATGAGGTAATGTCTCCATTTCCTTAATGCGTGAAAAAATGCTGCCAGCTCTAAATCGTGAGTGGCATAATTCTTCTCATGCTCCTTCAACTTTCGAGATTCATAACAAACTACAAATCCTTCTTGGCTGAGAACTCCTCCTAGCCCCTCCTTACACACATCTGTGCACACTACATAATCCTTGTTTGGATCTGCAATCCTCAGGATTGGAGCACTAGTTAGCAGCTGCTTCAATCGTTGGAATCTTCTCTCACATTCTTCAGTCCACTGGAACGTCTTTCCTTTCCTTTGCAAGGAAGTGATAGAATGGGCTATCCTTGAGAATCTAGCTATAAACCTCCTATAA
Organism: Picea engelmannii; assembly: GCA_009831015.1. Taxonomy (NCBI): domain Eukaryota; kingdom Viridiplantae; phylum Streptophyta; class Pinopsida; order Pinales; family Pinaceae; genus Picea; species Picea engelmannii. The sequence goes on from ML778461.1 coordinate 975,583, forward strand.
TAGCCTGCTAGACCCATAAAAGATCTAACTTCTGCCACATTCCTTGGCGCTAGCCATTCTCGAATGCCCTGTACCTTTTCAGGATCCACAACGATCCCTTCTTTAGATATAATATGTCCCAAGTAATGGATCTGCCTTTGGTAAAATGAGCACTTGCTCAATTTTGTGTATAGCTGGTGTTCTCTTAACACCTACAGCACCATTCTCAGGTGTTTCTCATGTTCTTCCTCTGTCTTGGAATACACCAAGATATCATCCAGGAAGACTATGACAAACTTGTCCAAATAATCTCTGAACACTCCATTCATTAAGCACATGAAAAAAAAAGGTGCATTTGTCAGTCCAAACGGCACCACTGTGAATTCATAATGACCGCACCTTGTTCTAAAGGCGGTCTTGCCAATGTCCTCATCCTTTATTCTCACTTGGTGATATCCAGATCGGAGATCTATTTTCGAAAATATTTTCGCATCCTTCAACTGATCGAAAAGATCATCAATCCTTGGCAGAGGATATTTGTTCTTGACAGTGACCTTATTCAACTGCCGAAAGTCAATGCACAGCCTCAACATCCCATCTTTATTCTTCATGAATAGGACTAGGGCTCCCCACGGTGACACGCTGGGACAAATGTAACCTTTATTTAGTAGCTCTTCGAGCTGCAATTGCAACACTTTCAGCTCTGGTGTACTCATTCTATAAGGAGCCTTCAAAATTGGAGTTGCTCCAGGCATCAAATTTATAGAAAAATCGATGTTCCTGTTCGGAGGTAGTCCAGGTACCTCTTGAAATATGTCCTTAAATTCTTTGAGTACCTTGTGGTCTTCCAAATTCGAGTCCTCATCTTGGAATACTTCTTCCACCCGGGCTGCAAATAATTGATAGCCTTTCCGATAACATTTCTTCAGCTGCATGGCTGAGATTTCTCTAACATCCACAGCTCTGGGGATTCCTTGGACTATTACCTGATTTCCCTCTTCGTCCAGACATGTGAACCTCTTATTATGGCAATCCAGAAGGGCATGGTGTTGGTCCAACCAGTCCATCCCAATTAAGCAATCATATGAGCCTAAAGGCAGAATGTTCAATTCAGCCTTAGTGCTCATTCCTTTCATGTCCACTGAACAGGACTTAACCAATTCAGTGACCTTCCTCTTGGTCCCTGTGGCTAACTGCACTAACCAAGACTTCTCATGTTTTCTTCTCATTAGATGCAAACTTTACACCACTCTAGGATCTACATAACTATGGCTAGCCCCTGAATCAATTAAAATAACAAGTGGTCGGTTGTTGATCATACCTTCCACTTCAATCATGTGTGATTGAAATTCTGCTTGCTTATTGTCCAGGGCTGCGTAGATCCTCGGCATTCTGCTACCCATGTCCTCCACTCTTTCAGCTTGTTGAACAGTATAGACAGTTCTCGCTTTGTCTTTTATGTGGGGGCAATCTCTGTACCTATGATTCCATTTACAACCCCAACACTCCATAGGCGGAGGCCTTGGCATCTTCTCACTCCCTTCAACTTTCCTGGGCTCTTTAAAAGATGACTGTCCCCAAGGACTATTTTTGAAAAAGGATGGCTTGTTTCCCTTCTGTCTCTGTTCCTTCTTAAACTTCCTCCGATCATCCCAGACCTTCTGAAGGATAGGCCTTTCTCCTTGCTATTCATACAAGCATTTTTCTTTTCTGATGGTATCTTCCATGGTCTTAGGATCGTCATATTTAATCTTGTCACTCATGGAAGGTGGCAGTCCACTCATATACCTCTGAATTTTAACAGCTTCGTCCTGGATGAATGGAACATACTTCAGTAGTTCCAGAAAATTTTGTTCATACTCATCAATGGTCATATTGCCCAACTTGAGTTCGAAGAACTCCTTCATCTTTCTGTCATAGTATCTTTTAGTCAGGTATTTATTCTCAAAATACCTTTTAAACTCCTTCCACGTGACCTCTTTCTCTCTGATGTGCTGCACCTGCACAAACTGATCCCACCACATGGATGCTTTTCCTTTCAACTGGTACATTGCAATTCTTCCTTCTGCATGGGCAGAATAATTCTGCAGTTGGAAGTACTTCTTCATGCCAAGCAACCATGTCTCAACATCTTCCTCCTTCTTATGCTCTCCATCAAATGTTGGAGGTTTAATTTTGTTCATCACCCCTTTCAACTCCTCCTTTCTAGATTTTTTATGTTTTCTGGTAGGAGATGGGCTTGAACTACTGTGTGTCTTACTGTCAGAATGTCTTTGGGAGAGACTAAGATGTTGGCTACCACTCCTCGACATTCTTCTTCTTTCATGGGTTTTGCGACTCTCCATCGTACTTGAGACTCTTCCCTTCTCAAGTTTCTTCTCTATTCTTTCCAGGCTCTTCAAAAATTTTAAGTTTAGCTCACCCTGCCGATCCCTGACTTTCATAAGCTTTCGGCTATCATCTCGGCGAGCCTTAGCCTCTCTTTGCAATTCTTCAATGATTTTCATCATGTGTCCTTCCTTATCCATCTCCTTTCCATGCCCATTAGAGTTTGATCCTTCGACTCCTAGGTTAACATCCTTTCCTTCCCGTTCGTCTTCCATTTCAGGGGTAATTTGCACTCTTCCCCACTCCATGCTCGGCGCTGATTAAATGGAGTCCTGGCCTTTGTTGAACTTGGCACACACACTGTGAAATGCAATTTGAATTTGTCAGGCCATTAAACTTTCACGAACAATCCACAATATTTATAAGCCGGTTCGAACAAATAAAAAGACATTTCGGTTTAAATAAGTTTCTTGAACTGGAAGTATTATGTATCTCTTCCATTTCTTTGCATTTTGAAGCAATTTCCCAATAGTTCCGGCACTTGTCAGTCTTCTGCAATGTAATGCACAGACAAATCGAATTTTGTCGAACCTTCGTTTCTTGACAATTCCTCATGTTTCGTGACAATCGATTTTAAGAAAGTGTTTCAATTTCATGAATTTTCTGAGCTCTGTTTAGCTCTATATTTTTCTGGTGTTCGAAACTTCAGTTTTTGGTATTTCAGGACATTCAGGCCTTCGGTACCCAGGACTTCAGGTTTTCGCTACCCGGGAGTTCATTATACAGTGACTCCCTACCTCTTGTCATTTCAATTGCCGAATTCTGAAATTTCGATTTACTTTACCCTCCGGGCCCACAGCACAGCTGTCGCCCTCTACCATAGTGGTACATGGTGCTTTTTTGGAGGATCCTCATCACCTTCGGTAACATCATTAGGGTCCCACCACTCTTGCCTTGTCTTTAAACTCTCTGGCACGTGGTACTCTTCATGTGTCTACGTGGCACATCTCCCGATTGAAGCTTCGGGTGTCGGGGTTTCATGATCCCCGACGACATGAGTTCCTGTCCTCACGAACTCCCAATCTCCGATTTTCCGATGCGCATTTTTCCATAGCTCCTCTCAGCTATGCCAAGTTCCATGTGACCGCAGTCTTACAAGACCGCAACCTTATACCCTTATCGGGGTTTTTCCCTATCACGATTTTGGCACTCGCGATGCCAGACAACTTACTTTATCGACCCCCGAACCTCGATATGCGGTTTCTCCGATACACTCACACAGTTGACCGTTCAATGATCTCTCACTCCATCGGCGTTTGGACTTTCCAATGCCAAAACACATATGTCCTCAGGATTCGTGATTCCCCGAACCCCGATTTTCGATGGATGACTCTCCTTTCGGAACTTTCCAAATGCCTCGATCTCCACCACGTGTCTCCACAAACGGACGGCTCAGATCATTCCCATAATTTTTACCATGAAAATTCCCGACCTCCTTCGTGACCCCCGATATCGTGATTCCCGATTTCCCGAAATGGAAAATCTCACGACACGTGTCCTCCGTCTTTCAGACGGTCTAGATCTATTTCGGAGCTTTCGCCCCTAGTCTCTGAGGTTTAACCTTCGGACATCTCCCGATAGATCCTATGGCTGACAGGTTTTCTAGCCAAAATCTTACGGCTCAGATGGTTTCTAACTAATTCGAGATTTCGCGTATCGCGATTTCCACACTCCTCTGCCATTTCCAAAGGAATTTTAATCCTTACGCACATTTTTCTAGATCCGACGGTCATGAGGGCTCGTCTTCCCTCCCGAATAGATCCTAAGATTCCAACACCATTGATGTGGAGACCTATCTCCCTGTGGTCATAGACCACACCAACTGCGGTTTCACTGCACCGCTAAACCTCCTGAGCTTAAAAAAAAAACTCGTCAAGTATCTCCTTGACACTGCGGAGCAAACCAGGGTCCGAAATTGGCCACTCTAGACCCAATTTCCCTTCACATTCTCAGTCCAAAGACCGCTCCACTGGCCCATCTAGGCTCAGCGTCGAAACCTTCGCTCTGATACCAATTTGTAGCACACCCATTTTGGAACTCTGGGCTTACTCGTGCTCTGATACCAATTTGTACACACCATTTGTACAAAGCTCGTACAGATATCATATATCCAATGCATTTAAACAAATAAACACATTTAACTCAGAGTAAAACATATCATTACTACTATAATTAAACAATCCATAGCATTCCACATTAATTCGTTTACACAGTGGAAAACATGATAACATTTACAGTAAAGACATGATAAAATGTGATAAAACATAGTTAGACATTTTTCTTGTAACAATGGCGGAATCCACCAACCAAATGCAGGCCTTCCACGAACCTCCCAGCCTTAGACCACATTTCTCATCAGCTCAGCAGTGGGTCACCCCCGAGCTGGGACTAAGCTCCACCCCAAGGCAAGGAATCTAGGCTCAGGCTGAGGTTACAGGAAAAATAGTCACACACAACCACAAGGATGGAATGCTCTCCCAGGAATCTCCCACGCTCACTGCCCATAGACCCTCATTCCCCACATGCCTGTTCCACCCCAGGAGAATGCACCTTCTCTGTCACCTGGACAGTCCTTTGGCTGCCAATCTCACTTACCTTGGGTTATAGGAACAGACCGGACCGGAAGTCTCCGGGCTCTATGGCAACTACAGGGTTCCTTCCAGGAGTTCTCTCCTTCCTCTGCGCACTCTCTCACCTGGAGGAGTCGCTCACAGGCCAACAAGCCTCACGCAGTCTAGTACTGCATGGCCACAAGAACCCACGGGGAAAAAAGACACAGGCTTCCCCAAACCGGTTCAGCAGTCACAGGATGATCTCACAGTCATGATTTCAGAACAGGGACTCCACGCACATGCTAGCTTAGCTTTCCCGAATAACAAAGATTCTTCCACTCGAATTCAACACAGGCTTACCGTTCAAGGAATGTGCACACGGGATTTCCTAGAACCTGACACAGAGTCCACGGCTCCGAACAGGGGTGTACATGGATTCTTCAGAACAAACACATGCTTTCTTACCCCATATCAAAATTACACCAGGATCTCTTACAGACTGGCTCGCACGGATCACGCTCAGGATAGTTCCGGTTCGAATGGATGAGAGCACCCCCCTCAAAGCTTACCTCGTCTATTTTATTTTCATGCGTCAGGGTGGACACTTGTCACCCTTGGAACTGCATGCGTTCCATCCACATGCCTCCCTTTTACACGCTTTTCCCTTTGCCAGGAACTTAGGATAACATAATATGCACATGGATTTTTTGGAAATAATATTAAAATATTATTCCCAGGCTTAAGCCCCCTAGGCTTATCCCCCTAGGCTCAACACTTAGCCCCTTTCCCACCTTCCAGCCCCTAATTCCTTTCCCACTCTGTGGACGCTTAGTCTCCCTTCACTCATTCATCGTCGTCGGTTTGCACCTGGCGGTGTTTATATTTTATTAATTATTCTGCATACATACAAGTACAACAGCAGGCTCCTGGCCTTCAACACTTAGGCTCCCTGGCCTAACAAACACATAAGCCTATCAGCTTATACAAAACTAGGCTCACCAACCTATAGAACATATTTACAATTCATTTCATATATCATGATTTGCAACGGGGCTCGGCCTTGGGAACACTACACCGGTTATCATCAAGTAAGAATTAAAGAAGAAGACATCAGTAAGACTGCTTTCATAAGAAGGTATGGTCATTATGAGTTCACAATGGTTCCCTTTAGATTATCAAATGCACCAGTTGTCTTCATTTGTTTAATGAATGGTATTTTGAGAGAATACTTAGATAAGTTTGTCATTGTATTTTTATATGAAATTCTTTTATATTCTAAATCAGAGGAAGAACATGAACAACACTTGAGGATGGTCTGATCGCTCCAAGAGTTACCCCCATATTGCAAATGGGATTAATCCTGGTAACATTAAATTTGTTTCAAGTGGGTTTAACGGCAGGAGTCAGGACAAGACTGCAAAGAAAGGGAAAGATAACATCGATTGTTGTAGATCAGTCCTAGACCGTTGGGCTATGGAGTCATAAGTATTGTTCTTAATGAAGGCATTTAAACTGCCTATTAGACAAAGGATTTATGTGGTGATGAGAAGAAGGAAGAATAATGTGTCTAAGTGATAAATGATGAAACATGGGCAAGATGACAGTAGATACTCTACTACCTCAAGAATCCATAGATCAAATATGCTACATCTAAACAAGAAGAAAAATAACAAGCGTCTGAGTGATAAACAATGAAAGATGGGAAAGATGACAAAAAATCATCTACCGCCTCAAGAATCCATAGATCAAAGATCCTACATCCAAAAAAGAAGAAAAACAACAAGTGTCTGAGTGATAAATGATGAAAGATGGGAAATATGACAACGAATCCTCTACCGCCTTAGGAATCCATAGATCAAAGATGCTACATCCAGACAAGAAAAACAGAACAACATGTAAACTAAGAAGACAGCCTGATAAAACAAATCAAAGGAATCTTCAATAAAAATTTATTTTACAATTCATACCCCTCATGCTTACAAACTGAAAAATATAGTGCCCTTCTACTAAAGCTCTCTCGGCTCTCTGGCCTCTGAACCCCCTTTACAAATTCTTAACTTACCTATTTATACTCAAATCACTGAACAACTGTTAGGAATATGATATGGCCATCCCATCCAAGGTTTTTCATCTGCACATCCTTCTATCAGATTGTGCATGTTTCCCCCTGTCATATGCAGGCTTAGATCAGTATGGGACAACAAGAAGAAACCATCCATTGTGGTACCTCGGACCGACAGTTCTGTCTCCTCGACCATAGCTTCCATGCTTCCTATTTATGGATTGAGCTAAGGTTTTAGCTACCATTCCTTGTTCTTGGGATTGGGACGAGGATTTGTTGCATGGAAGGCCACCACGTGTTGCTCACGGATTGGGCACTGAATAAGCATGTGATTTTGGGCCACAAAAGTTAGTCCTTTTTCATTGGTTGAACCCTCCTCAAGAACAGGACATGACTTGACTATTAGGGGGCAACCACGTGTTGTCCTTGGATATAGCGCTGAACGCGCACATGATTTCAAGGCCATCAAAAGTGGTTTGGATCGACACTACTTTTGGGCCTGAAATGCACCATCTTCTGCCACGTAGCTTCCTCGCAATACCGTGGTTTGTATTTTAGACTAATTTTGGATTTTAACACCCGTGCAGTTTGTGGCACCGAAATGACTGGTGGTCGTTGATCTGGCTGCTATCTGCAATCCGGGCACGCCTGCTATTTTAGTGCCCCCACTAAAATTTATCTGCCCGCCAACTATGGAATTCCTCCAACTACACTCAGATATGGTGCTAAACTGAACTGCACAAGGGATCTCCATTGTTGCAAATTACACTCGCCTGCTGCTTAGGCTCATGGCTATCACCTGCAACCCTGAACAACCTCATGTGATAACATTATCTCCATAGGGGATGGCATGCTCCCTGTGAGCTACCAAGAACGAGCAGTTCTAGTGCCTTAGTTGTTGGGTTGTGGAATCGATCTCAAATACATTTTGCTGAAGACAACAGGATGACATGTACACTACTCAACTTAAAAAAGGAAACAAACACAAATGCTACAGAAGGAGCTTATTTATGTACAATCCTAAACTAATTGATTTTACAATGTGCTAGGTGAAAACAAACTTCTACTAGAGCCATTCAAATAACTTCATAATTGAAATCTTATTTACTCTGTCACTGATCATCAAGGGATAAAAAAACTGTGACAACAAACTAATTACATTCTTCAAATTACTTCCCAATGATGAAAGTAAGATAAATCTTGGAGGCTTCAATACATTGAGGAAATAAAACTCCATGTATTCCCCTACAGGGTCATAAAATAGGTGATAAAACCTACTAGGTTGGTAACAAAAATCCTACTCTTCTTTAAAGCTGCTCACATATGGTTGAAAGTATGTGGCAAGCAGAGGTGAGTGAAAGGCTGATGGAGGTTGTTGATCCACTTCTGTTCTTCCTTCTCTGATAACATCTGCTAGATGATGGCAATAAATCTCCTCATGTATATCAATGGATGGTGTTTTCTCTCTATCATGCTGGTCTTGGTAAAATCTTTCACTTTCATTAGAAGGTTGGTTGCTAATTCTTTTTGCTTCCAAGACAAAAAACACCTCAGCATATTCATTACTCTCTCCATAATGGTCAAATAAAGGAGGAGTCTCGAATGACATTCCAAGAGGTATCTCCTGCGCAACATGAGAAGACTACTCTTCATTACTAAACATAGGATGCCTTTCAAGATTCAATCCAGGAATCAATATCTCATCATCATCATATGAGTCAAAAATAGGTTGCACATATCTAGGATTTTTAGATACAAGGTTACAAAGAATATCAGCTTCCAGAACAGACTCAATTTCTTCACTTTCCTTACTGAGACAACAAACACAATTTTCAACTGATGCAGATCAACATGGAAGAGAAAGAGTTGATTCCTCATCCAAGGCATCTTCTTCATTCTCACAACCTTCATAAGAATCAGTTATATCCTGAACTTAGTCTTTATACTCCTCAAAACAACTATGAAAAATTAACTCAGAGGAATAAAACTCTTGAAAATGAATATTGAAAGCTGCATGAAACTCTTTGAGTGAAGAAACACTAGAAATATCAAGAGAGTGATCCCAAATACGAGCATATCCTTGAAGAGAGTACATAAACAACTTCATACGTATGTCTTCATGTTGGATATCAAGCTGTTGCATCAAAGCATGAAACCCTAGAACATTTTCAAGAGGGATGTCGTTCTCATCATCATAAAATCTTGGCAGCAGATCCTTCCATTCATCAATTTGAGGCACGGGATGTGGATAACTAGCTATGGCTGAGAAATTTAGTTGGGAAAAACTCCTGGCCAAGATAGCCTCCATAGCCGTTTGATTTTTCTCCTTCCAGTGGAGTCACAAACAGATTATGAACAATGGAGTCGCCATGGTAAAAGATAAGGAGTCAAAACAATGTGTCCAACTTGAATTCACCATCTAAAACTGGATCTCTTCGTTGTCATTCTCCTAGGGAAGATATCTTTGCTTCCGTCCCCGGCAATAACGCCATTAATGTTATCACTCCAAGAGTCACCACCATACTGCAAATGGGAGTAAGAATGGTAACATTAAATTTCTTTCAAGTGGGTTTAACGCTAGGAGTCAGGACAAGACTGCAAAGAAAGGAAAAGATAATAGAGGTTGTTTCATATCAGTCCTGGACCGTTGGGATATGGAGTCATAAGTATCATTCTTAATGAAGTCATTTAAACTACCTATCAGATAAAGGATTTATGTGGTGATGAGGAGAAGGAAGACATAATGTGTCTGAGTGATAAACGATGAAACATGGTCAATATGACAACAGATCCTCTACCACCTCAGGAATCCATAGATCAAAGATGCTACATCTTGACAAGAAGAAAAATAACAAGCGTCTGAGTGATAAATGATGAAAGATGGGAAATATGACAACAAATCCTCTACCACCTCAAGAATCCATATATCAAAGATGCTACATCTAGACAAGAAGAAAAACAACAAGAGTCTGAGTGATAAATGATGAAAGATGGGCAAGATGACAACAGATCCTCTATCCCCTCAAGAATCCATAGATCAAAGATGCTACTTCCAGACAAGAAAAATAGAACAACATGTAAACTAAGAAGAAATTCTGATAAAACAACTTAAAGGAATATTCAATGACATAATATTTTACAATCCATGCCCCTCGGGCTTATAAACTAAAAAATACAGTACCGTGTTCCTAAATCTCTCTTGACTCTCCAAACTCTAAACCCCCTTTACAAATTCCTAACTGACCTATTTATACTGAGATTAGTGGAAAACTTCTAGGAATGTGATATGACTATCCCATCCAAGGATTTTCGTCTATGCATCCTTCTATCAGATTGTGTGTGCTTCCTCCTGTCAGATGCAAGCTCATATCAATATGGGCCTACAAGAAGAAACCTTTCATCATGGTACCTCGGGCTGACAATTCTGCCTCCTTGGCCATAGCTTCCATGCTTCCTATTTATGGACTGAGTTGAGGTTTCAACTACCAGTCCTTGTTCATTTAACTGATCTTTTCTTGGGATCAAGATGAGGATTTGATTCCTGGAAGTTCGCCACATGCTGCTCACGGATTGGGTGTTGAATAAGCATGTGATTTCGGGCCAAAAAATTTAGTCCTTGTTCATTGGCTGAACCCTCCTTGAGATCAAGATGTGACTTGACTATTTGGGGGCATCCACGTGCTGTCCTTGGATATGGCATTGAATGAGCACGTGATTTTGGGGCTGTCAAAATAGGTTTATACCCACACCGCTTTTGGGCTCAAAGTGCGCCATCTTCCACCACGTAGCTTCCCCGCAATACTGTCATTTGGATTTTGGCCCGCTTTTGGATTTTAAAACCCATGCAGTTTGCGGCGACGAAATGACTAGTGGCCATTGATTTGGCTGCGATCTACGATCTGGGTACACCTTCTATTTTAGCACCCCCACTAAAATTTATTTGCTCGCCAACTATGTAATTCCTCCAACCTCGCTTAGAGATGTCGCTAAACTAAACTGTGCAGGGGATCTCCCTTGTTGTAAACTACACCCACCTTCTTCCTTGGCTCATGGCTATCACCTACGACCCCGAGAAACTTCATGTGATAGCATTGGCTCTAGAGGGAATGGCATGCTCCCTGTGAGATGCCAAGAACGAGCAGTTCCAGTGCCTTAGCTGTTGGGTTGTGGATTCAATCTCAAATACATTTTGCTGAAGACAACAAGCTGACATGTACACTACTCAACATAAAAAAGGAAACAAACATAAATGCTCGAGAAGGAGCTTGTTTATGTACAATCCTAAACTAACCAATTTTACAATGCGCTAGGTGAAAACAAACTTCCACTAGAGGCATTCAAATAAATTCCTAATTGAAAACTTATTTACTATGTCATTGATTAGCAAGGGATAACAAAACTGTGACAAAAAAATAATTACATTCTTTAGATTACCTCCCAATGATGAAGGTAAGATAAATCTTGGAGGCTTCAATACATTGAGGAAATGCAACTCCATGTATTCCCCTACAAGGTCATAAAATAGGTGATAAAACCTGCTAGGTTGGTAACAGAAAGCCTTCTCTTCTTACAGCTGCTCACATATGGTTGAATGTCTGTGGAAAGCACAGGTGAGTGAAAGGCTGATGTAGGGGGACATCAGGTCACAGTCACTAAACAATGTTTAGTTGAGTTTAAGATAGGGGGTTATAGATATGAGATCTTATGTGATGTTATTCCCATGGATGTCTGTCATATTTTGTTGGCGAGGTCATGGAAATATGACATAAATGTTGTTCATGACGGAAGAAAGAACACCTATACCTTGGAGAAGAAAGGTAGGACGCATATGTTGCTTCCAATTGAAGACAAGAAGGTGAAAGCAGAAGAAAGAAATATTATACTTCTCATGAGTGGGAAGGAAATTCTTGATGAAATCAAGAAAGACGAAGAAATGCAGTTTGTTATGGTAAGAAAACCTAGAGTCATCTTGACCAGTACTTCGATGGATGATCTATCTGAGGAAATTCAGAAACTGCTGGAGAATTTTTCTGATATAGTGGTGGAAGATTTACCTTGTTTGTTTTCGCCCATCATAAGTATAAGCCATTATATTGACCTTATACCAGGAGCGATTTTACAAAACAAAGCAGCGTACACACTGACGCCACAGGATAATGAAGAGGTCAAGAAGCAAGTCCAGGATTTGATCAACAAGGGATTGATTAGGGAAAGCTTGAGTCCATGCATTGTGCCAATAGTGTTAAGTCCGAAGAAGGATGGTGGATGGAGGATGTGTATAGACTCGAGGGATATAAACAAAATCACCATCAATTATAGATTTTCTTTACCTAGGATGGATGATTTGATGGATTTCTTGAGTGGGGCAAAGTTTTTTTCAAAAATTGATTTGAAAATCGGATATCATCAGATTCAGATGAGAGAAGGTGATGAATGGAAGACAACATTCAATACGAATGAGGGGCTGTATGAATGGCTTGTCATGCCATTTGGCTTGACGAATGCACCAAGTACTTTTATGATATTGATGAACGAAGTATTGAAATATTTCATTGGAAAGTTTGTAATTGTGTATCTTGATGATATACTAATATTCATTAAGACCGAGGAAGAACATTTAAGACATTTAACTCTAGTAATGAGGAGGTTGTAACAAGAGAAGTTGTTGATAAATCTGAAGAAGTCATCTTTCATGAAAAAAGAACTCATTTATTTGGGCTTTGTGATATCTTAGAATGAGTTGAAGATGGATCTAGAGAAAGTAAAAGCAATCAAAGAATGACCATCTCCAAGGAATATCTTTGAAGTCAGAAGCTTCCATAGACTAGCCAGTTTTTACAGAAAGTTCATTAGAAATTTTAGTGGGATTAGTACATCAATGATGGACGTAGTCAAGAAAAGACATAAATATTTTCATTGGACAGAGAAAGAATAAAGAAGTTTCAAGTTGTTGAAAGAGAAGATCACTGGACAACCAGTTATGGTTTTGCCAGATTTCAGTAAAACATTTCAAGTGAGATGTGACGCAAGTGGATTCACGATTGGAGCAGTCTTAAGTCAAGACAATAGACCGATTGCATACTTCAGTGAGAAGATGAATGAGACCAAGATGAAATATTCCACGTATGATAAAGAGTTTTATGCAGTCATATAGGAACTGAAGAAATGGAGACACTACTTAGTTCCGAAGGAGTTCCTTTTGTATAGCAACAATCACGCCTTACAGTTTATAACCAAACAGGAAAGACTAAACCAGAAACATGAAAAATGGGTTGAATTTATGCATAAATTTACTTTTGTTATAAACCACATTTCTCGGAATGCTAACAAGGTTGCTGACACATTAAGCAAGAAATGTTTGATTCTGTAGGAGTTTCGAGTGAAGACCTTAGGTTTTGATAACCTGAAGGACATGTACAGAGATGATTCAGATTTCAGGGACACTTATGAATCATGTGAGAATCCTGTTCTAAGAGATAGGAGCCAATGGATTGAATACTTGATTCAGGACGGACTGTTATTTAAGGGAAATAAGTTGTGTATCCTGAAGAGTTTTATGAGAGAGAAACTTTTGAAGGAAAAGCATAGTGGGGGATTGGCTGGACATTTTGGCCATGAAAAAACATTTGTACAACTAAACAGTTTATATTATTGGCCAGGGATGAGGATAGATGTCAAGAAATTTTTCAACAGATGTAGAATTTTCCAGCATGCAAAGGGGAAAAGACAGAATACGTGGTTGTATCAACCATTGCCAATACCAAAGAGACCATGGGACACGGTAAGCATGGATTTTTTTTTGGGATTGTTGAGGACACAGAGAGGTTGTGATTCCATATTCATGGTAGTCAACAGATTCTCAAAAATGGCACATTTTATTCCATGTTAGAAAACCAATGATGCAACACACATTGCAAATATGTTTTTCAAAGAAGTTGTTCGACTTCATGGTTTACCCAAGAGTATTGTTTCGAACAGGGATACCAAATTTGTTGGTCATTTATGGAGGACACTATGGAAGAAGCTGGGGGAAGATTTATCTTTTAGCTCAGCATATAACCCTCAGATGGATGGACAGACTGAGGTAGTAAATCGAAGTTTGAGGAGTTTAGTAGATGAACATCACATTCAGTGGGATCAGATTCTGCTGCAAGCAGAATTTTCATATAACGATTCACCTAACAGAAGCACAGGACATAGCCCATTCTAGATAATGTATGGAATGTATCCAAGAGGAATATATGATTTGAGAGACTTAGAGCAGAGTGATTTCATAAGTGTCGGGGCAAAATATTTTGCAGCAGCGATGCAGGAGCTCCACAATAATATTAAAGAGTGGTTGCAGAATTCCAACCAGGAATACAAGCAAAAAGAAGATCAACATAGGAGAGAGATTCAATTCGAAGTGGGAGATTTAGTTTTAGAACATCTAAGAAAAGAAAGGTTTCCAAGAGGAATGTATAATAAGCTGAAGATGAAAAAGATAGGGTCGTGTAAGATTTTACAGGAATTTGAGGCAAATGCTTATGAGATAGAATTGCTATATCGTGTGGGAATATTGCCCATATTCAATGTAGCAGATATGTATCCTTACAGAGAAGATGAAGCAGGAGGAGAAGAGAATCAAGAGAAATTTCAGTGGGTCAAACAGATGCCTATAGTTGAAAAGTCACAGATGGAAAAGATCATTGACCAGAGAGTTAGCAAGAAAACCCAGAGGAAGACACATCTTGAATATTTGGTAAAATGGAAAGGACACCGGATTGAAGATGCCAGTTGGGAAAGTGAAGAAAATATCCAGAAACATGGACAGACGATGCAGGAGATCATGGACGGGAGTCCATGAATTTTTCAACTAGAGGAGTATGATGCAGGAGCATCACCAGAAAGAGCAAGTGGAAGACAGCTAGATATGCACCATCGCTCATTTTGAAGACGTTTTGAATTTGAAAAGATGAAACATTAATGTAATATCTGGAAAAGATATTTTTGCTTTTACGGTTTGGAGATTGTAACAGAGATCTTGAGCATTTGCTCTCATCTGTTGGTTGTAGGCGTTTAATGTAATGAATATAAAGTAGATGTAGGCTTTAATTTGATTAGATAGCTTGAGTTTGTAGGAGAGAAAACTCGAGAAATGTCCCTTGTATGTATTGCATTGTATTATTCTCATTGTAAGATAGTAGAGAAAGAGAGCATAGGAGAGCAGAAAAGAATAGAGACTGTAGAAGTTGTAGAAGCAGATAGTTGTTGCTATTGAATCCATGTACAGAAGAACTTGAATTAATATGAGAACGATTTGATCCAATTTCATGGTGTATCATGGTTATTGTTTACATCTATTGAATGGTATGTTTACACTTTGGTTGAATACTCTGTTATGCATTTGTTTCAATGATGTCTATGTATCGGTGATTTCATGTTGAATGTATGAAGTCCGTGAGAGGGAGAATGTAAGTTTCAATTGTTTATCTTTCTGAGAATTCCTGCAAGGAGTGCAGTGAAAGTCCACAAGGAGTGCTTTGATAGAATTTTGAGTTTTATCTCAGAAAGCTCAGGAGGGATACCATTGTTATTATACCATCAAAAGTGCAAGTATAGCACAGAGTCATTCAAGGTGTGCGCAGGCCAAGTTGAAGTCTTAAATTTTTCCAACCCAGGTAAGCAGTTGAAGAACTTTTGTCACGAGGAGTGCACAGAGGTGGAAGACATCAGATAATTAGAGATTATCATGAAGGCCACAAGGAGGGCAGGCAAGAATTCCCTAGAACCCTTGAGTTGCAGCAAGAACCAAGCTCAGGAGAGATATATACTTCGAAGAGTTCAAAGGAAGGATGATATTTTGAGTCACCTCACAAAATCAAACTTAGAAGGGTTGACGTTGAGTTATTTGGCCAGGAAGTATTAAGAACCTAAATGGACGATGGAAATTCTCGGAGGGGGAAGCGTCGATACCCATGGAACGTTATATATAGTAGAGTTGCAGGGAGGATAAAGGCGAGAGTCTTTCAACACTCGCAAGCTCAGGAGGGATAATAGCCATTAGATCCAAAGGAGCATGAGCCGTTTATTTTGGGTGCTCCAAAATTTCAACATTTCGAGAGTTAGAAGTGTGGAGGAACCAACTAACCGAAATTCACAATATGCGAAATCCCGACGCGATATGGTTCGTTAGATAGTGGAGAAATCAGGACCATCGACTTGTAGGAGAGGAAGTCACGAGTTCAGGATTCGGGAGAGGGAGGAGAGTTTCATCGTGAACTTGTAAGTCGTGAAATCCCAACGCGCTTGGAGGTGTATCCCCAGGACTTGACTAGTGGTCATATGATAAACACATAAGGGAGGAGCTAGTGGACTGCAAACCCTTTTCGGGTTTTTAGAAACTGGAGGAGTCGGTCTGCCTCGCAACAGAAGTCTTTCTATCATGAAACACAATGCGCCTTTGGGGTTAAGGTTGTGGTCACGTGGAGTGGAGGTTTTCACCTAGTGGTTGTTCACATAGGTGTAACTTCTAGAAGGAACTGTGGTTATATGTGTTGAAGATTCTAACTGGGAATCAAAGAGACATTTCAGCTCAAAGGAATCTGAATATCCATAGGCCGGGAGGTCAAGTGGACCCTTCTGAGGTGGGGGTCTACGTCACCCAACATGAGAAGACTTCTCTTCATTACTAAACATAGGTCGTCTTTCAAGATTCAATCCAAGAAGCAATATCTTATCATCATCGTATGAGTCAAAAATAGGCTGCTCATGTCTAGGCTTTTTAGAGACAGGATTACAAAGAATATCATCTTCTAGAACAGACTCAATTGTACACTTTCCTTACTGAGACAACAAACACAGTTTTCATCTGATGCAGATGAACATGGAAGAGAAAGAGTTGATTCCTCATCCAAGGCATCTTACTCATTCTTACAGCCTTCAAAAGAATAATTTATATCCTGAACACAGTCTTTATACTCCTCACAACAACTATGACAAATTAACTCAGAGGAATAAAACTCTTGAAAATGAATATTGAAATATGCATGAAACTCTTTGAGTGAAGAAACGCTAGAAAGCTCAAGAGAGTGATACCAAATACTAGCATCTACTTAAAGAGATTACATAAACAACTTCATATGTATGTTTTCATGTTGGATGTCAAGCTACTACATCAAAGCATGAAATCCCAGAACATGTTCAAGAGGGATCTCATTCTCACCTTCATAAAATCTTGGCAACAAATCTTTCCATTCATCAATTTGAGGCACGTGATGTGGATAACCAACTATCGATGAGAAATTTAGTGGGGAAAACATCCTAGCCAAGATAGCCTCCATAGCCATTTGATTTGTATCCTTCCAGTGGAGTCACCAACAGATTCTGAACAATGGAGTCGCCTTGGTAAAATATAAGTAGTCAAAATAATGTGTCCATCTTCAGTTCACCATCTAAAACCGGATCTCTTCATTTTCGTTCTCCCAGGGAAGATATCTCCGCTTCTGTCCCTGGAAACGACGCCATTAATTTTATCGCTCCAAGACTCACCCCCATACTCCAAATTGGAGTAAGCCTAGTAACATTAAATTTGTTTCAAGTGGGTTTAACGTCTGGAGTTAGGACAAGACTGCAAAGAAAGGAAAATATATTAGAGGTTGTTGCAGATCAGTCCTAAACCGTTGGGCTATGGAGTCATAATTATCGTTCTTAATGAAGGCATTTAAACTACCTATTAGAAAAAGGATTTATGTTGTGATGAGGAGAAGTAAGACATAATGTACATCCAGACAGGGGCATAATTTATGTTCCAAATTCCCATGAATTGAAAATTATGATATTGAGAGAAATTCATAATGTACCTTATGTTGGGCACCCAGGTTATCACAAAACTATTGCAGCTATGAAGAGCCAATATTATTGGCCAGGAATGAAGAAAGAAGTTGTTGATTTTATTTCCAAATGTTTGGAATGTCAAAAGGTAAAGGATGAACATAGACACCCATTTGGGTTGCTACAACCATTACCCATTCCTAAGTGGAAATGAGAAGTTGTAACAATGGATTTCATCACCAAACTTCCCAGAACAAACAAGAAACATGATTCTATCATGGTAGTGGTGGATAAGCTTACTAAAGTTACCCATTTTATTCCAGTAAAGCTCACTTACAAGGCAACCAACATTGTTGATATTTAAATGAGAGAAATTGGTCGATTACATGGTATACCCAAGACAATTGTGTCTGACAGAGATCCAAATTTTACCTCAAATTTTTGGAAAGAATTATTTAATGGATTTTCAACAAATTTGAATTTTAGTACAACTTATCATCCAGAATCAAACGGACAAATAGAGAGGGTGAATCAAGTGATTGAGGATATGTTGAGGATGTATGTGATGGATAAACCATCAAAATGGGAAGACTACCTACACTTAGTAGAGTTTTCTTATAACAATGGGTACCAAACATCTCTAAAGATGATCCCATTTGAGGCACATTATGACAGAAAGTGCAACCGACTGGTAAGCTGGGATAACCCAATAGATAGAGCAGTGGTTGGGCTAGATTTACTCAGGGAAATGGAGGAGCAAATGTTGAAAATAAAGCAAAATTTAAAGGCTGACCAAGATAGGCACAAAATTTATGTTTATAAGGGAATAACTCATAGGTAATTTAAAATGGGATACCATGTATTCTTGAAAGTGAAGGCCAACAGAAGTTCCCTGAAGTTGGAAAATTGTTCAAAGTTGGTAGCTCGCTATTGTGGACCGTTTGAAATCCTAGAGAGAATTGGTCCAGTAGCTTATATGATTGCATTTCCTGCATATATGTATGTTCATAATGTATTCCATGTATCATTTCTCAAGAAATATATACCTAATGCTAATCATGTTATTGATTGGAATGTGATTTAGGTGGAGCAAGAAGGCGCTTTCCAAGTGCATTCAGTACGCATTCTAGATTGGAAAATCAAACAGATCTGGAATTGATCCATATAGTTTGTAAAGGTCCAATGGACCTGGTACGGTCCCAAGGATGCTACTTGGGAGCATGAGGATGAAAGATGGTAGAATACCCACATCTTTTTGATATTTTGGAAATCTTGCTAATATGTGTACATAATGCACTGAGGACAGTGCATAAATAAGGGGAGGGGATTGTAATACCCCTAGGCCAAACCCAATTGTAAATGTAAAATGAAAATGTACTTAAGTTGGTGAGATATTTGATATCATTTTTGTATGCACCTTTCATGGCATAGTGCGCTCATGTACTGCGCACTAAAATGATGAAGTGTGCACATTCCAAGATACCGCGTGTAGCAGCTTAAGTGTGTGTGATTTTGAGGCTAGGGAGCCTTTGTGTATATGTTGTGTTTTATAGGCTCATGAGCCATTTATTATAAGATAGGAGGCCAGAGAGCCTAGATGCTAAAGGCTAGAGAGCCTATTTTTGTATATGTCTTATCATTAATATAAAATACATCATTGCACACAGACTGACCACGATCAAAGAGTATGGGGGACTAAACTCCAGTAGTTAGGGAAAGGGGGGTCTAAAAGTTAAGAAAAAGGGCTAAGCTAGGGAGCTTAAGCCAAAAATGAATATTATATTAATATTCCTTAAATCATAAATTATAGAAAATTATTTTATCCTAAGTTCTAAGGATGGGGACAAGTGGGCCAAAGTAGCTCCCAACATGACAAGTGTCAAGTTGGGAACATGCATACATATAGTTTGGACTTATTTCATTTTCCCATCATTCAATCATCCATTCAATCATTCCACGATCATTCACTCACTCAGTCAGTTGCCCTTCTTAGCTTCCTGTCACTGTACCTGAACCTGTATCCGTACCCATACCTATTTGTGTACCTGGTTAGCTTGGGAGATGGACTAAAGAAGCGGGTTGTCAAGCCCATGGGATATTGAAGAGGCAGGTTCTCAGGCCTGTGAGAAATCTATCAAGGTGAGAGAATTGTTGGGAATTGATTTCTGAAGGTGCTAAACTGCAGCTACAGGGCTCTGGGACTTCTTGTCTGGGCTATTGCTGAAGCCCGGGAAGGAAGTGGGGCACTCGAGGGACTGTTGAGAAGATAAAGGGCACACTTCCTGGGGTGGGACAGACATGAGGGGAATGAGGGATTGTAGGATGTTATTTTGAGTTGCACCTATGGTGGAGTCTTTCTTGTTGTCTATGATACATCATCCTGGTTAGGAATCTCTTTACCCGGGTGGAGTTTAATCCTAGCTCGGGGGTGACCCACTACTGAGAGTGATGAGTAGTGTGGTCTAAGGATGGGAGGTTCGTGGAATGTCTCCATGCATTTGGTGATATTCTTACCAAGATAAATGTCAATCTGTGGATTTACAATATGTATTTATCTATTTAAGTTATATATATAAAGTTCTACAAGAGTCTCTGTGTGTATATTTTTTTAATTGCATTACATCTTGAAAATTTATGTGGCATAGCCCAGTTGGATGTTGGGGGTGTTACAATGTGGTGTCAGAGTATAAAAGTATTTTTTGGAGTAGCATGGCCCAGCCTGGGGGGTCAGGGATGTTACACATGACTCCTCGGGGTTGCCTTTTGAAGCACCATAAAAATAGAGAGTGTATCTTGATTGAGATGTGAGCCACGATTTGAATTCCTGAGGTGATACCTGAAGCTGCCAACTTGATCTTTGGTAAATTTTAGGGGAAATGGAAATTTTGACATTTAACTTATTCATACATAATTCTTCTCCTTTATCTAGTATCTCCACCTTCTTCGCTTTTATTCTTCTAAAATTTAAGAATTTTTCCATATGACCCAAGGCAAGGGAAACAACTAACGAGGGGGAAGGGAGGGTGTTTTTCAAGATAAATATGTTCCTGGCCATTCTGATTTTCCAACAAACAAATTTTGGGGAGGTCTATTGATTAAGGTTGGTTGTCATTGATGTCAACCCTTGAAGAAAGCCTAGTGGCAGAAAGGTTTAGGTAATGGACCCAATATTTTTTGATGTAAATATGACTCATTATTTTTTTTTCATGGTTGATAAGAAGTAAATATGGATGAACTCCAAAGTGGTCCCCTTATGGTGAAAGCCCTCACGGGAAGATGCTTTGTGGAGTAAGAGAACCCATGCTTAATTGTGGAATAATGAGATGAAGGAAAGTGAATTTGTCAGGGAAAATATCCTATATGGATAGTTCTTGTCATGTCATTTTTTGTGGTATGTGGAACGTCACATAATTCCTCATGGTTAGAGAGTTATGGCCATGAGAAGTTGGAAACCCCAGGTTTGGGTAATGGACCCAAGTTTGTTTGATGGGTAACGGTATGAGTTATGATATATTTTCATATAATACTTTGCTATATTGATAGTATATGTCATGGCATTTTTGGTGGTATGTGGAACGTCACATAACTCTTCACGGTTTGAGATTTATGGCCTTACAAAGTTGGAGGACCCTCATATGTCATCTAGAAGCCCCAAAAGGTCAAAGTAGTCAAAGTGGTTTAAAAGATTTTATTAGGTAAATAATAAAGTGAAGTGATGAGTGTATTATAATTCAAAGTGAATAGAAAATAAATTATTTCAATAATAAATTTAATGGATAAATTAGAAGTGGGCCCAACCCTAAAATAAGGAAAGTGGGCCAAGTGACCTAGAAGATGTTTTTAAGGAAGCTACTTGGAGAGTATAAATAAGAGGCAAGGCTCTCTCATTTGAATCACACTTGAGAATATTGAATATCTATA
>ML778461.1:1002209-1026998 GCA_009831015.1 Picea engelmannii
GGACAGGTTACAAGGAACAAAGCTAGATTGGTATGTAAAGGATATGCACAGATTGAAGGAATCGACTTTGAAGAGACATTTTCCCCAGTTGCTAGAATGGAAGCAATCCATTTTCTTTTAGCTTATGCATGCTCCAAAAATGTCAAAGTATATTAGATGGACGTAAAATCATCTTTTCTAAATGGGGAACTTGAAGAAGAAGTCTACATTGAACAACCAAAAGGATTTCAATTGTCAGAAAACACAGACTATGTGTGTAAATTAAAGAAGGCCTTGTATGGTCTAAAATAGGCTCCTAGAGCATGGTACTCCAGATTGGATAAGTATCTGCAATAGGTAGGGTTTAGAAAAGGAAGTGCAAACAACAACCTCTACATCAAGGTAAGTCAAGGTAATATTTTATTAATTGAAGTTTATGTTGATGATATTATTTTTGGTAGTGATGATGACAGGTTAAGACAAAAAATTACAAAAGACATGCAAAATGAATTTGAAATGTCGTTACCTGGAGAACTATCCTTCTTTCTGGGACTTCAGATACGTCAAAGAAACTAAGGAATTTTTATTTCTCAAACCAAGTATATCAGAGAAATGTTAAATAGGTTCGGAATGGAATATTGCAAACCAGTTATCACTCCCATGCAAACCAATTGTAAGTTGAGCAAAGTTGATGATTCAAAGTCTACAGATCAGAGGCAATATAGGTCAATGATTGGTAGCCTACTATATGTGAAAACATCCAGACCAGATGTAATGCAGGCAGTTGGACAGGTGGCACGATTTCAAGCAGCACCAAAGGAATCACATGTATTAGCAGTAAAGAGGATCTTCACATATCTCAAAGGAATAGAAGAGTTTGGATTATGGTATCCAAAAGGAAAAGATCTATCACTTATTGCCTACACAGATGCAGATTGGGCAGGTTGTATTGATGACTGACGAAGCACCAGTGGAGCAACGTTCTACTTAGGTGAGTGTTTGGTATCAGGGCTAAGCAAGAAACAATCATTGGTATCTCTATCTACAGCCGAGGCAGAGTATATTGCAGCAACAACATGTTGTACACAGGTTCTTTGGATGAAACAAACTTTGAAAAATATACAGGTTGAGTATGATGAGCCCATTAAAATATATTGTGATAATACAAGTGCCATCAATATCTCAAAAAACCCGGTGATGCACTCCAAGACAAAGCACATTCCAATCAAGTATCACTTTCTATGGGAACAAGTTGTAGAAAAGAACATCAGAGTTGAGTATGTGGGCACAAACGAACAAGTGGAAGACATCTTTACAAAACCACTTCCACAGGAAGCCTTTTAATATCTTCACCAAAGACTTGGAGTTATTTCTACTCCAAAAATGAATGCTTTTTGAATGCTTATCTTATATGTCTTAGATGTACATGAGGAAGCACCATAAGAGGACAGTCTGTCAGGGGGAGCAACTCCGGATGGAAAGATACCTTTGCCATTGATGACAAAGGGGGAGAGATTTATCAGATGCAAAGGACAGAGGCATGGTTCCAGGGGGAGCAGATTTATCAGATGCAGAGGACAGAGGCATGGTTCCAAGGGGAGCATATTTATCAGATGCAGAGGAAAAAGGCATGGTTCCAGGGGGACCATGAGTGATATGATTTCAGTATTTCATTAGAGTATTGCCATCAATTCCAAAGGGGGGGATTGTTGATTAAGGTTGGTTGTCATTGATGTCAACCCTTGAAGAAAGCCCCGTAGCACAAAGGTTTAGGTAATGGACCCAATATTGTTTGATATAAATATGACTCATTATTTTTTTGTCATGGTTGATAAGAAGTAAATATTGATGAACTCCAAAGTGGTCCCCTTATGGTGAAAGCCCTCACGGGAAGACGCTTTGTGGAGTAAGAGAACCCATTCTTAATTGTGGAATAATGAGATGAAGAACAGTGAATTTGTTAGGGAAAATATCATATATGGATAGTGCTTGTCATGTCATTTTTGGTGGTATGTGGAACGTCACATAATTCCTCACAGTTAGAGAGTTATGGCCATGAGAAGTTGGAGACCTCAGGTTTGGGTAATGGACCCAAGTTTGTTTGATGAGTAAAGGTATAAGTTATGATATATTTTCATATAATACTATTCTATATGGATAGTATATGTCATGCCATTTCTGGTGGTATGTGGAACGTCACATAACTCCTCACAGTTTGAGAGTTATGGTTTTACGAAGTTGGAGGACCCTCATATGTCATCTAGAAGCCCCAAAAGGTCAAAGTAGTCAAAGTGGTTTAAGAGATTTTAAAAGGTAAATAATAAAGTGAAGTGATGAGTGTATTGTAATTAAAGGTGAATAAAAAATAAATTATTTCAATAATAAATTTAATGGATAAATTAGAAGTGGACCCAACCCTAAAATAAGGAAAGTGGGCCAAGTGACCTAGAAGATGTTTTTAAGGAAGCTACTTGGAGAGTATAAATAAGAGGCAAGGCTCTCTCATTTGAATCACACTTGAGATTATTGAATATTTATAGGTGTCTGAGGTAAAAAAAGTATATCTAAGCTGAAATTCTGAGGAAAGTGAAGAAAATAAGGCCGAAATGCAAGGAAAGATAAATTCTTTTGATGGTGCTTTCTAAGGTATGTTATTTACAGGCCACCTCACCATTTTCGCTATAACTTTTTTTCTATACTGATTCAGATCCTGAAATTTCTATGAAAGTGAGAAAAAATATACAAGTATCTTTGGTTAAACATTCATCTTGTGGGTCATTGTATTTTGGGAGTTACATTCCGTGGAAAATAGGGTTTGTGGTCAGTCCTGAAACTAATCAAAATCAGGTGTTTTGGGTAAAAACATCATAACTTCTTCATAACAGATACAAATTTAGTGAGACAAAATATGTTGGTTAGGGTACAGTCTGTAGTATGTTGTGTAACATTTTCAGATCAATTCATCAAATTTTTTCTATGGGGCACGCTCTACAAGGTCTCTCTAGAATAAGCCAGAATTCAACAAAGTATGACATTTTTGCTATAACTCCTTTTCTGAGAGGTTCCAAGTAGTGAAACTTTGAGGAATTGCATAAAACAAACTGAATAACATTGTATATCAGTTTCATATATTTATACATTACATGTTCAAAGTTATGATTACTTCAAGTTAGGGTTGTTGACTAATCCAAAACTCGGCATGTGAGACTAAATAAAAGTTTGATGAAAATGCTAGTCTCTTGTTTTTAAAGTTAAGGAAGGTTTGTAGGAATGTGATCATATACACCAGGTCTATTATAGAGCTACAAATCAGATTTGGATGATGAAGTTGATGAGGGATTTTGGTTGTGGTACATGTTGAGTACATGGTTGAGACAAGTAGTTGATGAGTTGGCACACATACATGAGGTGTATAGTTGATGATGTTTGTACATATTGATGAGTCATAGTTGATGAGTAGTTGACACATGATTGGTACATACTTAGTACATGATTGGATGCACTTGTTTATGGTACAGGTTGATTATAGGTTGGTGCATGGTTGATGCACTTGTTTATGGTACAGGTTGATTACAAATTGAGGTACAAGTTGATGCATGGTTCACATTTATTGGTACAGGTTTATAGCGGTATGTCTCACAGTGATAGTGTGATAGTGGTTCCATCATTCTACTTCTACTTTAGAGTGACAAGATGGAGTAAGGACAGGTGGTTGTAGCCACCTTCCGGTTGTAACCAGAGAACATTGGGGGTTGTAGCCTCCTTATGGTTGTAGCCAGAGAATTGGGCAGTTGGATCTTCCCTCAGGTTGTAGCTTGAGAAACTAGGGGGTTGGAGCCACCTTCTAGTTGCAGCTGAAAAACAAAGGAAGTTGGTGCTTCCAATGAATGTGATTCTTCAAGACATATAAGAAAAAACATTCCGTGGTTTTCTCCTGATTTGGGTTTCCACGTAAAACACTGGTGTACTATGTATGTGTGTGATTGTTTATTTCTTACTGCTCATTAATGGATAATAATTCTACATTCATATAACATTTGAAGAAAAAGGATTATAATTACGCTATTACTGATTCACCCCCCTCTCAGTAATCCAACAAGGTCTTCCAGATACGATGGAAGACCGGTTTCTTGTAAAACGATCCCTTGTAGACTTTTCTCCGTTTTCCAATCAGTACTTTGCACAAAGTAGGCCAGACTGTATTTTCCTTTAATTCCAAATATACCTTATGCCAGACTTGTTTTGAGAATTGACATTCTATAAAGAGATGAAATGTCAATTCCCGGGCTTGTTTATGAACTTCACATATCAAGGGGATTGAAAAGCCTCTAGAAAGAAGGTTCTCCCCAGTGAGCAGTTTGTTATGAGCTAGAAGCCAATCGAAGAAGTTAATCTTGGGGAGCCCATCAATGTGCCATATTACTTTCCATGTGCTAGATTTTTCCGGAAGCCTGAGTTGTCTGATTAAACTTTTGTATCCCTCCTTAACTAAATATCTAGAATATCCCCATCCCCTACCATCCCTTTTTTGAAAATGCATTGGATACGAGCCATTGATAATGAGAATAAAGGACTAGACGTCCCCAGAGAGATGGGGAGGAATATTTCCCAGGTTCCAACCCTTCCAGAGCCCATTACTATGCTAGACTAAAATGTCAAATAAAGTGAATTTTCCTTTACTTACAAGCCACACCTCGATATAAATGCGATAAGTGATCCTCCCATAAATTGATTTTCTTTCCATTCCCCGAGATCCATAAAAGGGAGCCATGAAAGAAAGGAAGGGAGGCTTTTAACAGTTTCCAGATAGGAGAGCCACCTTTACTATCTAAAACTAAGTTCAGACATTTTCTTTGGTTTCTTGTTAGGTACTTACAACATATTTCTTTCTTCCATCAGTCTTTACTACCCGTGACCAGTATCCATAGAAGCTTTTCCCCTAATGCTATATTTACCCACTCCAAGTCATGAACTCCAAGCCCTCCACGCTCTCTGGGTGCACATACTATGTTTCAGTTTTCCATGTGGTATTTTTTCTCATTGTCTTTACCTCCTTGCCACAAGAATTTGTAAATAAGTTTTTCCATGGATGTTTTTATACTTGTTGGAGCTAATAGAGTTGATAATTGGTAAATTGGAAAGGAGGAAAGAACTTCTTTCACCAAGTTCAACCTCCCAGCCGAATTCAACCAAATTTCCCTCCATTTTTCAAACTGATCTTTTATTTTTTGCATAATAACTTGCCACACCTCCCTTGGGAGTGATTTCAAAGTAATAGGGATTCCCAAATATTTGAAAGATTTCCATTCTACTAAAAATGGAAATTCGACTATACTTGCTATCCTCATTAATGAAATGGCTCTTATATTCCATGCATAAATTTGGCTCTTGTTTTTATTGATAACTCTTCATGATGCCTCAACATACTGATATAGAGACATTTTAAAGCATATGTCCATTATTTTATAATCACCTCCTATCAACAAGGTGTCTTCATCAAACTAGGAATGAATAATTCTCCCGACACCTAGAGAAATCTTCAGGAGAGGGATATATCCATATCTACCTTAAAAATCTAGTCTTATGTTCAAAGCTTATTCCATAAGAAAATACAACAAAGGAGAGAGTGGCCATCCCTACCTTAGGCCTCTAGAAGATTTAAAGAAGGGAGTTGTTCAGTCGTTGATCAAGGGGGTTATCCAAGGATTATTAATACAGGCTCTAATCCAAGATATAAAGGACGGATTAAAACCAATTTTTTTAAGACTGCGATGAGGAAACTATGTTTAACTCTATCAAAATAATTATCCATATCAATTTTGATGACCATACCTTTCTCTCCATTTCTGCAGCTAGAGTGAATCACCTCTTGGACCAAGATTATATTGTTCTAGATCTGCATTTTTTCAAGAATGAGAGATGGAAGTATTGACTTTAATCTATTTTCAATAAATTTAGCTAATATTTTATAAGAGACATTGCACAGGGATATAAGACGAAATATTTCAAAATAAGTAGCATTTTTGTCCTTGGGAATCATGGCTAAAAAAGATGAGTTTGTGGCACCACCCATCCTGGAGGATTTTTGAACATAGTGAATCATTCTGATGAAATCAAATTTTATGATTA
Source organism: Picea engelmannii (assembly GCA_009831015.1). Classification (NCBI taxonomy): domain Eukaryota; kingdom Viridiplantae; phylum Streptophyta; class Pinopsida; order Pinales; family Pinaceae; genus Picea; species Picea engelmannii. Next base: position 1,008,318 of record ML778461.1, read on the forward strand.
ACCAATATCTAATATAGAAGTGCAAAGTGAAACCATTTTCTGGATCAAACTATTTTATAGCTTCATAAATCTCTTCTTCAATTATCTCCTTAGTTAATTCAACATTTTCTTCCTCATATACCAGTGAGGTAATACGAGAGATGAATTGATCACATTTTTCTTGATCAACTTCCCCATCCTCTACATACAGGGACCCAAAGTGTGCAAAGTATTCCTTCTTTATTTCTTTGAAGGAAGAAACAATCTCCCCTGATTGGGTTTTTATTTATTCAACTATGTTTCTCCATTGCCTTGCTTTAATTTGCTTGTGAAAGAAGGAAGTCTTTTTAATGCCTACTTTCAACCAAAAAGATCTAGATTTTAGTCTCCATATTGTTTCTTCATCCTTGAGATATTTCATGTATTTCTGATAAGTTTCCTTTTCTTGGGAAAATAAGTTTTCATTTATTTCCAAATTGTCCATATCTCTCTGTAGATATTCTAGTTTTTCTTTCACCTCTCTACTTCTTCTCTTGGGGAATAGGGAGAATTATTGACCCACCCTTTGATGGCCTCTTTAGTCCTTTTTAGTTTTTTTTCACAAATAAAGATAGTGGAGCCAACCACCCAATTCCTCCAAGAGTGGGAGACCAGGGGGGAGAAATCTTATTTTTCCAACCATAAGGGATTAAATCGAAAAGGGATGGATCCCATATTTTACTCTTTTGAAAATTTCAAATATATTGAATGATGATCTGAGCATCCCCGAGGAATAATATGATAAGAAAATTTTAATCAGAAGGGACAAAAGAAGACTATGGATGAGGAAGCGATCCAACCTAGCATCAATATGCCCCTTCCCAGAACGTTGATTACTCCATGTATATTTTCCTTTATTGGGGTAGACATAAAAAAGATACAAACTTGAGACCATGTCTTCCATTATTTCCCCAGAGGGATCTCTAACTATGGAGTGTGACATCCCCAAAAATAAATTATTTTTGAAATTCGAAAATTGTTAGAAAATTATTTTGTTTTTGGTAAATTCGAAATTGGAAATTTTTTTCCATTTATGGAAATTCTGAATTTTGAATTTGGTAAATTGTAATTAATCATTATGACTGTTTGGTAGAGACCTAATTTGACCCAACTAACTATTTGACTATGACACTTGTATGTAAACAAAATATTTTTTAATTATTGCAAGAGGACAAATGGAATAGGCAAGTTAAATTCAGCTGACCATGACTCCATGAGTGGGGAACATGTTGGAACTACCTCAGGGTTGATTGTTACAAGTGGCAAATCAGGGATTTGGCCATTGGAAGCCCCTGAAAATTAGGGATTTAGAAAGATGTGAAAATTCCCAAGGGAGGGAAAAAGACCTAGGAAAAAAGGATGGTTTAATATATAGCATATGTGAGGAGGCAGGACACTGCCTAGTATGTTGGGGAAAAAGACCTAGGCAAAAAGGATGGTTTAATATATAGCATATGTGAGGAGGCAGGACACTGCCTAGTATGTTGGGGGAAAATAACTATTATGTACTTATTGTTATGAACACTAACTATTAAGTGTGAGGCAAGGAGAAGAGGACATTGTTGAAGAGGAGATTCCAAGTTTTCCCTCATGGATTCATGGCCAGGCTAGGGGGTGAACCGGGCAAGTGATTTGGATGCCCTATTCTAAGGTTGGGAGGAACGTGGTTGTTCCTTTTATTTTTCCAAAGAAGCAATTCAGATATGTTTCTCTACTTTCCCTTATTGCATTCGTGTCATTGGAACTATTGTATACATTTGCTATTCTATATGATTATCTTACTATCATATGTGTTAGATGGAATTACAGAGTTGTTGTAGATTATCGATGGTAGAAATAATTTGGTTCGACTAAAGAATGTATCTATATGATCATAGTACACTATCTACTATAGGAACGACTGTATCTATATGGATTTATGTATGTTCTCTGTTGTAAGAATCATCTACTCTGTTAAAGAATATACCTATATTTCTACTGTATGTGTAATCGATTGTAGTAACAATACCAACGTATAAATGTATACGTTTATAAGCAGCGTATATTATGTGTAGTAGTAATAGAATTGAATCTGGACATTAAACTATATTACAAAGCCATTGAAAACTAGTCGTGACAAGGGCAGATCTAACTTGCATAAAATGATAAATTAACCATGAAAATTCCCAAAGTACAATCCTGGAAATTTCCACCTGTTATGAGATCATATGCATTTTAAGTATTCAAAGTCTGTGGAGAAATTTCAATTGGCGCAAAACTTTAAAGAGATCTGGAAACGAATTTTAGGAGTATTATACTCATTTATATCTGTACAGTGTCTTATCCATGGATTATATAATTAGACTATAGAAGCCATCGATATTAACGATGTGGGAAAGATTTACTCTTGAAAATTTAAGATAAAAATAGATATATAGATACTCATACAATTATATATCTATACAGGAGTATATGTGTATAATAATTACAAGACCTACTCTAAATGAAAGAATTTTTCAATGCTTGACACATGAAATTTATAAATAAAGATTTCATTATTAAGTGTTCGAAATGAATCAATGTATAGTCTTCCTTTTCCTGTAATCTGTCTCAAATATCTCAAAGAGTTCATTGTACAAAGACTACTAAAGTAAACCACAACAGCCGAACAACAGGAAGGAAATTAAAACATTCCTTTAATTAAAAAATTGAAAGATCTGTACATCTAATGATTCAGTGCAACAACCTTAAACAAAGAACACTAGAGTAATAACCCAACATCACCAGGATTCCTCCAAATCCCTCAAGAACTTCTCTTATTGGAAACCATAATACCTTTCTGAGAAGAACCCAAGTTTAATCCAGTGTCATGTCCATGTAAACCTACAAAGCAATGAAGCATTTATTTTAGTAACAAGACAGAGGTCATTCCAAACTCGGAATTCGACAAACCAAAAAAGATAATGAAGTTATCAATGGACATAAATTTTTACTTATCTTAGAATTGCCATAGGTAAGTTCCCAATTCGAGTCATAAACCGTCAATAGAATGAAAGGGGATGAGCAAACTCGATCAATCTAATGTGTACCCTCGCATCAAAGGCCCCATCATTAGTTACAATATCCAGTACAAAGGGAAGGGTTTTACAAGAAATATGATTTTGTAAATGTACAGTAGTTCCGATACCAATTCGAGAAAACATTAAACAGAGGATGAGTATAATTTAGTTATATATAAGAATAGACGATTCAAAGAGAATATATTAAACATGAACTTCATAAGGAAATAAATTCAATACACTAATAATATGAGAATGCCTAATTTTTTTTAAACACAGGAAATCAGTTTTAAAGGAAAAAAATAATAATTTAACATGGAGTAATACAAGACACCCTTCTCCATATTGTAAGACTGCGGCAAGGCAATACAAAGCCCACAAATGTTTACCAGTTGCATGATATAGGAATTCTGAACTCGAGAAGTATCGCTAATTCGAGATCTATAGAAGAAAATTATGAACAGTTTATTCGGTCTTCTCTTTGAGGTTACAGGCTTTTGATGAGGGTGGTGTACAGCCGAAAGAACTCATAGAGGTGGATAAACAGAAATAGGTTAAGAAAACAATATTCAAATGTTACACGGAGAATACCCAACCACGACAGATAACGTTAGCAAAGCCTACCATATGACAGTTCACTAACATAGGTAAGAATAAATTTCAATTACAGTGTGGTGCTCACCCTAACAAATAACTTCTGGAATGGAACCCTGAAGAAGTCTCAAAGAGACTCAGTACCAAATGATGATAAAACACAGTGAAGGAGAGTGGGGAATGACAACCATAAAGGCAAACTCCTTACGAAAAAACCCTTGGAAGTACAAGCCACTCATCAGAAGAAGAAGTAGAAGTTGTATTGAAGGAGAAACCAGAAGTAGAAAGTGCATGTCCATGAGAAGAAGAAGAAGAAGAAGATGAATCAATACTGATGTTTTTCTTCTTCATCACTGCCTCTAAAGATGCCATCTTCTTGAAACATTTGGACTCATCATGACCATATTTATCACAAAAGTTGCAATGTCTGTTAGTCTTCTTATTTTTATATTTTTTTCATTTGTCACCATTAGGAGTGGAAGTTATCTGAGTGGGTTTGTGACCCTTATGTTTCTTATTGCTCTGGCGATGATGTTGCTTCTTGGTATTCTTGGGTTTATCTTTATGATGGACGACTAAGGATTTGTTAGAGGTACCTACAGTGTTGATCACTCCAAGTTGTACAAGCTTATTTTTCTCTCTAATCAAAGAATCACAAAAGGACTCAAGAGTGGGTTTTTGATAATTTTTCCCTAGAGCCTCTTTCATGGCATAAATGGTAGATACAAACACATAATATGCACTACCAAGCTTAGAAAGAATAAGATAGATGCAACGCTCTTCATCCATCTTTATCTTACATTATTCACATAAAATTCTGAGTGTTTTAAACTTAGATAGATAGTCTTCAATGCAAGAAAATCACTTTGATTTTTTAACTGTTGTGCTTGAATAATATTGTGTTTACCAAACACAGATTCGATCTTTTCCCAAACTCTATCGAGTTTATCATTTTTTTTAAGGTGGAACCTTAAATCAGGAGAGATGGAAATTCTGATTAGTCCATGTGCTTAGTCATTCCTATTATCCCATTTTAATTTCTTTTCAGCATCAATAGGTTCAGTTTCATTTCCCAAGGTAATCTGGTACAAACATTTACTTCTTAATAAATCCTCCATATGGGATTTCCATTGGAAGTAGTTGGTGCTGGTAAGAAAAAGATTACTTGAAGAAGTCATATTAAATATGTAGATAATATGGATTTAAAAACTAAAAATGATGATCTATATGGAAGTATCTAAAATAATTAGGTGGTTTAAAAAAAACGGCACTAAAAACGGACTTCGGATGTGAAAGTTATGCCCTTTTTAAAAAAGGCATAAACGGTAACCAAATGACCATGCGATGGTAAATCTAAAATATTAAAACTACTTATAGTGATTCACTTTTATTATACTTGAAGTGAAATACACTTTATAATGGAGCATGAACTTTTAAAAAAAAAAGTAACAAAAAGAGAGACTTGAACTCAAAACCTCTTATTTAATAAGGAAATTTTTAACCAAGTGGGCTAGCAAAACATATTGTATTGTTTAGCAAGAGGATTGAGGTTGTTGTTGTTGTTGTTGATGATGATGATGATGATGATGATGGCCTTGGAGAGTGTGCTAAAAAAAACCTCTTTTCACACAAGAAAATAATTTGGCTTCTCGATGACAAGGGTTAGATCTCGGTTAGCTTACTTGAAAAATGCACACTTTTCTATCTGTTTTTTATTTGTCGAGATTGCATAGGGAGTGGGGAAAAAAGAATAAATACATCTAAAAGAGTAGAAAACCAGAAATAATCAATATAAAAACGAAATAATACTGTACAAAATTTTTAAAAAGGGCGTATTCAGGCTTTATACCTTCGGATCTAGTTGAAATAGTTGTATCTTGGGCAAACAAAAACCTTTTTTAGTGAAACGAAAATCGTTCTTAAATGAAACAAGCACTCCAGACGCAATGTAACAGTCCTATCAGCCTAGAAATTTACCAAAATGGTATAAAAAAAAGATGAGGAAACTTGGTTTCATGATCTCGATCTAGAACAGGAGCGAATCTTCAAACAGGCTGTGATACCATGTTCGACAACACAGTTATTCCAACAGAGGACAGACACCTTCAGTAACCATCCACACAACTAGATCAAATATCAAAAAAATGATATTTTGACGTGGCAAAACCCCTATAGAGAAACATCCACGGCCCCAGCCAACACAAGCACTTGGAGCAGTTTATTAATGCAAAAGAAAAGGATTATAGAGAGATTTTACAAGAGAGTTTATCACAATCTATAATCAGAAAATGACCCTCCATGCTCTTTAAATAGAGATCAATGAACAATAGGGTGTTAAGCCACAAATCAATGGTCATTAAGATCAAGGAGAATATGAACCATCATATCACTCTATGTCAGGAACATATTGTGACCGTTAGATTTCCTAACTACAAATGAATACTAATGCATACTAAAGAAACACACTTTTATCTAACGACACATTAGACCAAGTAGATATTAACTAACTCCTAAGTGTCTAAATATACTAACAAAGGTCACCTCCAATCTTAGTTGAAATGGCACAGTAGCAGAACGGTGAAAAAGAACTATCTACCCTTGTCCCTAACCATAGATTTTCTAGCTTCCCAACATAGTAATTCCCATGGCCTCATCAAGCATACCACATGGAAGAAATAGATTCAAGGTTGACGACGACAGACAACGAGAATAACCGACACTACCTCGGCATGTGAATTTCATGGGTTCCCAAACAAGGAGGGTATAGGATGTCTAATTCATCGATTATTATTTCTGTGACCCCGAGTAGTTCCCCACCTTGGCCTTCGACCATTATTCTTGCACCATTCGTAGCACAAATGGAAATTGTAAAACACCCACTACGGAATAATAGGTTTTTTCACCTTTTTCTCTCTCCTTTTTCTCGAGGGACAAAATCCTGAGTTCCTACGAGGTCCTAGCACAGGGTAGACCTTCCTATCGGGACCCCCCCAAGCCAATCTGCCGGTTCTTTCATTGGAAACCTGTCTTGTACAACTCAGGTACCAAGTGCGGGCTTCACCTACATGTTATCATTGGTTATGACCCTAGCCAAGCCAAGAGGCGCTTTTCGCACTTCGCAGCTCAACGATGCATGGGGTTCGAGATCTACTACTCTTCAAACCCCGAAACCCAAAATCCTACCTTTGGGTGAGATCGATGGCTACGAGTCTCTCCCCTGATCCGACGGTCCTAGCCGTATCGAGATTTCAGTAACCAGGAGATCGAAAAGCAACGGTGGTCGAGTTCTTCGACTCTTCAAACCTTGAAACCCAAAATCCTACCTTTGGGTGAGATCGATGGCTGTGAGTCTCTCCCCTGATCCGACGGTCCTAGCCGTATCAGGATTTTGGTCACCGGGATACCAAAAAGCAAGGGGGGTCGAGTTCTTCGACTCTTCAAACCCCAAAATCCTGAATCCTATTCACACTAATCTGATTCAGAATTTCGCACTCTGAAACTTTGCGACGTGCGAAGATGAGGGTTATCGCTCGATGGTTTCCCAGGTGATGAAACACTGAAAAGATAAAACCTATCCATACTAATCCAAATTGGACTTTCGCACTCCAGGAATTCATGACTTACGAATACAAGGGTTATCACTCCATGGTTTCTCGGGTGCAGAAACACCAAAAATCCAAAACCTATTCCCACTAAATTGATTCAGGGTTTCGCACCACGGGACTTCGTGACTTGCGAAGACGAGGGGTCCTACCCTTTGGTCTTCTAGGTGCCGAAATGCCGAAATGACGAAAACTATTCCTGCTAAACTACTTCGGGGTTTCACACACCAGGAATTTGTGACTTGCGAAGACAAGGGGTCATGCCCTTTGGTCTTCCGGGTGCCAAAACGCTGAAATGCTAAAAACTGTTCCTGCTAAACTGCTTCGGGGTTTCGCACACCAGGACTTTGTGACTTGTGAAGACGAGGGATCCTGCCCTTTGGCCTTTCGGGTGCCGAAACGCTGAAATGCCAAAGTCTCTTCACGCTAAACCGGTAGTCTATATCTCTCTTGGATCAATGACCACAATCACATTGCAATTTCAGGAATCATGAGCTCGTGCAATTCTACCCGTTAACCACTCCAAGTCGCAGGTCAGTGAAAAGCTACACGACTATCACACGTCTTGTGTCGATGGGTGGTTCCAAATTTCTTTGGGAATTTCAAGACGTTTCCAAGTTCACCCTCCGGCCTATGTAGAGGTCAAAGTCGACAGGCAAAAGAGCTCCGACAGATCCTCCCGAGGGTTCCTAGGTAAATTATACCTAGGTTTGGTGATCTAACTAAAGCCTTCCTAAATCACCGAGCTATATACTCTGTGGTAGGGGTAAGGTAAACTCGTGGGTTTACTATCATAGTAGCTCTTTTCAGGGACTCACTCCAACTTGGGAGTGTGAGGAAACTTCCGGGGAGAAGTGCCTTCAGGAGATTAAGCTAATGCACAACGCGAGACAGGTAGATGGGGCCATTCTCAAGGACATGGAATCATATCCTGAACCTATGCATTCTATGCCTAGATCGAATATGGTCATATAAGTATAAGTATGCATCCACTATTTCCAAATCAAAGCACGGGCAAACACTTCCATACATAAAACATTCGTGAGCGTATAAACATGAGCATGCATTCAGTTCGAAATATAAGACATAACGCTTATCAGGAAACACCAGTCATGTTGAGACTACTAAGAGGGGTGCTCATTTCCACCCAACCGTAGGCTCAGTGAATCCAGATGGATTTACCACTAGCCACCCCCAAGCTAGACCACAATGCTTGGAGATTCAGTCTCCTATTTCCAGCTCAACGGAAGTCCAGAATGAAGGTTTTCTTTCTCCTCCATTGTTCGGGACTCTTCGTCTCTCCAGAGTTCCTTCTGTCTTCTTCCTCCGTGATCCCCATCACGCCCCCTTCTCCTCCTCCCCACACTTCCTTTCTTCCTTGTTCTGCAAGGTTGCGTGTGGAGCGAATTTTCTCTTCCGTGGTCAGGTCTGAGGGCTTCTACAGATGGGTGGTTCACCCCCATCCCCTCATTAACTCATGAGGACCCTCCCCACCTACCATCCCGGTGAGTAATCCATTCCAGGGTAAGAGAGTCGCTTTGGTATTTGAGCCAATAAAGACCAATACGGTATTGGTTTGGTGGAAGTTAATGCCACCATTCCAAGTGCCTTCCACCACCTTTCATTAGCCATCGTGGTCTCTTTCAGCACATCCCCCTCCCACCAATAATGAAACACATATTCATAACATTATTTACATTCATCGGCCCTTTATACAAAGGTCTGTCAAATCAAACGTTCACATCTTTGAGTTTGCCATAGTGCTTGGCCAATATAGTTATTTTTACAAACTGGGGGAAATAGGGTGTTACAATTCCCTCCCCCTTAAAGGAACATCATCCTCAATGTTCTATATATCAATAGAATGTGTATGTACAGAAGTAAACAAAATCGGATATGCTTGTTTCATGGCATCTTCCATTTCCCATGTAGCCTCATTTGGGCCAAAATGTTTCCACTGCACCTTGACCTGTGCAATGGTTTGGTTCCTGAGTGGGGTTACCTTCCTGTCCAGTATACATTGAGGTTCTGGCATGAATTCTCTTTCTGGTTCCACCTGGATCATAGGCTAGTCGATTACATGATTAGAATCGTGTACATATTTCTTCAATAATGAAACATGGAAAACATTATTTTCTTTTACTATGGGAGGAAGTGCTAGCCTATAGGCTACAGGTCCTACTCTATCTAGAAATCCAAAGGGTCCACAATATTGAGGTGCCAACTTGGCATAAGCTCCCATTTTCAGGGAACTCTTCCTGGGCCTAAATTGGAGATATACGTGGTCTCCCGCCTTGAACTCTCTTGGACTTATCTTTCGGTCGACGTAAATTTTTTGTCGTTTCTGAGCGACCTTTAGATTTTGTTTTATATGAATCACTTGTTGTTCCATTTCCTTCAACATGTTGGGTCCAATAGTAACTCTTTTTATGGGATTACTCCAACTAACTGGAGTGTTACACGGCCTACCGTAGAGGGATTCGAAAGGACTCATCTTCAGGGATTCTTGGTAGCCGTTGTTGTAGGCAAATTCCACCAGTCGCAGGTAATCTTCCCACTTTTTGGGTTGATGCATTACATGCATCCTTAGCATGTCTTCTAGTATTTGGTTCACTCTTTCTGTCTGTCCATCGGTTTGAGGATGATAGGCTATGCTAAACAGTAACTTGGTCTCCAGACCAACCATCATTGATTTCCAAAAGTTGGAAGTAAATTTCGTGTCTCTTTTAGACACGATCTCTTTAGGCATACTATGCAGTCTGAATATCCCCTTCATGAATACGTTGGCAATGTCTATTGCCTTGCAAGTTGACTTGATGGGAATATACTTTCTCAATTTATCCACTACTACCATGATGGTGTCATTCTGTTTGGTCGAGGTTGGTAATCTGGTGATAAAATCCATGGAGATGGTTTCCCATTTCCATTTCGGGATTGGTAGAGGTTGTAGCAATCTTGCTGGGTTTCGGTGTTCTTCTTTAACCTGTTGGCATTCTATGCATTTGGATAAGTACTCAGCTATGTCTTTCTTCAATCCAGGCCAATATAATTGTTTCCTGGTGGCCGTGATCATCTTCTGGTATCCTGGATGACCAGTATAAGGTCTTTTATGTAGTTCATCCATTATGAACCTCTTAAAGTCGTCACAATCTAGAATATACAATATGTTTTTGTAAGGGAGAAGACCTCCTTCTATCATCTGGTAGCATTCATATCTTATATCTATGGATTCTTGCTCCAGGTATGAGGCCATGGTCTGGAAGAACGTGTTTGTTTCTTGGGCATTCCTGACTCTTTCCTTTACATTCGTCTCGCAGGTGATTACTGCTGCCAAGTGAATTGTTTTCACACTTCTGCTAAGGGCATCGGTCACCTTATTTTCCTTTCCTTTTATATGTTTGATTTCAAAATCAAACTCGCTAAGGAGGGCCATCCACCTAGCTTGTCTGGCATTGAGATTTGGTTGGTCAAACAGATGTTGCAATCCACAGTGGTCTGTCATAAGTACAAATTTCCTTCCCAGGAGGTAATGCCTCCACATTTTTAAGGCGTGCACTATGGCGGCCAGTTCTAGATCATGGGTCACATAGTTGACTTCGCGCTCATTCAATTTTCGGGATTCATAGCAGACCACACTTCCTGCTTGCATAAGGACTCCTCCAAGCCCGCCCTTATAGGAATTTGTGCACACGAGGAAGTCATCTTCGGGATTGGCGATCTTCAACATGGGTGCGTGGGTCAGTAGATGTTTCAAAGTTTGAAATCTTTCTTCACACTTTTTTGTCCACGTGAATTTAGTCCCCTTCTTCTGGAGGGCAGTGATTGGACACCCAATCGTGGAGAATCCTTTTATAAATCTCCTATAGTATCCTGCTAAGCCCATAAAGGATCTGATATCCAAAATGTCCTTTGGGGTAGGCCATTCCATGATAGACCTGATCTTGTTAGGGTATACTGCTACTCCTTCTTCAGACAGGACATGGCCCAAGTAATGTAATTGCTTCTGGAAGAAGTCACACTTGTTGAATTTGGCATAGAGATGATGTCCTCTTAGAAATTGAAGTACAAGCCTAAGGTGTTCCTCATGTTCCTCTCTATTCTTGGAGTAAATTAATATATCGTCAATAAAAGCCAATACAAATTTGTCTAGGAATTTGCTGAGCACATTGTTCATCAAGCACATAAAAGTGGCAGGGGAATTGGTTAATCCGAATGGTACTACCACAAACTCATAGTGACCATATCTCATCCTGAAGGCAGTTTTGTGGATATCTTCACCCTTGATTCAGACTTGATGGTATCCAAATCTCAATTCAATCTTTGAGAATATGGAAGCACCTCCCAATTGATCGAACAGGTCATCGATCCTGGGTAAGGGGTACTTGTTCTTTATGGTTACCTTATTGAGTTGTCTATAATCTACACACAGTTGGAGGGTGTCATCTTTCTTTTTCACAAACAGGACCGGTGCTCCCCATGGAGACATGTTGGGTCGGATATAGCCTTTGTCCATCATTTCTCTCAATTGTAATTTAAGCTCAACTAGCTCAAGTGTGCTCATCCTGTAGGGTGTCCTAGACACTGGCACTGCTCCTGGTGCAAGTTCTATCAAGAAGTCAATGTCCCTTCTTGGAGGTAGGCTCGATACCTCTTCTGGAAATACATCTCTATATTCTCTTAGTGTGGGGTGGTCTTCGAGGTTTGGTTTGTTATCTTCAATTGATTTCAACACCTGTATCGCATATAGTGGACATTCCTTTCTCCAATACTTTCTCATTTAAAGAGCTAATACCTGTCTCACTGAGACAGGTTTCTGGATCCCTTGAAGGGTTATCATTCTTCCTTCTTCACTCACACATTCTAAGGTTTTATGGTAACAGTCTAGTCTAGCTTTATGCATGGCTAACCAATCCATACGAATCAACAAATGATACGATCCTAGGGGTAATATGTTAAGGGTTGCTTGGGTGGGGAATTCACCCATAATGAATTGGCAAGCTGGTATGACCTCTTCCACCTTTATTTTGGTTCCTGTGGCTAACTGTATCAACCATGGTTTGGTGTGTTTATGTGGTTGTAGTTTACAATTATCAACAACCTTAGGGGCTATATAACTCAAATTTGAACCAGGGTCAATCAGAATAGACACTAGATGGTTGGTGATCATACCTTCTATTTTCACCACTGAAGTTTGGTGGTTAGCTTGGTTGTTATCCAAGGCTGTATAAATTTGCAGCACACTCCTGGCCACATCATTGACGGTAAGATATTCTTGAACATTGTAAATTCTCCAGTTATTCTGTTGTCAATGCGGGCAATCCCTCAGTAGATGTTATTCTCCACAACCCCAATATTTCAAAGGTTAACTCTTTGGGTTATCAGTCTTTCTTGGGGAAGATCCAGAAGGTTTATTTCCACCCAAGGAAGGGAAGTTTTGCTGGTGTACACTTTGGGCTAGGAAGCTCATCCTTGAGTTCTTTTTATAGTTTTTAAATCTTGGGGATTTAAACCCCTTTTTCTGGAATCCAGAACTATTCTTCTTCTTCCAGCCTTCGCGAGGTTTCGTCCGATGCCTGAGTTGTTCATGACAATATCTCACCTTTCAGATAATGTCTTCTATATTCTTTGGTTTGTCAAACTCGATCCGGTTCTGATAGTCCTTAGGGAGTCCACTGATGAGTCGTTGCACCTTTTCCTTTTATGCTTTTATATAGGGTACGTACCTCAGCAACTCGAGGAATCTGCTGACATATTCCTCTATGGTGAGTTTCCCCATCTTGAGTTCATAGAATTCTTTAGTCTTTTCATCGAAATACTTTTCCGAGAGATAATTCTTCCTAAAGTATTTCTCAAACCGTTCCCAAGACAAGCCCTCTTCGTGAATTCCTTTTACATTCTTAATTTCTTCCCACCAAATGGAAGCCTTTCCATTCAAGTTGAAGGTGGCCACTCGGGCCTTCAAGTTTTCTGAGAAGTCATGGACTCTGAAATACTTCTTTAGTCCGAGCAACTAGGCCTCCACTTCCTCTCCCTTCTTTATTTCACCATTGAAGGAGGGTGGTTTGGCCTTCTTGAATTCTTCAAGATTCTGACTCTTGGAAAGATTTCGCTTCTTCTATTTTCTTCGGGAATAAGAACTAGTTCTGCTGCTAGAAGATCCCTCCGAGTCACCATCTTCCTTTTCAAAGGAATCGTCTGACACTTTTCCCCTATCTCTGGGGTGGACCTTTCTCGAGGTGCTCTTCTCAGTGTGGCCACTTAAATGACCACGAATCTATATCTCAGGTGGACTTCGACTTTTCTCTATTTGTCATTGGTCCACGTGACTGGTGTCAGGTTCATGCTGCAATTGTCTTTGTATGTCAGATAAACTCTGCAGTAAGACTGCATTAATTTCCATTTTCTTCTCTTGCTCTTTTATCATCCTCTCATTATCGGCCTTGCAGCTCTATAGTTCGACCATGAGGCTCCGTACAGTCTCAACTAGATCTGGAGGAGTCCCTACCGCCCTCCTTTCGCCAGACTCTTTGTCTCTATTGTAGGATCCTTCCCCCACCTCGTGGTGAGTCACCATTCTATGCGTCTGTATTTTTCTGTGGTTAATTGTTCGCTTGTGTGAAAAATAAAAATGCTTGTTGTTAGTCAATATTTATATTCATTCGTGACCAACGTATAATTCATATTTTTCACATGCATACACACAATAGGAGTTTTCATTCTTAACTTCAACTTTTGATTAAGGGGTTTAAGATAGAGGGTTACTCCTTTTAAGAGTGCTTCGAATGGAGTCTCTACGCAGCCCATTCATGAGCCCAAGTAGGCCAAGTGTTGTAACCATGCTCTAATACCAATTTGTAACACACCCACTATGGCATAATAGGTTTTTTCGCCTTTTTCTCTCTCCTTTTTCTTGAGGGACAAAATCTCGAGTTCCTATGAGGTCCTAGCATAGGCTAGACCTTCCTATTGGGACCCTCCCTAAACCAATCCATCAGGTCTTTCATTGGAAACCCATCTTGTACAACTCAGGTACCAAGTGTGGGCGTCACCTCCATGTTATCATTGGTTATGACTCTGGCCAAGACAAGAGGTGCTTTTCGCACTTCGTGGCTCAGCGATGCACGAGGGTCGAGATATTCGACTCTTCAAGTCCCAAAACCCAAAATCCTACCTTTGGGTGAGATCAACGACTACGAGTCTCTCCCCTGATCCGACAGTCCTAGCCGTATTGGGATTTTGGTAATTGGGAAATTGAAAAGCAAGGGGGGTCGAGTTCTTTGACTCTTCAAACCCCGAAACCCAAAATCCTACCTTTGGGTGAGATCGATGGCTGCGAGTCTCTCCCCTGATCCAACGGTCCTAGCCGTATGGGGATTTCGGTAACCGAGAGATCGAAAAGCAAGGGGGGTTGAGTTTCTCGATTGTTCAAACCCCAAAATCCTGAACCCTATTCACACTAAGCCGATTCGGAATTTTGCACTTTGCGAATTTGCGACTTGCGAAGATGAGGGTTATCGCTCTATGGTTTCCTAGGTGCCGAAATGACGAAAAGCCGAAACCTATCCATACTAAGACAATTCGGAGTTTCGCACTCCGGGACTTCGCAGCTTGCAAATATGAGGGTTATCATTCCATGGTTTCATGGGTGCCGAAACGTCGAAAAGTCGAAACTTATTATCGCTAAACTGATTCAGGGTTTCGCACCCCAGGACTTCGCAGCTTGCGAAGACGAGGGGTCTTACCCTTTGGTCTTTCGGGTGCCGAAACGCCGAAATGCCGAAAACTATTCCCGCTAAACTGCTTCGGGGTTTCATACATCGGGACTTCGCGACTTGCGAAGACAAGGGGTCCTACCCTTTGGTCTTCCAGGTGCTGAAACGTCGAAATGCCGAAAACTATTCCTGCTAAACTGCTTTGGGGTTTCACACACCAGGACTTCACGACTTGCGAAGACGAGGGGTCCTTCCCTTTGGTCTTCCGGGTGCCAAAACGTCGAAATGCCAAAGTGTCTTCATGCTAAACTGATGGTCCATATCTCTCTTGGATCAATCACCATGATCACGTCGCGATTTCACGAATCATGAGTTCATGCAATCCTACCCATCGACCACTCCAAGTCATGGGTCAGCGAAAAGATACCCGACTGTCACGTGTCCTGTGCCCATGGGTGGTTCCGAATTTCTTCAGGACTTTCAGGATTTTACCAAGTCCACCCTCTAGCCTATGTAGAGGTCAAAGTCGATGGGCAAAAGAGCTCCAATAGATCCTCCTAAGGGTTCCTAGGTAAATTATCCCTAGGTTTGGTGATCTGAATAAAGCCTTCCTAAATCGCCGAGCTATATACTCTGCGGTAGGGGTAAGGTAAACTCATGGGTTTACTATTGTAGTGTCCCCAAGGCCGAGCCCCGTTACAGATCATGCTAGATGCAAAGAATTGTAAATATGTTCTATAGGCTGGTGAGCCAAGTTTTGTATAAGTTGTAGGCTTATGTGTTTTGTTAGGCCAGGGAGCCTAAGTGTTGAAGGCCAGGAGCCTGTGATATACTTGTATGTATGCAAGTCAATTAATAAAATATAAATACTGCCAGTGCAGACCAACCACAATGAATGAGTGATGGGGGACTGAGCGTCCACAGATTGGGCAAGGGATCAAGGGGATGGAAGGTAGGAAAGGGGCTGAGTAAGGATCCTAGGGGCTAAGCCTAGGGGGCTTAGGCCTAGAATAATATTTTAATATTATTTCCTAAAAATCCATGAGCACATTCTTTTATCCTAAGTCCTTTTGGAAGGACCCATGAGTTCCCAAGTGATGGGAGGAAAACGTACGGATGGAACGCATGCAGTTCCCAGGGTGACAAGTGTCAACCCTGGTGCATGCAAATATAAGCCTTAAACTGAACCGTGGGGGGGCTCTCTCCTCCATTCTGAACCGAACCTCTATGCATGGAACGGTATGACCTCTGCCGGATATCCTGATTTATCCCTGGAATCCGTAAAGCTGTTTTTGGGGGGGTCCCGAGGAAATCGTGTACACTCCTATCCAGAGCTGTGAGTCTGTGTCAGTCTTTGAGAAAGGCCGTGAGCGCATTTCCTGAACCGGAACCCTGTGTTAAACTTGAGTGGAAGAATCCCTGGTTGTTTGGGAAAAGCTGAGCTAGCCTGTGCGTGGAGCCTCTGTTCCGAAATCATGCCTGAGATTATCCTGTGACAGCTAAACCGTTTTGGAAAGAACTTGTCTGTGTTTTGCGTGGATTGTTGTGACCACGCAGTGCTAGACTGCGTGAGGCTTGTTGGCCTGTGAAGCGACTCCTCCAGGTGAGAGAGTGCGCAGAGGGAGAAGAGAACTCCTGGAAGGAACCCCTGTAGCTGCCATAGAGCCCAGAGAATTCTGGTTCGGTCTGTTCCTGTAACCCAAGGTAAGGGAGATTGGCAGCCGAAGGACTGTCTAGGTGACAGAGAAGGTGCACTCTCCTGGGGTGGAACATGCATGTGGGGAATGAGGTTCTGTGGGCAGTGAGCGTGGGAGTTTCCTAGGAGAGCTTCTTCCTGTTGAATGTGTATGTGTTGTCTTCCCTGTAACCTCAACCTGAGTCTAGATTCCTTGCCCTGGGGTGGAGCTCGGTCCTAGCTTGGGGGTGACCTACTATTGAGCTGATGAATAGTGTGGTCTAAGGCTGGGAGGTTCGTGGAAGGCCTGCACTTGGTTGGTGATTTCTCTAGCTGTTAAAAGATAAGTATTCTGAATTATGCTTTGATCATGTTTTGGCACGACTGTGTTGTATATATTATCATGTTTTCCGCTGTGTGAATGAATTAATGATAAATGCTATCGAAGGATTAATTATAGCAGTACCCATATATTTTACTCTGTGTTTGAGTGTGTTTAATTATGTTAAAAGAATTTGCTTATGATTTCAGTACGAATTATGTAATCATTCATGTATAAAGATAAACTAAGAGTGATTGGAAACCTCGGCAGTGAAAGGGTACACTACAAATTGGTATCAGAGCAGCAAGGTACACTACAAATTGGTATCAGAGCAATTGGTTTCGACACTGAGCCTAGATGGGCCAGTGGAGTGGTCTTTGGACCGAAAATATGAAGAGAAATTGGGCCTGGAATGGCCAATTTCGGATGTTGGTTTGTTCCAGTGCGTCAAGTAGTTGCTTGACCACGTTTATAACCCAGGAGGTATAGCGGTACTATGAAACCACAGCTGGTACGGTCTATGACCATAGGGAGACATGTTTCTACACTAATGGTGTGAGAACTGTCGGATCTGTTCGGGAGGGAAGGAAAACCCTTGCAACCGCCAGATCTGGAGAACATGCACGAGGTTTAAAACCTCTTGATATTGCACAGGAGTTAAACTCGGGAGGATCGTGAGTCTTCAGATCCCTAGGGAAATTAACCGCCAACCGTCCGCATTGACGAAAGTTGCGCAGGACTTAAGTCCTCATGGGTGGAGGAGAAGTCCCAAAGAAGCGTCAGGATATTCGAACTCAGGAGAATCGAGATCCTGTGATTCTCGAAATCCCGAGGATAAATCATAGCCGTAGAATTCCAAGGTGGACACGTGTCAGGAGATTCCGCAGAGTCAGAAATCAGAGAATCAGAGTTCTCAAACGCATAGAGGTCTTGTTCCATGGAATCGTGATCCGCGATTTCGTTATGAAATATGGACGGTTCATTTAGTGGACACGTGGCAGAGATCCGCACCATCGGGGAAAGTCCCGACAAGGAGTGAGCCCATCGGTGTTGGAAGTTCATCGGGAAATCGGGAACCCCTGTGACAAGTGATTCATACACTTTGAAACTCCGAACCCCGAAACCCCGACGAGAGATTTGAGTATGGTCATGGGGTAGAGGTCACATGGACCTGACTTAACCGCGAAGGGATAAAGCGAAAGGCGCATCGACATATCGGGAATCGGGATATCGGAGATCCCGTGAGCGTATGAGCATGATATTGAAACTGCCGAAAACCCGACGGGGTAGGGTGGAGGTCATATAGTGCGATTGTATGGTGAGGTTATAGCCCGGAGGGATAGCATGGATGGTGCCCATCGAAAATCGGGAAATCAGGATTTCCACTGTCAAGCGTTTGGCGCATTTATATTTGCGAAACCTCGAACCCCGATAAGGGATACGGCCTGGGTCGCGAGACAACGGTCACATCGGCTAGGGCTTAGCTTGAAGGGCTAAGGCATATCGGAGATCGGGAATCTGAGAGGATAGTAAACCTCAACGTCAGGAGTTGTAAAACTCTGAAACTGAAAGTTCCAAAATAACTGAATTAAAGTTCGGACACCCGAAAAACACAGAGCCATACAGAACTCAGAAAACTTGTGAAGCCGAAATAACTTTCATTCTTGTTCATATTAATTATGAATAGTGTGGGATATTCATGAAGTTTAATGGCCTAACA
>ML778461.1:1032193-1053631 GCA_009831015.1 Picea engelmannii
GAGTACCCGCATCTTTTTGAAAATTTTGAAGGACACGCAGAGGCAGTGTAAGTTGCACTGAGGACAATGCAAAAATAAGGGGAGTGGGATTGTAGTGTCCCCAAGGCCGAGCCCCATTACAGATCATGCTAGATGCAAAGAATTGTAAATATGTTCTATAGGCTGGTGAGCCAAGTTTTGTATAAGCTGTAGGCTTATGTGTTTTGTTAGGCCAGGGAGCCTATGTGTTGAAGGCTAGGAGCCTGTGATATACTTGTATGTATGCAGGTCAATTAATAAAATATAAATACCACCAGTGCAGACCGACCACGATGAATGAGTGATGGGGGACTGAGTGTCCACAGATTGGGCAAGGGATCAAGGGGCTGGAAGGTGGGAAAGGGGATGAGTAAGGAGCCTAGGGGCTAAGCCTAGGGGGCTTAGGCCTGGAATAATATTTTAATATTATTTCCTAAAAATCCATGAGCACATTCTTTTATTCTAAGTCCTTTTGGAAGGACCCGTGAGTTCCCAAGTGATGGGAGGAAAACGTACGGATGGAACGCATGCAGTTCCCAGGGTGACAAGTGTCAACCCTGGTGCATGCAAATATAAGCCTTAAGATGAACCGTGGGGGGGCTCTCTCCTCCATTATGAACCGAACCTCTGTGCGTGGAACGGTATGACCTCTGCTGGATATCCTGATTTATCCCTGGAATCCGTAAAGCTGTTTTTGGGGGGGTCCTGAGGAAATCGTGTACACTCCTGTCCAGAGCTGTGAGTCTGTGTCAGTCTTTGAGAAATCCCGTGAGCGCATTTCCTGAACCGGAACCCTATGTTAAACTTGAGTGGAAGAATCCCTAGTTGTTTGGGAAAAGCTGAGCTAGCCTGTGCGTGGAGCCTCTTTTCTGAAATCATGCCTGAGATTATCCTGTGACAGTTGAACCGTTTTGGAAAGCACTTGTCTGTGTTTTGCATGGATTGCTGTGACCATGCAGTGCTGGACTGCGTGAGGCTTGTTGGCCTGTGAAGCGACTCCTCCAGGTGAGAGAGTGCGCAGAGGGAGAAGAGAACTCCTGGAAGGAACCCCTATAGCTACCATAGAGCCCAGAGAATTCCGGTCCGGTCTGTTCCTGTAACCCAAGGTAAGGGAAACTAGCACCCGAAGGACTGTCTAGGTGACAGAGAAGGTGCACTCTCTTGGGGTGGAACAGGCATGTGGGGAATGCGGGTCTGTGGGAAGTGAGCGTGGGAGTTTCCTGGGAGAGATTCTTCCTGTTGAATGTGTATGTGTTGTCTTCCCTGTAACCTCAGCCTGAGTCTAGATTCCTTTCCCTGGGGTGGATCTCGGTCCCAGCTCGGGGGTGACCTACTGTTGAGCTGATGAACAGTGTGGTCTAAGACTGGGAGGTTTGTGGAAGGCCTGCACTTGGTTGGTAATTTCTCCAGCTGTTAAAAGATAAGTATTCTGAATTATGCTTTGATCATGTTTTGGCACGACTGTGTTGTATATATTATCATGTTTTCCGTTGTGTGAATGAATTAATGATAAATGCTATGGAAGGATTAATTATAGCAGTACCCATATATTTTACTCTGTGTTTGAGTGTGTTTAATTATGTTAAGAGAATTTGCTTATGATTTCAGTACGAATTATGTAATCATTCATGTATAAAGGTAAACTAAGAGTGATTGGAAACCTCGACAGTGAAAGGGTACACTACAAATTGGTATCAAAGAAGCAAGGTACACTACAAATATCATAGTAGCCCTTTATAGGGACTCACTCTAACTCGGGAGTGTGAGGAAACTTCTGGGGAGAAGTGCCTTAAGAAGATTAAGACAATGCATAGCGCAAGCCAGGTAGATGGGGCCATTCTCCAGGGCACGGACTCGTATCCTGAACCTATTCATTCTATGCCTAGACCGAATATGGTCATATAAGTATAAGTATGAATCCACTATTTCCAAATCAAAGCATAGGAAAACACTTCCATACAGAAAACATTCATGAGCATATAAACATGATCATGCATTCATTTCAAAATATAAGACATAACACTTATCAGGAAACACTAGTCGTGTTGCGACTACTGAGAGGGGTGCTTGCTTCCACCCAACCTTAGGCTCAATGAATCCATATGGATCTACCACTAGCCACCCCTTGGCTAGACCACGATGCTTGGAGATTCAATCTCCTATTTCTAGCTCAACTGAAGTCCAGAACGAAGGTTTTCTTTCTCCTCCACTGTTCGGGACTCTCTGTCTCTCTAGAGTTCCTTCTGTCTTCTTCCTCCACGATCCCCATCACGCCCCCTTCTCCTCCTCCCCAGACTTCCTTTCTTGCCTTGTTCTGCAAGGTTGCATGTGGCGTGAATTTTCCCATCCATGGTCAGGCCTGAGGGCTTCTACGGATGGGCGGTTCACCCCCATCCCCTCATTAACTCATGAGGAGCCTCCCCACCTACCATCCTGGTGACTAATTCATTCCAGGGTCAGAGAGCCTCTTTGGTATTTGAGCCAGTAAAGATCAATACGGTATTGGTTCGGTGGAAGTTAATGCCACCATTCCAGGTGCCTTCCACCACCTTTCATTAGCCATCGTGGTCTCTTTCAGTACATCCCCCTCCCAACAATCATGCAACACATATTCATAACATTATTTACATTCATCGACCCTTCATACAAAGGTCCGTCAAATCAAACGTTCACATCTTTGAGTTTGCCATAGTTCTTGGCCAATATATTTATTTTTACAGACTGGGGGAAACAGTGTGTTACAAAAATCCATTAGTTCTCATATATGAGTGGGATCATCCTCATAGACAAGTGGGAATTCCCCCACTGACTAATTTTCCTCACTTTTGGCATAACGATATCGTCACCCTATCCATCCGCCTATTACTCACCCAAATACATGGTGGGTACTAATGGTTGGGGGGGAAGTATCTCATCGATGAAGATGAAATCCATCGTGTAACAAGCCTACCCATCCAAGGCGTGGAGAAGGATAAATCCCTAACTAGTAAGGATGCTTCCCAACAAGAAATCTATGGGACATACAGTGCCCGTCATGGTAGGCGTGGAATACACATTTCATAATTCAATGCTCGGTCAATTCGCTTTGTTATGCATCTCATCGCCTACAAAATCCTATGCATATGTACCAACAAAGAGTGCCCATTCAGGATCATCATTGCTGCTAAATGATGTGTCATCGAGATTGAAATGGCGTGGGATCAATATGTGTTGAATGAATTCATCGATGACTATTTAGATTCCCAAAATTCTGATAAAGAGTTTCATTACAGTTGGATTTTACTACGACTACCTATGGTTCTCTAGAAACCTCCTCGGGGTCTCAAATGATCTACTGGAAGTCATCATGCCTTTGAAGCTCCCTGTTTCCTACGAATACATGAGAGAAATGATCCTCACACCCAATATTCTCACAATGACATGTTTCAAAAATGGTACCAACAACTCATCTAGGAAACCACTTTGCAAGAACGCATTCCATGCACCCTCATGGAAAGGTTTGATGGTTACCTTTTATTTGAATGTACTTTCTGTAATGTGTGCATCTATCCAAGTGATGATCAGGGAATTTCCATTACATTCCTCCCTTTCTATATTACCGAGGAAGACATCCATGAAGGTGTGGTCCAATGGCCCACACATATTCAACCACTTCCAGCTGAGGAAAATACTACACTAGAGATGTGCATTAAGTGCAATCAGGACCGAAAGAATGCCAAATCTGTGCGACAATAGACTTAGAAAGAGGCCTCCCACAACAAGGCTTCTAATATTGATGCAACTGGAAAATGCTCTTGTGACCCCCAGCCTGTGCAGTTGCAATTTCAACCAACCCTAGTTGGGGCCAAGTGATAGTGGACCATCCCCTCCATCTACAATTCCAATCACTACACTCAGCCATGACCTATCAATATTTCGTTGGGCATCACAACATTAATATATGCTTGAAAATTCCAATTTTTGTTGCAACAACAAGTGCATTCTAAGGCTATGTGCAACATCGACCATCTTTCTTAGCATCTAGGGGGTGCAACACTAGTACCGAACAATACTCTACGGTCGTCGGTTTATGAAATGAATTCCAATGCCTCTACTTGACTCCTTCACATGGATCCCCCCACATTAATTACAATTGATTCCAACCATGGTGGTATCCCATTGGCACCCATCCCCACTCCCCTCATACAATATTGTGTTGCCACCCTACTCTCTGAATTGGGAGAGCTTAATGACTAGCTAGGACAAACCCATGCACAATTACAAATCCAACACCAAGTTGATATTTCTGCACAGAATCAGACATGTGAGCAATATCAAAAAGAGATTCAGGATCACCAAGAATTACAAAGGAGGTATGAAACTAGAAAGAAGGCATAGACCACCACTCATGCCCGGTATGATGAGATACATACTACATTTACTTACCTTGTTGGGGCCGTACATAACTTATATGCCCTAATTCCTACAACGTTTGCTCATGGTTGCGACATTTTTCTCGACTTTAAGATCTTAATAGTAAAATTCCACTTGCAACACCTCAAATTGTATCTCTTTTCCCTTCTTCAAAGAACACATCACACCAATCCACTCACCTCACAAATCTATACATTGATTAAGTCAACCCAAGCGGCTCCCCACATTGGTCAATGTCGAGTGGAATCATTCTCCAAACTAGTTGACTAAAGATCGATGCTATGGACCCATCTCAAAACCCTTCTAGACATTTCTACAATCATAAAATGGATTCACACAGTAGAAATAAAGGTCTCACAACAAAAATGATGCCTAAATTCATTGTCTCCTAGGGAGCATGCCACTAAGATGTTTTCTATCTCCACAAGAACAAAGGAGATCATTGTAGTGTGGGTCGAACAACAGAATATGTATGATATGGTCTCAGTTACGACTGATAAGGCCTTGACCTTATTCACTCATCTCTTTGATGTGCTAGTTTTTTTCGGCCCTCTCATCAAGCAACTCAACAAAACAGACCTGACAAACCCTCAAGTCAAAGATGTGGAAATATATGCAGTTGTCTAGCTTATGCAAAATCTTGAGGACCATTTAATGAGATTGACCGTCAATTTCATGAATTTGTGAAAGAACTAAAAAGATATGTGCCATTTGTTGTAGAGGTAATTTCATAGAGAAGTTGGCCTGAGGACGAGCCAAATAATAGTGGTGGGGCCTGTTGGCACCCAACGTTTTGGGTTCTTTTTTACGCGCTTGAACAAACAAAGTTGTGTGTGCTCTTTCAAAAGTTTTGCGTGCACATACGGAAGTATGTAAGGGGTGCATGTCAAACCAAGTTTTGACAGTGCACAATAGGCCTAAAATATTATTCAATGTGCAGTGGTCCATTTTTTATGCACACTGGAAATAATGAAGACACGTGCCGGAATCAAGAAAAGAATCATCAATAAATCCTCTCAAATGATTATTTCCAGCAACATAAGGGATCGTGGAGCTGAGAAAATATGAGTTTGCAAGGAAGATAATATTTCCCTGATTCCTAAAGGTTATGTGGACTACAAGCAGGTGTCAAAATCACATGAGGAAATTTTTCGGTCAAGGGAGTGGAGAAGAGCAGAAAGATATAGAGCTCCCGAGCAGAGAAAGATATAAAAGGAAGTAGTGGTATCATAAATGAGGCTATCTAGATTTTTAGAGGAGATTCATGGAGTACTTGGTATCGAGCTCTTTCTAAGCCTGTTATAATATTGTAGTGCTTTTGAATATACTTTTTTGTTTGTTATATGTATGAATCTTGAGAGAAGGTGCATTGTGCAATGTCTTGTATTTCTAAGGATTTATATAGAGGAGATATAAAGTTATATGGTTGTCATATATATATATATATATATATATATATATATATATATATATATATATATATATATATATATATATATATTCTTCGTACTATATTCCTCTGTTGTGATGGAATGATATTAGTAATAAAGATGCGACAATTTTGATCTATTTTGTGTCTATCATGTATGAGTTGGATATGTGTGTGTATTTGTTTACTTCTTAGTCGTAATAATTCGTCAAATATGAGTCACATGAATTCCAGTCTCGATGGACCTTCATGTGTTTAGCCTATCCTTCACCCTTGTCATGAGACCTTATGGTCTCTATGATCCTCTATGCATCTCGGGTGAGACCTTCCTCAGCCTTAGCCAAGGATTGATATGTCGGTGCTCTATTTTTTTTGTTGGACAACTCTGGATGAACCCTGGGTCTAAACTCCCCAAAGTTAAGAAGGACGCGTGCAAGTGTGGGTCAAAATGCCCAACAATAATCAAATTTGATCACAATTTCAAAATATATGTGATAATATTGACCTTCCTAACCTACTAAGTCATCAAAACTATAGTGATATTGGAATGCTTCTGTTAATTCTTTTCGAACATGAAAATTATATTCTAAAGAAATATTAGTAATTTTCTACCTTTTTTTCAGGCTAGGAGTGGGAAGAAAAGTAACTCCACACTTTGATGTCTTTGGCATTAGTACGATAGGTGCATATATACATAATCAAATGACTCTTGGTCTTCCCCAACAAGTGATCATTCCTATCACCTACAACTCTTCATATTTACATTACAGTTACAAGTAATGCAACCACAAAGGATTACATGTCCAACATCCCCCACTTAATCCAAAGGGGTGTGTGTGATTCCAAGCATCATTATGAACTTCTCAATTTTTTCTCTTCCAAGTGCTTTGGTGAATATGTCAACAATTTTCTCACTTGTGGAACAATGTCTCAAGTGAATAGTCTTGGCCTCTACATGATACCAAATCAAGTGATACTTTGTGTTTATGTACTTAGTTCGATCATGGAATCTAGGATTCTTGGCCAACTTGATTGTAGAAGTATTGTCAACTAGAAGAGTAGTATAATTCACTTGTTTCTTCTGCAAGTAATCAAGTATTTTACTTAGCCACACAATCTCCTTTGTCGCTTCTACAGTTGCCACATATTCTGCCTTTATTGTGGATTCTGTTGGAACTGATTGTTTACATGATCTCTAGGAGACGGTTGTTGATTCAAGACTCATGAGATAGCCTGAAG
The DNA here is from genome assembly GCA_009831015.1 of Picea engelmannii. Taxonomy (NCBI): domain Eukaryota; kingdom Viridiplantae; phylum Streptophyta; class Pinopsida; order Pinales; family Pinaceae; genus Picea; species Picea engelmannii. Next base: position 1,039,293 of record ML778461.1, read on the forward strand.
TTGATACTCAAGTTTCCTTATCCCCATCAAAGTATGAATTGGAATATTTGATCAGGTTGAAGTCATCCATGTTAGAGTACTTGAGTCCAAAATATTGAGTTCCTTTCAAGTATTTCATAACTCTTTTTGTAATAAACCCATGTCCTTCACAAGGATTTTGCATGAACCTGGAAAGAATCCCAACAACAAATGAAATGTCTAGTTTGGTGTTATTAAGATAGATAAGGCTTCTCACAAGTTGTCTATACTTGGTTGCATCCTCAAATTCATTCCCTTGTTTTAATGCGAGCTTCAATTTTTGTTCCATTGAAGTATAAATAGGATTGCAATCATCCATGCCAAAATTGTTCAACATTTCTCTAACTTACTTCTTCTAGGAGATGAATATGTACTTTGGATTTTGTATCGCTTCAATTACCAAATAGTAGTGAAGATGTCCCAAATATTAGGATCTGATAGTAACCCTTCTCCATGGGTCATTAGTTAGTAGGATACGGTTTCTATGTAATAAATTTCGGCATTAGTTAATAAGGCCTAATAAATAAAGGAGAATAAGTCAATGTAAGAAGACCTAATAGAAGCTTCTACTTCTAGAAATATCTTCCTCTAGAAGTTTCCTTAGAAGGTAGAATAAGTATAAATAAGAGTAGGAGGCATTTGAAATTTTGTCTTTAAGATTATTTTAATAGAGCTCTGCTCTGCTAGAGGTTTCCCCTTCGAAGAGGCAAGTGAAAATTGTTATCATTAATCAAGGTGCTCTTTCTGGTGTTATTATGGTATCATTCTGATATTGTTCTAGATATATCATTGTTGTTCTGCCATTTCTTTCTAAATATTTATGTTCTGCATGTTATTTTATATCTAGAATATTGCAAGTGGTATCAAAGCTCTTTCCTAGGAAATACTTGTGGGGTAAAAAAAAATTCATGTTAGAGACGTATTTCGACGTTTTTAAGCTACAAAGATTTGTCGTTACATGCATAAACCCGCGGTCCGGAAGTAATACATGCAGTAAATACAAGTGGTTCCTAAGATCACATATTCTTTCCACCCTTGTAACCCATGTTGGTACCCCTTCAAGTGGTAGCGTATCAGACAACACTTGTATACGTATCGGCCTAGGAATCCTCCAACCCTATATAATTAAATTGATCGACCACCTGATTGTTATAGTGTCACTTAGAATAACACTCGGGAAGAGACTCTCTAGTACCTTGGTAGTCTAGTAGTATGACTAAGGGTACGGTATATCCTCCTTAGTTGGTGCCCTGAGATATTAGGCCGAGTACTACTATTGGACCCCCCACGTATATAAGAGAACTATAGCACAGGGAAAACCCTTGATTGTAGACACCCTGCAAACCCTAAACCTTGTGTAATGATCCCGACCATCAACCCCATGGTCGACCAACATTACCACGTGGAATAACAATATCATACTTAATTCTATATATATAAGACATGCATTTAAGCAAATGAAACACATTTAACTCAGAGTAACCATAAGAATTACTGCTATTATAAATAATCAATGGCTTTAACATTAATTCGTATGCATAGCAGAATACATGATAATATAAATACAAAGACATGCAGAAAAGTAATTAAAACATCATCCAGTACTTATCTTTGAAACAATGGTAATTCAACCAACCAGGTGCAGGCCTTCCATGAACCTCCTAGCCTTAGACCACACTGCTCATCTAGCTCAGCAGCGGATCACCCCCAAGCTGGGACTAAGCTCCTCCCCCAAGGCAAGTAATCCTAGGCTAGGATGAGGTTACAGGGAAAACACACAGTCACAAGGAAGGAATTTTCTCCCAGGAACCACTCATACTCACTGCCATAGACTCTCCTTCCCCACATGCATGTTCCACCCTAGGAATATACACCTTCTCTGTCACCTAAACAGTCCTTCGGCTACTAACCTCCCTTGCATTGGGTTTCAGCAACAGACTGGATCGTAAGTCTCTGAGCTCTGTGGCAGCTACAAGATTCTTCCAGGAGTTCTCTCCTTCCTCTGCGCACTCTCTCACCTAATGAGAGTTGCTCACAAGCCAAGCAACCTTTTATTCCAAATTCAATCACCTCTCTAACCTGGAGAGAGTGTTGTACAAACTGGCCAACAAGCCACATGTAGTCCATCACTGTGTGACCACAAAAACCAACTGGGAAAACAAACACGGGCTTTCCAAACAGGCTCAGCAATGACAAGATGGTCTCACAGTTATGGATTTGGGACAGAGACTCCACACACAGGCTCGATCTGCTCAAACATAGGATGCATCAGCTTTTCTAGAAATCAACACAGGCTATCCCCGAAATCAAAAAACAGAATTCGCCCCCCCCCGGGTTTCAGAATGGCACGAAGTCTCTCCCCGAGGTTGGACAGGTTCATGCCCAGGCAGTCGAGGGTTGAATGGTGGAGGAACCCCCAACACGGTTGATCTCAGACGCTTTATTTGCTTGCTCCTAGGTTGACACTTGTCACCCATGAAACTGCGTGTGTTCCATTCCTTTGGAAGTTACTTTTACTTCCAAAAGAACTTAGGATAAAGCATATTATTCACATTCTTTTTGGAATAATATTAAAATATTATTCCCAAGACTTAAGCCCTTAGGCTTAGCCCCTAGGATCAACACTTAGCCCCTCTTCCCACCTTCCAGCCCCTAATCCCTTGCCCACTCTGTGGAATCTTAGTCCCCTATCACTCATTCATTGTGGTCGGTCTGCATGCGGTGGTGTTTATATTTTATTAATAATGTGCATAGATACATGTACAAAATCAGGCTCTTGGCCTTTAACACTTAGGATCTCTAGCCTAATAATCACATAATCCCACCATCTTATATTAACTTGGCTCACCAGCCTATATAAAAAAAAAACATAATTACAATTCATTTCATAAACATGATTTACAATGGGGCTCAGCCTTGGGGACATTACAATCCCCCTCCCCTTATTTCTGCACTATCCTAAGTGCAACTTTACACTGTTTCTGTAAGATTTTCAAAATTTTCAAAAAGATGCGGGTACTCTACCTGTATAACATCTTCATGCTCCCATGTCACGTCCTGAGGATCATACCAGGTCCACTGGACCTTTACAAGCCCTATAGCCCGATTCCGGAGTTGTTTGTTTTTTTTGTCCAATATGCACACAGGATGCACTTGCAGGACACCTTCTTGTTCCACCTGAACCACATTCCAGTCGATAACATGATTAGCATTAGGTATATATTTCTTAAGAAATGAAATAGGAAACACATTATGTACAGTCATAGGTGCAGGTAATGCAAGCTTATATGCAACTGGCCCAATCCTTTCCAGGATTTCAAATGGCCCACAAAATCTGGCTGCGAACTTGGCACAACATCCCAGCTTCTGGGAAATCCTGTTAGTTTTCACTTTCAGGAAAACATGATCACCCACTTTGAATTCTATGTGGGTTATGTTCTTATCAACATAACATTTCTGCCTATCCTGGGCAGCTTTCAAATTCTGCTTAATTTTTATCATTTGGTCCTCCATCTCCTTGAGCAACTCTGGCCAACCTACTGCTCTGTCAGTTGGATTGTCCCAGCTTACTGGAGTGTTGCACTTTCTTCCATAAAGTGCTTCAAATGGGCTCATCTTCAACGATGCATGATACCCATTATTGTAGGCGAATTCTACCAAATGCAGGTAGTCTTCCCATCTTGATGGTTTGTCCATCACATACATTCTCAGCATGTATTCTATTACTCTGTTCACCCTCTCTGTCTATCCATCAGACTTGGGATGATACGATGTACTAAAATTCAGATTCGTTCTGAATCCTTTGAACAGTCCTTTCCATAAATTTGAGGTGAATTTTGGGTCCCTATCAGACAATCATTTTAGGAATTCCGTGCAAGCGTGCCACTTCTTTTAGGAAGATATCAACAACATCTTCTACCTTGTGAGTGGTTTTCAGTGGAATAAAATAGGCATCTTTTGTAAGCTTGTCCACCACAACCATGATCGAATCATGCTACTTTCTTGTTCTGGGAAATCTTGTAATAAAATCCATGGTCACCACTTCCCACTTCCACTCAGGAATGGGCAAAGGCTACAACAACACTGTTGGGTGCCTATGCTCAGCCTTAACTTTTTGGCACTCCATACATCTAGCGATGTATTGAGCTATCTCTCTCTTCATACCCGGCCAAAAGTAGTGGATTTTGACTTATGCCACAGTCTCCTGATATCCAGGGTGTCCAACATAAGTTACGTTATGTATTTCTTTTAGAATCGCAAGTTTCAATTCCTGGACATTGGGTATATACACTATGTCTTTATATAGAAGTAATCCATCAGCTTCCAAGGTGTAACTTTCTCTTTTTTGTGGCCTTTCACTCTACTGTAGCTTTTCTACCAAATCTCTGTACAACAAATCTGCATTTGCAGCTTCCAAAATTCTATCCTTAATATAAGTCCTGTACATGCTAATGGTTGTAGCATGTAAGTCATGCACTTTTCTACTGAGTGCATCAACCACCTTATTTTCCTTCCCCTTGATATGCTTGATATTAAAGTCGTATTCGCACAGAAACTCTAGCCACCTACTTTGTCTAGCGTTTAAAGTCGGCTGATCAAACAAATATTTCAAACCGTTGTGGTCTATTCTCAATTCGAATCTCCTTCCCATGAGGTAATGTGTCCATTTCCTCAGAGCGTGGACGATTGCTTCCTGCTCCAAATCATGAGTGGCATAATTATTTTCATGCTCTTTCATCTTCCTGGACTCATAATAGATTACAAATCCATCTTAGCTAAGAACTCCTCCCAACCCTTCCTTACACGCATCTATGCACACCACGAAATCCATATTTGAATCTGCAACCCTCAAGATTGGAGCACTAGTTAACAGCTGCTTCAATTGCTGGAAACTGTTCTCACACTCTTCAGTCCACAGAAACTTTTTCTCCTTCCTTTGCAAGGAAGTGATAGGATGAGATAACTTTGAGAACATTTCTATAAATCTTATGTAATAGCCCGCTAGACCCATCAAGGATATAACTTCCGCCACATTCCTTAGCGCTGACCATTCTCGGATGGCCTCAACCTTCTCAGGATCCACAACAATCCCTTCTTCTGAAATAATGTGCCCCAAGTAATGGATTTGCCTTGGGTAAAATGAGCATTTGCTCAATTTGGCATACAGTTGGTGTCCTCTCAACACTTGCAACACCAGTCTTAGGTGTTGTTCATGCTCTTCCTCTAACTTGAAATACAACAATATGTCATCCAGGAAGACTATGACAAACTTGTCTAAATACTCCCTAAATACACCATTCATCAAGCACATAAAAATAATAGGTGTGTTTGATAGTCCAAACGACACCACTGTGAACTCGTAATGACTGTACCTTGTTCTAAAGGCGGTCTTGCTGATGTCCTCATCCTTTATTCTTACCTGGCGATATCTTGATCTGAGATCTATCTTTGAAAATATTTTCGCAATCTTCAACTGATCGAAAAGATCATCGATCCTTGGCAGAGGATACTTGTCCTTGACAGTTACCTTGCTCAACTGCCAAAAATCAATGCACAGCCTCAACGCCCCATCCTTTTTCTTCACGAACAGGATTGGGGCACCCTAAGGTGACATGCTAGGGTGAATGTACCCCTTCTTTAGAAGCTCTTCAAGCTGTAATTGCAACTCATTCATCTCTGGCATACTCATTCTATATGGAGCTTTTGACACTGGAGTTTCTCCAGGCATCAAATTTATAGAAAAATCGATGTCTCTCTTCGGAGGTAGTCCAGGTACCTCCTGAAATATGTCTTTGAACTCTGTGAGTACCTCATGGTCTTCAATCCTTGAGACTTTATCTCTGGATGATTCCTCCACACAGGCTGCAAATAATTGACAGCCTTTTCTGTAGCACTTCTTCAGTTGCATGGCTGAGATTTCTCTAACATCCACAGCTCTAGGAATCCCCTGGACTATTTTTCGATTCCCCTCCTCATCCAGGCATGTAAACCTCTTGTTACGACAGTCCAGGAGAGCATGGTGTTGGTCCAACCAGTCCATTCCAATTAAATAGTCATAAAATCCTAAAGGAATAATATTCAATTTAGCCTTCGTGCTCAGTCCTTTCATGTCCACAAGACAAGACTTCACCAACTCAACGACTTTCCTCTTGGCTCCTGTAGCTAACTGCACTAACCAAGACTTTTCATGTTTTCTTCTTGATAAATGCAAACTTTCCACCACCCTAGGATCTACATAACTATGGTTATCCCTTGAATCGATTAAAATACTAAATGGTCGATTGCTAATCATACCTTCCACTTCAATCATGTGTGATTGAAATTCTACTTGCTTGTTGTCCAAGGTTGCATAGATCCTTGGCATTCTGTTGCCCATATCCTCCATTGTTTCAGCTTGCTAAACATTGCAAACGGTTCTCACTTTATCTTTTCTGTGGGGGCAGTCTCGGTACCTATGGTTTCCTTTACAGCCCCAACACTCTATAGGTGGTGGTCTGGGCATTTGTTCATCAACTTCAACCTTCCTGGGCTCCCTAAAGGATGGTTGTCCCTGAGGACTATTTCTAAAAAAGGAAGGCTTGTTTCCCTTCAACCTCTGCTCTTTCCTCAACTTCTTCTGATCATCCCAAGCCTTCCGAAAAGTAGGCTTTTCTCTTTGTTGTTCATACAAGCATTTCTCCCTTCTTATTGTTTCTTCCATAGTCTTGGGATCATCATACTAGAGTTTTTCACTAATGGAAGGTGGCAGTCCACTTAGATATCTCTGAGTCTTGACAGCCTCATCTTTGATGAACGGAACATACTTCAGTAGTTCCAAAAACCTTCGTTCGTATTCATCGATGGTCATGCTACCCAACTTGAGTTCAAAGAACTCCTTCATCTTCCTATCATAATATCCTTTAGTCAAGTATTTCTTCTCGAAATACCTCTTGAACTCCTTCCAGGTGATATCTTTCTCCCTAATGTGTTGCACCTACACAAATTGATCCCACCACATGGATTCTTTTCCTTTCAATTGATACATCGAAATTCTTCCTTCTGCATGAGGGGAATAATACTGCAATTGGAAATATTTCCTCATGCCAAGCAGCCATGTTTCGGCATCTTCCTCATTCTTATATTCTCCATCAAATGTAGGAGGCTTAATATTATTGATTTCCCCTTTCAATTCATCCATCCCATATATCTTGTGCTTTCTGGTAGGAGATGGGCTTGAACTACCGTGTGCTTCCTTACCAGAATGCTTTGGGGAGAGACGATGATGTCTGCTACCCCTCCTTGATCTTCTTCTCCTCTCAGGGGTCCTGACACTTCTTGATCTTCTTTTCCTCTCAGGGGTTCTGCGACTCTCTGTCTTACCTGAGCTGCTCCCCTTCTCCAATTTCCTTTATATTCGTTCCAGGCTCTTCAACATATTTAAGTTGAATTCACCCTGCTGATCCCTGACCCTCATGAGATTTTGGCTATCATCTAGGCAAGCCTAGGCATATTTCTACAATCTTTCAATGAGTTTCATCATATGTCCTTCCTTATCCATCTCTTTTCCGTGCCCATTAGAGTTTGATCCTTCGATTCCCAAGTTGACATCCCTTCCTACCCTTTCGTCCTCTGTTTCAGAGGCAATCTTCACCTCTTCCACTTCCATCCTCGGCGTCGGTTCTCAGCTGTCCTGACACTCGTTGAACTTTGCACACACAACGTGCAGTAAACCAGAGTTTGCCAGGCCTTATCCCTTAATAAAAACCACAACAGTCATTAACCAATGTGAATAAGAAAACATTTCAAATTCACTAATTTTTTTGAACTATGTTTGGCTCTACAAATTTTAGGGACTTTGGTTTTCGAGTTTTTGTCCACGAGGATCCAACTGTTAAATCCTCGACAGTTCTTATGTCCTTCAAAAATTTCAAGATTTTGGAACTTCGGGGTTTCGGGTTTTAGGTTTTTTGGTCCCTGGAGGTTCTCACACTTGCTTCCCTCTTCAACTCCCGACTCCCAAACTTCCAACATCTCTACCCCTAGGCCCACAACACAGTTGTCGCCAACCCTGGTGGTGTGTGGTACATTCAGGAGGGTCCACGTCACTGTTTGCACTCTTTTTGTCGCTGTGTGAGCAAAAAGTGAGTGCTTACATGCCTAGTTGGGCTCTGCTAGTCATGACAGCTGTATGGTAAAAGGTTAGAAAGAAAACAACAAAGCTATTAACAAGAATTAAACAAAAACTAAATGAAACTATGAGCATAGGAAAAAAAAATAAAAACAAATGAAAATGGACCAATATCACCAATATATAAGATGGTCTGATTGATGAAATCCAAAGATACACAATGGAGAAAGAGGACTTGGGTCCCTTCCCTCTCCAATGGAAGGCTCTTGAGGCCCTCAATTGATTTCTCTCCTTACAAAGAAAAGATGAAATGTGGGTGAAAGAACTCCAAGCTTATTCACATAAGAGAGGGGTGAATAGCTTATGAAATGCAGCTTGCAATGTGTGTTGCCAAAGAAGGGGTCTCTAGCAATCTCAGCAGCATAACAGTATGAAGAATTCCTTGAAGAAATGGTGGTCATTCATGGCTTTTTATAGCCAAGCATTGGGTTATTATGCAACCTCTTTAGAATGTGAAAAGGGGCTCTTTAGGGCACAATTAGGTCTTTGACCAGCCTCCCCACGCAGATTGAGCTCGGATTTGGTGTCAAATCGACTTGGGAGCCGATCCATTAGTGGTTGGGAGGCCGACCAGTTCCATAAATGCGCCGTTTGGCAGGCGCGCGGGTTTTTCACCCCACAACCGCGCATATGCGCCCTCTGTGCGAAAATGTTACGCGCGTGCGCGCGTGCGTCCAGTGGGTGCAAAGCGCTTTGTAATTTTTTGGTCATTTTGTATAGTTTTGACCCCTTTTGTTGTGCTGTGGCATTAACCTTGTTCCATGAATGACTGTTTTTCTGTGTTGACGATGCGGAGTTCTTGTCGCCCTGTGCGGACGAAATTTCAATGATAACAGTCACCTTCGGCGATGTCATCGGGTCCCACCATTCTTTCTTGTCTTCTCGACTCACTGGCACGTGGTGCACACCATGTGTCCATGTTCATTCCAAGGAAATCCAATGGTTAGACTTCTCTTAGATCTACGGCGTAGATATTTTCGGCGTTTTGGCATCGGGAATTCATGCATCCCCACATCTCGAACTTTCGTTTGCCAAAATTCCAAAATTACTGTCTACTCTTCCACTTGATCCAACGATCAAGTTCCTCTCTTACGATCTACGATGTAGATCGTTTCGGAATTTTGGGTTTCGCTATTTCGCGACTTGCGAAAACAAGGTTCTTCCTTTTTGGTTTCTCGGGTGCCGAAATGCCATCTGGAAGCCACGTGTTCCCCCCAATGGATGGTCCCTATGAAATTGGGATTTCACGTATCGTGATTTCTACGTTCCTGTGCAACTCGAAAGGGATTTTAAACCCTATGCACATTTTCTAGATCTAACGATCATGAGGGTTCTCCTTTTGCCCGAACAGATCCTACGGTTCCAACACTTCTGGTGTGGAGTCCTCTCTCCCTATGGCTAGATGCCACCTCGTCTATGGTTTCATAACACCGCTACACCTCCTGAGCTTGGTAACACAGCCAAGTAACTCCTTGACACTCACGAGCATTCAAAGGTCTGAAATTGGTCATCCAGACACAATTTATATTCAAATCCTCGGTCCAAAGACCACTCAACTGGCCCATCTAGGCTCAGCGTCGAAACCTTGGCTCTGATACCAAACTGTAACGATCTCGACCATCAACCCCATGGTTGGCCAACATTACTATGCAGAATAAAAATCTCATACTTAATTCTATATATATAAGACATGCATTTAAGTAAATGAAACACATTTAAACTCAGAGTAACCATAAGAATTATTGATATTATAAATAATCAATGGATTTAACATTAATTCATATGCACATCAGAATACATGATAATATAAATACATAGACATGCAGAAAAGTAATTAAAACATCATCTGGTACTTATCTTTGAAATGGTGGTAATTTCACCAACTAGGTGCAGGCCTTCCACAAACCTCCCAGCCTTAGACCACACTGCTCATCCAGCTCAGCAGTGGGTCACCCCGAGCTAGGACTAAGCTCCATCCCCAAGGCAAGGAATCCTAGGCTAGGCTAAGGTTACAGGGAAAACACACAGTCACAAGGAAGGAATTGTCTCCCAGGAACCACTCATACTCACTGTCACAGACTCTCCTTCCCCACATGCTTGTTCCACCCTAGAAGTATACACCTTCTCTGTCACCTAGACAGTCCTTCAGCTACTAACCTCCCTTGCCTTGGGTTTCAGCAACAGGTCGGACCAGAAGTCTTTGAGCTCTGTGGTAGCTACAGGGTTCTTCCAGGAGTTCTCTCCTTCCTCTGTGCACTCTCTCACCTGGAGAGAGTCACTCACAGGCCAAGCAACATGTTCTTCCAACTTCAATCACCTCTCTCACTTGGAGAGAGTGTTGTACAAACTAGCCAATAATCCACACGTAGTCCAGCACTGCATGACCACAAAAACCAACATGGAAAACAAACATGGGCTTTCCAAACAGGCTCAGCAATGACAGGATGGTCTCATGGTTATGGATTTGGGACAAAGACTCCACACACAAGATTGATCTACTCAAACAGAGGATGCATCGACTTTTCTAGAAATCAACACAGGCTATCCCCAAAATCAACACATAGACTTCGCCCCCCCCAGTTTCAGAATGGCACGAGGTCTCTCCTCGAGGTCGAATGGGTTCATGCCTAGGCAGTCGAGGGTTGAATGGTGGAGGAACCCCCAACACGATTGATCTTGGATGCTTTATTTGCATGTTCCTGGGTTGACACTAGTCACCCATGCAACTATGTGAATTCCATCCCTTTGGAAGTTACTTGTCCTTCCAAAAGAACTTATGATAAAGCATATTATTCACATTCTTTTTGGAATAATATTAAAATATTATTCCCAAGGCTTAAGACCTTAGACTTAGCCCCTAGGCTCAACACTTAGCCCCTATTCCCACCTTCCAGCCCCTAATCCCTTACCCACTCTATCGAAGCTTAGTCCCCCATCACTCATTCAATGTGGTCGGTTTGCACGCTGTGGTTTTTATATTTTATTAATAATGTGCATAGATACATGTACAAAATCAATCTCTTGGCCTTCAATACTTAGGCTCTTTGGCCCAATCATCACATAAGCCCACCAGCTTATATTAACTTGGCTCACCAGCCTATATAAAAAAAAAAACATAATTACAATGCATTTCATAAACATGATTTACAATGGGGCTCAGCCTTGGAGACATTAAACCTTGGGACAGAAACAACTAATCTATTGCCTTGCAAAGTGGCCCCTGTCACATTTTTCACTACAGAAACACTCCCTGTCGACATTTTTTATTATTGAGAATTTGGGAATTTCACCATTGTAGAAGCATTCATGATGGAGTATAACTCTGCAGCAGTTAAAAAAAATTGGGGCCCATCAACACCCTTATTTTTAACCTAGTCCATTGCATTCGGTTAGGACCACACAATGTACCTTTTTGCCTATACTTTTTTCCACTATTATACCCTTGATCACCTGTATTTAGACTCATACTACCACTTCATCTGATCATTCCAAAGGTATACAATGTCCTTTCTCATGACTATACGTTTAATCTGTTTTGCATAATATTTTACATCACTCTCGTACTTAACCATTGATTAGAAATGCATAAGTGTTCAAAACTGCAGATTAGCACTGGAGGCCTATGGTTGAAACACAGAATTGTCCAAGGTCGTTGTTGCTGAAACACAGAGCTGCTATACAGTCCGAGGTCGTAGTTGCTGAAACACAGAACTGATGCTGAAACACAGAGTTGTCATACAATTCAAGGCCAGTGATGCTGAAACACAGAGCTGTTACATAGTCCGGGGTCGCAAATGCTGAAACACGGAGTTGTTACATATCCCAGAGTTGCAGAGGCTGAAACACAGAGGAAACCGCCAGGACCGACGATGCTGAAACACAAAGGAAGCCGTTACAGTCAGCGATCAACAAGCTATAATCGTCGCTCCTACACAAGAATGCCGACATAGTCAGAGCGTAATTCATGTGGCTGAAATAGCCGAGAATTGCGATGTTGAAACACCATCAGCAACAAGGGAAGAAGCTGTTACACCAGTCGTAACAACAATATCTCATTTCAGCTCCTGTAATAGCATTTTGTTGCGTAAGACTAGGACATCCTATGTTGGTTTAGAAAGTAGATCCGACTAAGGATAAGACTCAAATATGCATTGTAATGATTGTATCGAAGGGATTTCCTCTTTAAATAAGAGGAAATCATCATTCGATGGATCCAAGTTTTATGTATTGAAAGCTTCAGAGAGAGAGAGACGTGTACTTCATTTTCAGACTGTAACATGATATTTTGATAGATGAATAGAATACTGCTTTGAGTATCTTTCTCTAGCTTTCCCGTTCCAGGGGAATCTTGTGAGAAGGGAGGGCCCACCTTCTTCACAAGATTCACCCAGTAGTTTAGAAGTGTGTTAATACAATTTATGTTTATGCTTTGGTTTGCTGAAACACTGTTTTTAATGAATTCCGCTTTGCTGAAACACTACTGACTCTATCTTAGTTTATTGAATTAAATTTGTAATTCTTTTTATTAGCAATCTTGTGTGATGATTTTATGAGGCTAGCCAGAGACTGGGTTAAGAGTTCCTGCTCAGACAGGAAGGAATCAGAACATCCTGTCCTCTGTAGATTTCATTTACTGCTGCAAGTGTGCTAGCCAGAGATTGGGTTAAGGGTTCCTGCTCAGAAAGGAAGGAATCAGAACATCCTGTCTTCTATAGGATTCATTTACTTCTGCAAGTGTGCTAGCCAGAGATTGGGTTAAGGGTTCCTTCTCAGAAAGGAGGAATCAGAACATCCTGTCCTCTATAGATTTCATTTACTGCTGCAGTGTGCTAGCCAGAGATTGGGTTAAGGGTTCCTACTCAGAAAGGAAGGAATCGGGATATCCTGTTCTCTGTAGATTTTCATTATTCCTGCAAGTGTGCTAGCCAGAGACTGGGTTAAGGGTCCCTGCTCAGAAAGGAAGGGATCAGACCATCCCGCTCTCTGTAATCTCAATTTCACAAGTGTGCTAAACATAAATAGGGCTTAAGGTTCCTGTTTAGAAAGGAAGAAACTAGATGGTCTTGTTCTCTGCTAGATAGAGTTATCTTTTTCTGCATTACTGTTTTCATGAAAGAGTGTCAGTACTGAAGTCTCTGTTTGAGAGTAAGGGTCCTGTTCTCTTATTGCAGAGTAGTATTCTTTCCTGTTGCAAGTATTATTTTAATGTAATCCAAGATTATTAGATTAATCTTTAAGATCTGCAATAGGAAGGTTGCTTTCCTGTGGTTTAGTTTAGAACTTCAGTTCATTCAAGCAAGTGTGATTAGTATAGTTTCTTTTACTACAACTTTAAGTTGCTTTTGGAATTGAGCATATACAGTGCGTGGTTATCTTTGAAATAAAAAGACTTCCCTGGGTTGATAATTTATGTATCACTTGGTTGTTTGAAATTAATTAAGCAATTATAGTGACCAACATTTTGGCGTCGTTGTCGGGGAAGATAGCTATAGATTTCAAAAGCACGTATGATTTTTTTCTTTAGATAAAAAGATTGCATGAAAACCCCCAAAGATAATAACCCTACAGGTGGCAAGGGAAAAGGAAAAGGAGGAAGAAAGACTTACATCGACGAGATCCTATCAAAGTCTGAATCTGCTGCTCAACGACCAAACTTTCGAAGACAAAACTCCCAGCCTTCATTCCAGGCAGCTTTTGGGACAGGAAAATAAGTTTGGAGTCCAGAGACAGTCCAAAATCCAGTAGGAGACATTGAGGACAGAGCAAGTGTAGCAGGGGAGCAGACAGAGGAAAACATGGACGAGTACAATGAACAATTGCATCATGAAGAACAGACAGATCCTGAAGGAGAGGTAAAAGATGAAAATTCTTTCTCTACATTAGGATTCCCTATTGGCGATCTCCCTAGAGGAGCAGCCCCCATGAAAAACATTCCACTCTCAGCATTGCCTAATTTTCATGGTCTATCTTCAGAGGATCATGATGAATTTATGTTTGAGTTTGATATATTGTGTAGAAGCTATGATTACGTTTCTAATGCTCAGAAACTAAAGTTATTTCCAGCAACACTAAAAGGGAATGCACTAAGATGGTTTATGAGTCTTGGAGGCCATGTAATCACAACATGGGACCAAATGAAACAGAAATTCTTGAA
>ML778461.1:1053771-1069616 GCA_009831015.1 Picea engelmannii
ATTCTCAAAACTATTTTATTAAAAGGGGTAAGGGATGACTCTCTGGATATGTTGAATATGCTTGGGAAAGGGGACATATCCAAGGAATCATATGATGAAATTGTCAATTTATGCAAAATATGTTCAAGGGGAGCTTCAAGAAATAGATTAAACAACAGGGACACATTTTCTAGAGTCCAAAAATCAGCCAGCGGGGGAGCAACAAGAGATGAGATAGGTAATTTGCTTGAAGATTTTAAAACTGAAATGTTAAGCTCTTTTGCCTCACAAATTGATACCCTGCAGATTAAGAAAAAGAAAGCAGAAGCAGAAGTAGCCTTGTCTATCTTTTGTTCCCAATGAAGAGATAAGCACCCAAGAAGAGAATGTCCACTGGACAAAAAGCCAATCTGCACTATCTGCGACAAGGATCATGATACCCAAAATTGTCCATCTTTACCAGGGATCAAGGCAGCATTACAACCAACAGACGAAGAAGCTGAAGCTGTCTATCCAATGACACAAAGAAGACAATGGCAACCAAGGGGACAAGGTATGAACTCTAACATGCCATTTAATCGTTGGAATAATTACTCTGCTTTCAATCAAATGAGTTAACCCCCCTTCAATCAGATGCAATACACTAATCAAATGAACTACCCATCCATGCAACAAACTTACCCACCCATGCAACAAACATACCCACCCATGCAACAAAATAACCCACCCTTTGTTGATCCCTCAATATGGACCTCTTGGCCTCCACAACAACAACAGCCATATCAGAATCAGTGGAATCAAAATTGGAGAGCACAACAACCCCCCTTTCAAAATCAATTACCTCAACTCCCACAACCACTCTCCTTACTAGCAGGTACTCCTCCAATCAACCAAACAATAATACCCCAACTACCTGTACAACCTAACCCCAACCCGAATAATAAAGTTGTCTAGTGCATTGATATTTATAATCAGCCTACACTTTCTATTCTCCCGGCACAATGCAACGATATTCATCTTCGATCTGGAAGAATAGTGGAACCTACAATAGTTGATGTTACCTCTTCTAATAAAGAGGAAACAAAAGAGCATGATGTACCTGAAAAGGTACAATCATCCTCTAACAATGCTGCTGACACAACAACACCACCTTTTCCTAAGTGTCTAGCCTTAACTAAAACGCCTGAACTTCCAGCTTTTAATCTTCTCGGGGAATTACAAAATTTATATGTTAAAATTCCTCTACTACAAGCACTCTGAGACGTACCAATCTATGCTAGGACAATGCGAGATATCTGTGTCAAAAAGGTTGGTAGGAAAACTAAGGATCCCCTTACAGTCCATGTTATGGGAGACCTGTCTGCACTAATGTCAGGTAAAACTCTCCCAGTCAAATATGGTGATCCTGGCCACCCTACTGTTACAGTACAAGTTGGAAAAATGATAATCCCTCAAGTCCTGGTAGACCTTGGTGCAGCCATCAATATCATGACTTTAGAAACCTTATAGCTGCTACAATTACAAGATGAAGTCAGAGAGACCCCTACTATCCTAGAATTGGCTGATCGTTCCAAAATTAAACCAGAAGGAGTCATTGAAGACCTCAGTATCTCTGTGGAATCTTGGAATTACCCAGTCGATTTTACAGTGTTGCAACCCAAAACAAAGTTGGGGGGCCACCCTTTAATTCTGGGTAGACCTTGGCTAGCCACAGCAGATGCTTTCATCAGCTGTAGATCAGGGAAATGACAATTTCAAATGGTTATGAAACAAAGAATCTTACCCTCTATCCTCATGCCACACCCCTGCCTAATAATGATAATTCTGTATGGGTAGATTTTGAGGATCAACCTACTCAACCTCTTTTGACTATCGGACAAGATTTAAGCTTGAAAGACTCTACTGAGGACAAAATTATCAACAATTTTATTTGCGAGCCATCCTCTATCACTCCAGAAATTCATAATCAATTAACCGCATTATTGGAGTCTGATAATCAAGAAACTTTTAAATCAGGAAGCCCACCTCAAACGCCTAAAACCATCTCCTCCAAAAGCATACCAGTCAAAATTGAACCTGGCAAAACATTAAAGATAAACCCTCAGTTGAAAGATGCTGAAACACAACAGTTAACGAAGTTACTTCAGGAAAATAAAGAGGCATTCACATGGGATTACACAGACATGAAAGGAATCTCGCCTGAATTATGTACTCATAGAATATATATTAAGGAAGATTTTCGACCAATCTGTCAACCCCAGCGATGAATGAACCCAAATTTAAGAGAAATTCTCAAGGAAGAACTTCAAAAACTGCTCAACGCAGGGTTTATCTATCCCATATCAGACAGTGAATGGGTGACCCCGTTAGTAATAGTTCCTAAGAAGAATGGGAAATGGAGAGTATGCGTAGATTATAGAGCTTTAAATAAAGCCACTTAGAAAGACCACTTTCCATTACCGTTCATTGATCAAGTGTTAGATAATTTGTCAGGGAATAAATTCTTCTCATTTTTAGATGGTTTCAGTGAGTATAACCAGATTAAAATTGCACCTCAAGATCAATATAAAACCACCTTCACCAGCCCTTGGGGGACCTTTTCTTATAGAGTCCTTCCATTTGGACTATGTAATGCACCAACAACCTTCCAAAGGGAAGTTTTAGGAATTTTTTCTGATATGCTTAATGACTCTATGGAAATTTTTATGGATGACTTTACTCCTTATGGTGTTTCTTTTCAGGAAGCACTGGAAAACCTTGAGAAGGTAATTAAACAATGCATACAAGCCCAACTTTCCTTAAGTACAGAAAAGTGTCATATGATGATGAGTGAAGGAATAGTGCTTGGACATTTTATCTCATCTCAAGGAATTCAGGTAGACCCATCAAAAATTCAAGTCATTAAGGATATTCCTACCCCCAAAACCCAAACAGAGGTAAGAAGCTTTCTAGGACATGCTGGATACTACAGAAGATTTATTAAGAATTTTTCTAAAATAGCTTCTCCCCTGTTCGTTTTACTGATGAAAAATGCTGAATTCAATTGGACTAATCTTTGTCAAGAAGCATTTAATACACTTAAACATCAGTTATCTACAACTCCTATCCTTAGAGGACCTGATTGGACACTTCCCTTTCACATATCCTCAGATGCTTCAGATACTGCTATAGGAGCTGTCTTGGGAAAGGAGGAAGATCATCACTCGTATGCTATATATTTCATCAGCAAAAATATGACCCCTGCTGAACTTAATTATACAGTCATCGAGAAGGAATTCTTAGCAGTTATTTATGCAATTAATAAATTTAGACACTACATTACTGGCTATTCTACTTTTGTCCATACTGATCACTCAGCTATCAAGTACTTAATGAATAAACCTATCACAAATGCTAGAGTCACCAGATGGCTATTATTATTGCAAGAATTTGATATTACAATTGTAGATAGACCAGGAAAAGAGAATGTAGTTGTTGATTTCCTTTCTCAATTGACACCTGATGATGATACCCCAGTAGATGATTCCTTTCCTGACGAATATCTATTTGCAGTTTCTGCTCACTCACCTTGGTATGCAGATATTGCTAACTACTTGGTTGCAGGGAAGTTACCATCACACCTATCCTACCGAGAGAAGAAAAGTATTATTCATCAAAGTGCTCGGTATATTTGGATAAGAGGGTACCTTTTCCATATAGGAGTTGATCAAGAGATTTGAAGGTGTGTTAGAGAAGATGAGGTGTATGATCTATTGAAATCTTGTCATGATGGCCCTTGTGGAGGGCATTTTGCTGACAAGAGAACAACACACAAAATTCTAAGGATGGGGTACTATTGGCCCTCACTCTTCAAAGATGCAAATAAATATGTCAAGGCCTATGATATTTGCCAAAGAGTAGGCCAACCTAATCATAGAGATGAAATGCCATTAAACCCCCAGGTAGTACTTGAACCATTTGAAAGATGGGTCTTAGACTTCATAGGACCCATCAACCCTCCATCCAATCAAAAAGTTTATATACTGGTCTACACAGACTACATGACTAAATGGGTGGAAGCCAAGGAACTCCACAGAGCGACTGAAGAAGCAGTTATAGATTTCTTATTTAAAGACATCTTCGCCAGATTTGGAATGCCAAGAGAACTAGTTACAGATGGAGGACCTCCTTTCAACTCTCATGGGTTCAAAGGCACCCTTCAGAAATATCATATTCAGTAGAGAATGACTACACCATACCACCCCCAAGCCAATGGACAGGTGGAAAGCACAAACAAATTAATATAATCCATTCTCACAAAAACAGTGAAGGAAAGTAGAAAGGATTGGTCCTACAGGCTCCTTGAAGCACTATGGGCCTACAGAACTACCTGGAGAAATACTACAGGATTTTCTCCCTATGAATTAGTTTATGGAAAGAGTGTTGTTTTTCCTGTGTAATTTGAGATAAAAACCTTAAGGACTTCTTTAGCTGTCAACCTTGATCTAACCGATGCATAGACAGCCAGGTTGCAGCAGCTTAATGAACCAGAAGAGAAAAGACTAGATGCCATTCAGCAAACAACCATAATTCAACAGCAAAGATTACAATGGCATGACAAAAATATCAAGAACAAGCAGTTCCAAAAAGGTAATTGGGCCCTACTGTATGATTATCGGTTCAAAGAATTTCAAGGGAAACTGCATACAAGATGGCTTAGACCTTACAAAGTAGACACAGTTTTCCCCAATGGAACAGTAAGGCTCCTCACAATCGATGACTCCAGAACTCCGTTACTTGTAAATGGTCATCGGCTCCGTCTATACCAGCGACCTATTTCTAAAGAAGATTTTAAGGCCACATGCATGGTAGATGCCCATTTTCTTTTCGTTGAGGGGGTTTCTATCCCTAATAGCAATTAATTCTTTTTAGTTAATTTTCTTTAGTGTTAGATTAGATCAGATTTTATTTACTAATAATCCATGTCAAGAAATACCATGCTACAGTCGATTTTCACAGAATCTCGATCGAAGCACAACCACTAAGAGAGGACGATCCTACTTCACGGAGACAAGCTTTCACGATGCTAAAACACCACTGATGAGCACTGTTGACTTTCTTCCGACGCTGAAACACCATTGTTCAACATTTTCCCGTTGCTGAAACACCACTGTTCAGCACTTTTCATTCTTCCCACCCCCAAAATACTCCAGTCCGCCATTTCCTTACCCTTTTCATCGACGAAACAACTCCATCTAGCAATTGTTTCGCCTTTTTCCTTCTATTGCTAAAATACCATTACCAACAACTTTTCATTTTTTTCTCGTTGCTGAAACACCGTTGCCAACAACCCTTCATCATTTTTCCCGATGCTGAAACACCACTGTTCAACACTTTTCATTCTTCCCACTCCCAAAACATTCCAGTCCACCATTCCCTCACCATTTCCATTGCCTAAACAACTCCGTCCAGCAATTGTTTCTCCTTTTCCCTTCTGTTGCTGAAACACCATTACCAACAACTTATCATTTTTTCCCGTTGTTGAAACACCATTGCCAGCAACCCTTCATCATTTTTTTCCGATGCTGAAACACCACTGTTCAGCACTTCCCACTCCCAAAACATTCCAGTCCGCCATTCCCTCACCATTTTCATTGCTGAAACAACTCCGTCCAGCACTTGTTTCGCCCTTTCCCTCCCGTTGCTGAAACTCCATTATCAACAACTCTTCATCATTTTTCCCGATGCTGAAACACCACCATTCAACACTTTTGACTTTCTTCACATGCTGAAACACCATTGCTCAGCAGTTCTTCATCTGCAACACTTGTTTCATCTTTCTCTGTTACCAAAACACCAGTCTTCCACCATCGTCCGTCAGCAAGCTTTTACGCCCTCAGATTATAGTTCGACCTCCTAGACAGCAAATCCTCGACACAATTCAAAAGTCGCCGCCACAACAGGACTACCACCGACAGGCATGGCATGTTGTTTGCATAACGAATCAAATGGTAAGGCGAGGTATGTAAACTTTATGTAATTCAGTTAGGCTATAGTTAATGAGAAAGGTTCTACGTCATTATGACCATTCAAGTGTAATTAGTACTAACCGCACTTAACGGGAGGGGAAGTACACATCAAATCCATACCATCATTACACTCGATTTCACTGCCGTCATCCCTAATTCACCACCCTTTCCCGCATTTAACCACTATTCCTGCATAAACGTCACTCAAACTCACTCTGCAGAAGCTGATACACAAACTCTCGACGTTGTATCTTACCAAGTTGATAGCCATGGGAGGATCTATCGTATGAAATGAGCCCACCACGACGGCACTGCTGGAACACTACCCAGCAGCGTATGAAATCTTCCCGCAGGCAGGGTGGCTCAATTATTTCCGCAGACTTCAAGGATATAATGAACATCAAGTCTTATAGTTCGCCCGAAATATTCAGGAGGACCATTCTGTCGTCGACGGGGTGCGAATATCAGTAATAGAGGAAGACATAGCAGAGGTCTCAGGCCTCCCCATGAATGGCACTCGTATGTTCAACAGAAAACATATCATGGGGACTATTCAACAGAACTTCTTCCTGCCCGAGGAACGCATTGAACTCAAAGGAAGGGGTGTTCATCTCAGTTCATTACCACCACCATGGCCGAAAGTTGCCAGATTGATCAAGCATTACCTGACCTACGAAGGTCGATATCAGGTAGTGTATCAGCACGACTTTTTCCTACTTTCTCATTTAAGGCATAACAGACGGGTTAATATTCCCTATTATTTGCTGGGCTGTTTGAAGAATATGGCATATTACTGTAGAAAGGCCAAAGAGCCAACCCTGTCACTTACCCACCACCGTTTCGTTCAATTACTCATCCACAGGGGTTTTTCCCAACAAAACCGTCCATTAAACAACCCACCCATAAACCCTGCACCAGCTGCCGAAGCCCCTGAAATTCCTAAGGAGCAGCAACCGCAAAACCCCCCAGACTTCCCCGAAGTACCCCATAGCCCACCCACACAACCAACCAGTCCCCCTACCATACCACAGCCGCCACATACCGCACCAGATTCTTCCACTCCCGCCTTTCACATTCTAAGCGATGACTCTGAACCGGATAATCCCTCCTGCCCCATTATTGAAGAACGACCTTCTCGAAAATGGAAGCAAACTCCCCTCTTTCCACCCTTCTTTAGGAAAAAGTGAACAAGAAGCTCAACAAGGCCACCCTTTGTGGCCACTACCCTAGATTCCCCACCAATTCGACTAATACCCCGTACACCTTTAACCTCCCCAATCCCAGGATCTTTGCCTATTCCAACCACGGGCACTGAAACACAAGAACTAGATGCCCCGGATACTGTAACACCATCTGTCTCACAGAAAGTAGCTGCAACACAAGAACCAGCTACCCACTCAATGGCTGAAACACAAGAACCAGCCATAGCTGAAACACAAAAAACAACTACGGCTGAAACACAAGAACCAGTCGCTGACATTGAAATTGAGTTACAACAACCAGACACCCAGACATCATTTGTTTCAAATAAAGTAGCTGAAACACAACCAGCTACCCATCCAATGGCTAAAACACAAGAACCATCCACTGATATTGACATTGAATTATAGGAATCACAGGCCCATGATGCTGCAACACCACCCTCCTCAAGCAAAGTGGCTGAAAAACCAGCTACCCATTCAGTGGCTGAAACACAAGAACCAGATGTTGATACTAAAATTGATATACAGGACTTAGAGGTTGAGGGTGCTGCAACTTTACTTTTCCTTCACCAAGAATTTGAAACACAAGCAGCAGCAACCATCCTTGCTGCTCCTTCCCAACAACCAGAAGCAACATTGGCATCTATATTGCAGGAAAACGAATTTTTAAAATCAGAACTGGAAGCATATAAGCAGGAGTTAGCCACGGAAAAGGAGGCATATGAAAAGGAACTCAATTTGTACACCTCAAGCCGTATAGCAACCCTGGCAGAACAAACTACAAAAAGTATATGCAAAGAATATATGTGCTGCCAATGTGGAGATATTTACTATCAGGCAGGCTATAAGGTGGTTCAAGTTCCATTACCAGGAGCAACCCCTACTCCTTCACCTTTTGAAGTCAAGAAAGAACCTACTACAACACAAGAACCAGCAGGCCTTACTAAGCTCAAAACTGAACCTGCTGCAACACAAGAACCAGCAGGCCCTAACAAACTCAAGACTGAACCTGCTGCAACACAAGAACCAGCAGGCCCTTCCAGGCTCAAGAAAGAAGTCCCTACTATTGTCAACAAGGCTGTGAAAACAGTACCCATGGAGGAATTTACACCTCCCAGTCAGATCAATCTCTCCACTTCCAGGGAACAATCTACTCAAACCCTGCCTAATCCCACTACTTCCAACGCTGAAACACAAACTCAGCTATGGGATGAACATGCAGAAATACAAAAATGGAAGAAGGAGTATGCTAAAACACAGGCCAAACATCTGCAAGTGCATAGGCAAACCTGGATAAATCACACTTTCTCAAATTAGGAAGCATCAGAACAAATACGCCAGGAAGCTCGTGATCTTAAGAAGAAGAACAAAGAATTGAAAGGCAGATTGGTCCTGGTATTTGATTTGATGCAGAAACTACTAGCCACAAGGAAGCCATCTTGCAACTACTCCTTATTCTTGATGGAGAGACTCACATGGTTTCAAATCAAGTCCATTATAGAAGGTAAACCCCATGAAGTAATACAATCAGCATATTTTATCAAAACTTTTGTAGCTGCCTCTACCAGGGATCAACACCTCTTTTGTGAGACATACTTTCATAATGAGGCTATTCCAGAAAACAGGTTGCTAAACATAAATCCTCTTGTTGGGGACGTTCAAATTCGAACATTTAATTCCTTTCTCCTCAATCAAATCATTTGGCAAGATGACTTTTTGGCTGCTAAGCACAATGAAGAGAATCGCCTCCTCTGGATTAGACCAGAACCACAGAGGGCAGCTACCTTTATCTCACAATATTATGAATTCTTAAAACAACCAGGGGTGACTGAACATGTTCAACAGCTACAATCAGAAGTGCTCCATGAATGTGAACACATCATCAGATCCATAGAGATTCCTGCCCTCCAGGCAAATAACCTGTTTTGGCAGCAATCCACGGAGAAGAGACAACAGCACAATCCTTTTGGTCCTGCCAACTTAGAAGTAGCAATCTCCAGGATACCCAACTATATCCAGTGTGTTAGACATTGTGCTGAAAATTGGATAGGGTACTGGTTTTATTTTCCCATTCTCTGGTTTCCAATAGAAATGTATCAAGTCAGTTATCAGCTGCATAAGAAGGCAGAAACAACAGCATGGCAAAGATTGCAGCAGGTGCAAGGGTTCAGGACGCCAATGGACAGTACCTCCCAGAGCTACTGCTTGAATAATTTACACGATCAGAGTCGGTATCAAGACTCTGATTCAAAGTGAGTTGCCTGAGGACATGCAACACCTTGAGTTGGGGGGGATGTTAGGACCACTCAATGTACCTTTTTGCCTATAATTTTTGCCACTATTATACCATTGATCACCTGTATTTAGACTCATACTACCACTTCATCTGATCATTCCAAAGGTATACAACGTCCTTTCTCATGACTATACGTTTAATCTATTTTGCATAATATTTTACATCACTCTCGTACTTAACCATTGATTAGAAATGCATAAGTGTTCAAAACTGCAGATTAGCACTGGATGCCTATGGCTGAAAGACAGAACTGTCCAAGGTCGTTGTTGCTGAAACACAGAGCTGCTATACAGTCTGAGGTCACAGTTGCTGAAACACAGAACTGATGCCGAAACACAGAGCTGTCATACAATTCAAGGCCACTGATGCTGAAACACAGAGTCGTTACATAGTCTGGGGTCGCAAATGTTGAAACACGGAGCTGTTACACAGTACAGAGTTGCAGATGATGAAACACAGAGGAAACTGCCAGGACCGATGATGCTGAAACACAAAGGAAGCCGTTACAGTCAGCGGTCAACAAGCTATAACCGTCTCTCCTACACAAGAATGCCGACATAGTCAGAGCGAAATTCACGTGGCGGAAACAGCCCGCGAATTGCGGTGCTGAAACACCATCAACAACAAGGGAAGAAGCTGTTACACCAGTGGTAACAACAATATCTCATTTCAGCTCCTGTAATAGCATTCTGTTGCGTAAGACTAGGACATCCTGTGTTGGTTTAGAAAGTAGATCCGACTAAGGATAAGACTCAGATATGCATTGTAATGATTGTATCAAAGGGATTTCCTCTTTAAATAAGAGGAAATCATCATTCGAGGGATCCAAGTTTTATGTATTGAAAGCTTCAGAGAGAGAGAGATGTGTACTTCATTTTCAGACTGTAACATGATAGTTTGATAGATGAATAAAGTACTGCTTTGAGTATCTTTCTCTAGCTTTCTCGTTCCAGGGGAATCTTGTGACAAGGGAGGGCCCACCTTCTTCACAAGATTCACCCAGTAGTTTAGAAGTGTGTTAATACAATTTCTGTTTATGCTTTGGTTTGCTGAAACACTGTTTTTAATGAATTATGCTTTGTTGAAACACTACTGACTCTGTCTTAGTTTATTGAATGAAATTCGTAATTCTTTTTATTAGCAATCCTGTGTGATGATTTTATGAGGCTACCCAGAGACTGGGTTAAGGGTTCCTGCTCAGACAGGAAGGAATCAGAACATTCTGTCCTCTATAGATTTCATTTACTGCTACAAGTGTGCTAGCCAGAGATTGGGTTAAGGGTTCCTTCTCGGAAAGGAAGGAATCAGAACATCCTGTCTTATGTAGGATTCATTTACTTCTGCAAGTGTGCTAGCCAGAGATTGGGTTAAGGGTTCCTGCTCAGAAAGGAAGGAATCAGAACATCTTATCCTCTATAGATTTCATTTACTGATGCAGTGTGCTAGCCAGAGATTGGGTTAAGGGTTCCTGCTCAGAAAGGAAGGAATCGGGATATCCTGTTCTCTGTAGATTTTCATTATTCCTGCAAGTGTGCTAGCCAGAGACTGGGTTAAGGGTCCCTGCTCAGAAAGGAAGGGATCAGACCATCCTGCTCTCTGTAATATCAATTTCACAAGTGTGCTAAACAGAAATAGGGCTTAAGTTTCCTTCTTAGAAAGGAAGGAACTAGATGGTGTTGTTCTCTGCTAGATAGAGTTATCTTTTTCTGCATTACTGTTTTCATGAAAGAGTGTCAGTACTGAAGTCTCTGTTTGAGAGTAAGGGTCCTGTTCTCTGATTGCAGAGTAGTATTCTTTCCTGTTGCAAGTATTATTTTAATGTAATCCAGGATTCTTAGATTAATCTTTAAGATCTGCAATAGGAAGGTTTCTTTCCTGTGGTTTAATTCAGAACTTCAGTTCATTCAAGCAAGTGTGATTAGTATAGTTTCTTCTACTACAACTTTAAGTTTCTTTTGGAATTGAGCATATGTAGTGCGTGGTTATCTTTGAAATAAAAAGACTTCCCTAGGTTGATAATTTATGTATCACTTGGTTGTTTGAAATTAATTAAGCAATTATAGTGACCAACACATTCCTCTCTTCATTCTGATCACATTGGTACCCTTCACTTTTACTCCTTTTTTTCTTGTGGTCCCACCCCTTTTCGTGACACCCTTATCTGACACCTATCCCATTTGACTCCTCTCTTTTTCCTAATCACCCTAGTAAATCTCATTTTTTGTGGCCCGATTTCCATCCTGACACCTCATCCACTACCTAAGTCTCTACCATGCCAACCACCAGAGCTCGAACCCAAGAACGTTGGGATACTAAGTTTTTCTTCTTAGAAATGAAAATTGATTCCATCGTCACTACCATATGAGTCGAAGTCAAAGAGTCCCTCTAAGAAGAACTCTGCATAGCCATCCGTGAATCCATGCATAAATTCATAAAAGGTAAGCATGTATAGCCCAATGCAGAGGACCCTCAACATTCCCATTCTGAGCATACTCATTCGTCCCACTCCCCTTGGAGTTCTCCACACTCTTGGAATAAGGTGCCCAAAGTTGACATTCATAAATTTGATGGATCCAACCTAGCAAGGTGGGTCTCTGAAATGGAACAATAATTCTCCCTCCATAATATTTGGGATGATGAAACAAAACTCCATGTAAGGGTTTTCTACCTGGATCAAGAACGATGGCAGTGGTGGCATTGGCATAAGAAATCTTATCCAAAAATACCCACTTGGAACATGTTCACTGAAGTAGTTTGTGCTCGTTTTGATAGGGAATCACATTTTTTGGGTAGGCTCACTAAGTTGCACCGAACTAAATCAGTCAAAGATTTCATCATGGCCTTTGAATAGTTGGATATCAGGACCGAGGGCTTATATGATGCATTTTACCTTGAATGTTTTATCATTGGATTAAAGTAAGCCATCCGGGCTCATGTGAATGTGCAGCATCCTACTACCTGATTGCAGTCATGTCAATTAGCAATGAAAATCGAGACCATCCTTCAAGCCCCACCCATGAAGGCTCCATTTCTCACCCATCCTCACCTCAGGGCTCACCCATATTTGACACAAACATTGAAGCTCCAAAAGGTATCTCCAGAGGAAATGGTGGAACGTTGCAAGCAAGGAATTTGCTACTATTGTGATGAAAAGTATTCCCCATGGCATAAATGTAGAGAACAAAAGTTCTTCCAAATTGATGCATCAACTTCCTCTCACTATGAAGACATCCCATTAGATGAGGCTCATGACCCATGGGATGCTCAACCAAGTGATCACGTCGAAGCTTCAATTGTAACCCATGTGGAACAAGAGGAACATGTCATATCACTTCATGCACTCTCGAGTATTTCATCCCTGCAAACATTGAATATCAAGGGCTACATAAAACATAGTGCGGTGGTGGTATTGATTGATAGTGGTAGCACCCATAATTTTATTCAACGCAGGATTGCTGATGAGATCCATTGCTTTGTCCTCCCTATTTATAATTTTCAAATCCTCATCGCTAATGGTGGTAATATGAAGTGTGGGGGTCGCTATGAGAATGTCAAACTCCAAATGGGTGATTATCATCTGAAAACCCACATGCTCTCTATTTCCATGGGTGGTTGTGATATTGTATTAGGAGTGGAATGGCTTCACACTCCAGGGCCAATCACAATGGATTATCAAGAATTATGTATGAGATTCACCCAAGACGCTCACCCCTATACCCTCGAAGGTATCCAAGCGAGCTCTCCTAAAATCATCATCTCTCACAGAATGGAAAAATTGTTGAAGAAAGGCCAACATGGTGTGATTGCTCAATTTAATGCCATCTAGGTCACTAAATAAGCCTCTCAGGTACCTCCTTTTAGCCTGCAACTCATCTTGGACAAGTACCCCAAAGTATCTGAGGTTCCCATAGCCTTACCTACTTCCAGGGGTGAGCATGATCATAACATCCCTCTCTTTCTAGGAAGTCAACCCCCCAATATATGTCCCTACAAAAATCCATTTTCTCAAAAAAATGAAATAGAAAAGATGGTACATGAATTAATGGAGGCGGGGGTAATTCGCCCTAGTACCAACACATATTATTCACCTGTGGTGATGGTATTAAATAAATAAGGTACTTGGCATATGTGCCCTGATTTTAATTCCCTAAATAAACTGACCATCAAAGTTAAGTTTCCCGTTCCTTTCATTGATGATATATTGGATGAACTCCAAGGTGCCTATGTATTTACCAAATTAGACCTTTTCTTAGGTTATCACCAGATCTGGATGAAGGAGGAAGATATTCTAAAGACTGCTTTCAGAACTCATGAAGGACATTATGAATTCTTGGTCGTGCCTTTTGGCCTTTGCAATGCCCCATCCACCTTTCAAAGTCTCATGAATAAATTATTGAAAACTTACCTTCAGAATTTTGTCTTGGTTTTCTTTGATGACATACTCATTTACAGTTGCACCTAGGATAACCACATTCTTCATGTGGAGAAATTTTTTCACTTGTTCCAGGAAAACCAATTGTTTTTCAAAGATAATAAATGTTCATGTGGAGCCAGCGAAGTGAAATACTTGGGACACATTGTCAGTTGTGAAGGGGTAAAAGTGGACCCAAAAAGGATACAAGCTATGAAAGAGTGGTTGTGACCCATGACCTTAATATGCCTAAGGGGTTTTCTTGGTCTCACAGGATATTACAGGAAATTTGTCCACCATTATGGAAAAATTGCTAATCCCTTGACCGAACTCCTTAAGAAGAATGCATTTCATTGGACACATGTTGTTGAGCAAGCCTTCACAGAGTTAAAGAAGGCCATGTGCACTACTCTTGTCCTAACAACTTCTGACTTCAACAAAACCTTTGTGGTGGAATCAGATGCTTATGGCACTGGTATAGGTGCAGTGCTCACACAAGATGGTCGGCCCTTGGCCTTTACTAGCCAAGCGTCGAGTGGTTGCAATATAGGAATATCTACATATGAAAAAGAAATTATGGCCATTCTCCATGCAGTGCACACATGGTGGCCATATCTCTTGGGATGTCATTTTCAGATCAAAATAGATCACCATAGTCTGAAATATTTTTTGGAGCAACGAATATCCTCCTAGAACAAAATAAGTGGTTGACCAAAATGTTGGGTTATCATAATGAAATCATATACAAAAAGGGAAAATATAATATTGTAGTTTATTCATTGTCAAGACAACATGAGGAGGATGACTCCCTCTTTTCCTTATCCTTACTGATCCCTAATTGGATTGAAGAAGTATGCCAAGAGTGGCTAACACACCCAACTATCTCCAAGTTAATTCAGCGCCTTCAGGAGGACCCTAATCCTCCCCTCAGCTACCCTTGGAAGAAAAATATTTTAATATATAAGGATCACCTGGTTCTATCACCCTATTCAACACTCAAGAAGAGGTTGTTAAATGAGTTGCACTTATCAGCAATTGCGGGTCACTCGGGGTTCCAAAAGAATTATGCTTGTGCTCGTCATTCTTTTTTCTGAGAAAGCATGAAGAAGGATATACTTCACCTTTTCACATAATGTGTGGTGTCCCAACGTAATAAAGGTGAGAATATCAAGTCTCCAGGTGCCCTACAACCCCTTCCCATTCCATCTTCTATGTGGACAAAAATCTCCATGGATTTTATAGTGGACCTTCCTAAAGTTGGGAACAATTCCATCATCATGGTGGTGGTTGATCACCTCTCCAAGTATGCTCATTTTTGTGCATTACCCCACCCTTCCACACTGGCACTAGTAGCGCAAGTTTTCCTTGATCATATTTCCAGGTGACATAGTGTTGGGGTCCTATAATCATAGGTAACTTGTTTCTTCAACTGCCTATTTGGTGTTTCCCCCCATGATTAAGACATCTGGCTTGTTGGACTCGGTTGATTTTGTTTCTCCCTCCACCTGTTTCGTTCGATCCTTAATCACCTTGCCTGATCCCTCATCACCTTATTGCACCCTTCATTCCCTCATCCTTCACTCTTCACCCCTTCGCCATTTTCGTCCCTACACTGCAATAAACAAGCTCAGGATACAAACATTAGGTTAGTAGTTAGATTAGACTTATTAATAATAAATCAATTATTAATTAATTAATTAATGATTAATAATTAAGTTAGTTTATTAGTAATTAGTTTAGTGTTTTATTAATTAAACACCAAAAAAAAATTAAATAAAACAAAATAAAAATAGATAAAAAACATGTATTAAAATAAAACTTTTAACAATAATAAAAAATATATATATGAAAACATATAACAAATATAATAAACATAAATAAAAACAAAACAAAATAAAATATAAAAACAAACAAAATAAAATAAACGTAAATACAAAATATATATATAT
>ML778461.1:1070015-1081626 GCA_009831015.1 Picea engelmannii
CACCCTGGTGATTTTAGACCCACCCTCCCAGTACCACTTACCACCTCGGGGAGTCTGAAAACCACCTTTCCCCCCTGCAAAACCGCTTACCCAAAAAACTCAAAACCACCATTTTTCCAGTTTCAACCAGTCGACTTCCAGGAAGGATTCTGGGCAAACGGTAAGGATATTTGAAAAATAGAGAGATATTTTTATCCATAACGGGATGAAGAACAAAAATGTCTCTCAGTGTTTGCACAGGTTCCACCAGTTGGGAGAATCGAAGCCATCTTTCAACCCCTTTTTTCAGGTTTCTGGTTTTTTCTGTTTTAGTCTTGATTTTGCGAGAGTTGTTTTAGCGAGTTGGAGACGAAATTGGAGAAACCAAAGGAGTTTTTTGTCCAGAACATTCTCATATGCAATAACCTCCTCCATATTTTACACAGGTGCCACCATTAAAGAGAAACAAATGTCTGAGTTTACCCCTTTTTTGGAGAAATTCGGCCCATCTTTCATGGCGAACAGTTCCAGATTTTTGGGAATTTGTTGTTATTTTTGGCCGGGGTGATTGAATCCGACTTCCAAAGATCAAGGGGTGATATATCCTATTTATTCATGTAATTTTAATGTAAAAGGGTTGATTCTTTCACCCAGGAAAGCTATTCTCTGTAATATTTTTTAGATTCACCAGTAATACAAAGGAATTAATTCACAGGATTCTTGCGTCTGGATATTGGTGATGTTATTCTTGCTATGTTAATGTTTTATTACTCTGTTATCACTTTGTTTCCTAATTCTAATTGTTAAAAGGAAGTTAAAGGACATAATTTACCTCGTGTACTCTGTATCTGGCCTTTTATCAATCTTCATGTTATTCTTCTGGTTTTAAGTTAAAGAAATTCTTTAATGTTTATTTACTTAAATGAACCTTTCACTTGTTCTATCTTTCCATCACATTTAATTTTAAATCAATCTAGTATCTTGACTATCTCTCCCTGTGAAGAAGCCTTTTAAAAAGTTGTTTATCTAACCTTAAGTCTTAACACAAACCCCATAGCCCAATGGGATTCTAAAGAAGTCCTTCAGCCAAACACCTCAACTCAAAAACAAATCTTGTTATGCATAACTAGCCTAAGATCCATGTTCAAACAAAGTTATATTAGACAGAGAGATCCCTCTTTGAGTCTTGAAGGGCTAGAGCCAAGATTCGAAGTTGTTTTGATTTTACCTCTGTGACTGCCTCCACAACCTTGGGCAAATTATAGGGTGCTAATAGAATGGTGACCATACTCAGGAACTTTCTCCAGTAGTTCACTTCAAGTTCCAGATCTGATCACTGATGGTGGACAATGACCAGACACAAGAAGGCTGAAATCATTCACCTGGCGACTGCAATCAGCTCCAGGTCGATTCCAATTCGAAGACTCCACTAGAGGAAGAACCTGAAGCATGACCAATAAATCTGGAAAGAGAAGGTATTCAAGCTCAAATTGTATTCAAGACATTTTTGGTTTTATCTGTAATTATGTCCTATCATTTTCCAATCTGAATCAAGAGTATATTGCTGAAGTTTATATTGATCATCTGCAAATTGATGAACCTCAAGAGAGTAAGCCCCAAATTGTAGATCATGTACATACTCATACACCTGTGCACATCCCATATGCACCTGTAGAAAGCCGAGTGAGACATGATCCTCGTTCTTTATCTCCTGCCATTGTTGAAATTCCAGTTAGCTATAAGCCCCTTGCTTTACCTCCTATACCTGTGAAAATCCCAGACCGATACAAGCCTCTAGATTTTCCTCCTATTCTCCATGACCTCCCTATCAATTATATCAATAATCTACCCAGGTTTGATGGAGAAAATGTGAATATCACTACTGAAAAGCACATCCAAAGTCTTGAGGATTTTCTTGATCTGTTTGAGGTGGAAGATGATGATGTCTGCATCAGAATATTTGCCCTATCATTGGAAGGTAAAGTCAAAAATTGGTTTAAGAATCTTCCAGCTGCAAGCACTAGCAATTTCCATCAGTTTGTAAAAAATTTCCTAGATCGATGGGTGATCATGAGAAATGTATTTCTCATCCTAGAAGAATATGACCATTTGAAAAGACAGCCATGGGAGACAGTACATCAGTTTTCAACAAGGTTCAATAAGGTGTACCATGCAATGTTGGTTGATATAAGGCCACCCCCAGGATTAGCTAACTTGCATTACCCTGATGCTTTCAATCCTGAAATGGCATTCCAATTAAGAGAAAGGAACACTGCCACCCTTGAAGAAATGAAAAATATTGTGGTTGATGTGGAAGCTAAGTTGTTGAACAAAAAGGCAAAGTTAGAAGCATTGATGAAAGACAAAATAGAAAAATAGCAGTCGATATCTTTAGAAATGAAATTAGATATTCTGACTAACACAAACAATGAAGTAATGCATAATATCAGTAGGAGAAAGGAACTTGTTGTTCGAAAATCTTATGTTTCATTAATGCCAGAAAGGACAAAGATCAATGTCCCCAAGACTTTTCCAATTCAGCCTTAGTATTCTGATCCACTGAATGACTACTTCATGTACTCAATCCATGACATAGCCAAATATGAAGTTCAAAATCAGATGGTGATGAGAAAACTTCCTAACATGATATGCATGTTCAATGGAATTTCATCCGTGGATGATTTACCCAAGCTTGATCGGTTTGATGAGAATTACATTAAGATGTATTTTCCAAAGCAATCAATAGCATATTGTTGGGAGGAAGAAGATCATTCACAATCCTAGAAGGACCATCAATCTGTACATGGAAATTATGAAAACTATGATCACAATGCATAAAGTCTTGGTGATGTTAGTGTTGAGAAAGAGGCTATTTCAAATCCCAGATTACAATCTCCAAGTTTCTCTGATTTTCAAAGTTTTGGGGAAAATTCAGAGCCTGAAGAAGAATTCGAAACACTGGAATGTAACTCTGTACCATTAGATTATAATTCATTTCAAAATTTGAAGGAGAATTTTGAGCAAATGTTGAATGATAAACACATAGAAAGCCAGAACCCGTCATGTGAATCAATGAAGTAGTCTTGTAAATCCTTTCAGGATCCCATAGCAGCAATTTTAGATGATTATGTGGTTGAGTTTGATGATGACTGCTCAGATAAACTAGCACTATATTCATGGGAAGAAGAAGGTCAATTACCACAATACCAAGATGACAATCAAACTCTGCATACTAATCAAGATTGCAAGGAGGAAAGTGCAGAAAATTTTCAAGAAAATGCAAACTACCTGCCCCGGTGTTTTGCCTCACTCCTAAGGGAACATTTCAAGAAGGTTGTAAATATAAAGGATGAGGAATCCTCTAATGTATCAGGTGAGGAGAACAGGGATGATATAGAAGCTATTGTAGAATCATAAGTGCAACCCTTGATTCTTTATGCAGGCCAAAATTTAGATGAAAACACAAAGCCCAAGACAGGTAATGAATTGATCCATTTTGATTCACTGCCCTTATGTTCCATTTATTTTCATACATTGAAAGGGAATATTTGTCAGATTATGGTTGAGGATCACAGTGTAAGCCATGAAATGCCAACAGAACAAATTCCACAGTCATCGAAAATATTTTATGACCCTATAGCTAATATCCTGGATAGATTGTGTTTTCAAAGTCAATTTTCATTTACCCCCAATGATTTCAAAAATTGTTATGATATGGATATGATTAGTTAGTCAGCTACAGGGGTGTGTTCAGCAGAAGTATCATTTCAAAACCCATCAGAAAAGTTGCATCCATGTCAGGAAGTGCATAAGGATGCAAATAGCATAAGTACAACATTAAATCATGAAATTGAGATCGTTAAATTTGAATATCAGGAGAGAGGTCATGTTTATCATGATCTTATAGCTGTCTATATGGAGGAGCTAGTATTTTCAGAATACCCATTGATTCCTAAATTTTCTGGAATTGTCCACAGTCCCAGAACTTTGTGTTTTGAAAATTAGGATGGAAAGAAATTCATGATTCCTATGCAAGTTTTATTTCTAATATGGATTGAAAACATTGAAAGAGTAGAGTTATTAGAGCAGTTGCTTGACTGGATGCACTGGCATTATTGTATCATGTAGAACAACAAAATTAACAGCAGTGTAGGGTAGGTAGTAGTTTTGAATAATCTCAGTCATTTGAGCATCTTTCTCATTTTTATACTTTCCAACAAAGTTCACAGTTGATAGTATCTGGTTCAGTGTTCAGTCAAATTTGAGCTAGTTCGAAGATTGTAGCTGTAGTGACTCCATGGCCTAATGAATAAAGCATTGGTCTGCATGTTCAGAGATCTGATATTATTGACACCTCCTCAAGAGCTTCCATCCCCAGGTGGAGCCTATGTTGGGGTCCTATAATCATAAGTAACTTGTTTCTTCAACTACATATTTGGCGTTTTCCCCTATGATGAACACATCTGGCTTGCTGGACTCGGTTGATTATGTTTCTCCCTCCACCTATTTCGCCCAATCCTTAATCACCTTGCTCGATCCCTTGTCACCTTGTTGCGTCGTTCATTCCCTCATCCTTCACTCTTCACCCCTTCGCCATTTTCGTCCCAACATTGAAATAAACAAGCTCAAGATAAAAACATTAGGTTAGTAGTTAGATTAGACTTATTAATAATAAATTAATTATTAATTAATTAATGATTAATAATTAATTTAGTTTGTTAGTAATTAGGTTAGTGTTTTATTAATTAAACACTAAATAAAAATTAAATAAAACCAAATAAAAACATATAAAAAACATGTATTAAAATAAAACATTTAACAATAATAAAATATATATATATATGAAAACACATAACAAATATAATAAACATAAATAAAAACAAAACAAAATAAAATATAAAAACAAACAAAATAAAACAAAACGTAAATAAAAATATATATATATATATATATAACAAAAATTAAAAACTAAAAAAAAAATAATAATCCTAAGTTTTTTACCCACTACATTTCCCCTTACATTCTGGACCCCTCTCCCTCACATCACATCACCCCAAGGGGGTCCGAAAAATGGTATTGGGAGGGACACTTGTCACCCCATGGTGATTTCGGAGCCCCCCCTTCCAGTACTACTTACCACCTCGGGGGTCCGGAAACCACCTTTCCCCCTACAAAACCGCCCACCCAAAAAACTCATAACCGCCATTTTTCTAGTTTCAACTGGTCGACATCCAGGAAGGATTCCAGGCAGACGGTAAGGAATTTTGAAAACCTAAGAGAGGTTTTTTTCCATAACGGGATGAAGAAAAAAAATTTGTCTCATTTTTTGCACAGGGGACACCAGTTGGGAGAATCAAAGCCATATTTCAGCCCACTTTTTTAGGTTTTCAGTTTTTCCTCTTTTAGTCCTGATTTTGCGGGAGCTGTTTCGGAGAGATGGAGACGAAATTGGAGAAAAAAAATGAGGTTTTTTTCTATAACATGCTCATATACAATAAACTCCTCCATAGTTTACACAGGTGTCACCGTTAAAGAGAAACAAATGTTTGAGTTGACCCCTTTTTTGCAAAAGTTCGGCCCGTCTTTCATGGCGAACAGTTCCAGATTTTTTGGGATTTGTTGCTATTTTTGGCCGAAGTGGTTGAATCTGACTTCCTAATCTCAAGGGGTGATATCTCCTATTTATTCATGTAATTTTAATGTAAAAGGGTTGATTCTTGCACCCAGGAAAGCTATTCTCTGTAATATTTTTGAAATTCACTAGTAATACAAAGGAATTGATTCACAGGGTTCTTGCGTCTGGATATTAGTGATGTTATTCTTTCTATGTTAATGTTTTCTTACTTTGTTGTCACTTTGTTTCATAATTCTAATTGTTAAAAGGAAGTTGAAGAACAGAATTTACCTCATGTACTCTGTATCTAGCCTTTTATCAATCTGCATGTTATTCTTCTGATTTTAAGTTAAAGAAATTTTTGAAGGTTTCTTTACTTAAATGAACCTTTCACTTGTTCTATCTTTCCATCACATTTAATTTTAGAGCGATCTAGTATCTTGACTATCTCGCCCTGTGAAGAATCCTTTTAAAAAGTTGTTTATCTGACCTTAAGTTTTGACACAGACCCCATAGCCCAATGGGATTCTAAAGCAATCCTTCAACCAAACACCTCAACTCAAAAACAAATCTTGTTCTACATAACTAGCCTAATATCTAGGTTCAAAGAAAGTTATATCAGACAGAGAGATCCCTATATGAGTATTGGAGGGCTAGATCCAAGACTCGAAGTGGTTTTGATGTTACCTCTGTGACTGTCGCCACATCCTTGGGCAAATTACAGGGTACTGACACATGGCATTCCCACCTCTCTTATATATGATCATGACCCAACTTTCATCAGCATATTTTGGAAAGATTTGTTTAAATTGTAGGGAACCTAACTGAACATGATTGCAGCCTATCACCCCCAGTCTGAAGGCCAAATGGAACCAGTCAACAAATGTTTGGAAACCTACTTGTGGTGTTTTGATTTAGGAAAACAACACCAGTGGGTGAAATGGCTCCCCTTGCCAGAATGGTGGTACAATACTTCTTATCACACGACCACTAAAATGACACTATATGAAGTAGTGTATGCCCAATGCCCACCTGCAGTGACTACCTATCTTCCAGGCATATCAAAGGTCCAATCTATTGATTCAATGTTGCAAGGTCACACAACCACCCTAGCAGCTCTGAATAAACTCCACATGGCCCAAAATCGCATGAATCAATAGGAGGACCAACATCATTCGGAAAGGGGTTTTTAGGAAAGTGATCAAGTGTTTCTCCAACTCCAACCTTACAAGAAAACATCTCTCAAAGTTCAAGGACATCACAAGTTGGTACCCAAATTTTATGGGCCCTACCAAATAATCAAGCATATTGGTTTAGTGGCCTACAAATTGACCCTTCCTTCTACTTCGAAAATCTATCCGGTGTTCCATTTTCCCTGTCTGAAGAAAGTGGTGGGACAACATTACAGGGTCCAAACCATCCTTCCAAAATTAGATGAATAAATCTCCCTTTGGCTCCAACCAGAGGTAGTCCTCAATCACCGTGAACATCGGCTACATGAAAAAACTATCAAGGAAGTGTTGATCAAGTGGAAGGACACATCACCGGAGGATGTGACCTTGGAACCAATGGCCATACTCTAGCAGTTTCCACACCTGCAACCTTGAGGAGAAGGTTGTTTTTGAAGGGGGAGGACATGTTAGGATCCGATCCTAACTCTTCTCCATGGATCATTAGTTAGTAGGATATGTTTTATATGTAATAAAGGCTGAAATTAGTTAACAAGGCCTAATAAATACAGGAGAATATGTCAATGTAAGAAGACCTAATAGAAGCTTCCGCTTCTAGAAAGATGTTCCTCTAGAAGTTTCCTTAGAAGTTAGAATTAGTATAAATAAGAGTAGGAGGCATTGGATATTGTGTCTTGGAGATTATTGTAATAGAGCTCTTCTTTGTTAGAGGTTTCCCCCTCGAAGAGGCAAGTCAACATTGCTATCATTAATCAAGGTGCTCTTTCTGGTGTTATTCTGGTATTATTATGGTATTGTTATGAATATATCATTGTTATTATGTCATTGCTTGCTAAATATTTTCATTGTGCATGTTATATTATATATGGAATATTGCACCAAATCTATCATCTTGAATCCTTTCTTCAACTCTTTCTTTATGGATGCAATGTAGTCCTCATTGTTCCCTGTTATGAACAAATCATCTACATATACTACAATATATAAAACATTTTTTCCAAATTTCTTGAAAAACAAAGTTACATTGTCAAGATTGAAATGCTTGAAATGTAATTTTAGAAGATGCTCGGTTAAATTTTGATACCATGATCGCGATGCTTGTTTCAAGCCATACAAGTATTTGATGAACTTGCATACCTTATGTTCTTCTCCCTTCACAACAAATCCTTCTGGTTGAGATATAAACACATTCTCTTTTAAGTCTCCATTCAAGAAAACAATATTCACATTCATTTGATGAATTTTCCATCCATTTTGTGCTTCCATGGAAAATAGAGTGTGGATGGTAGCCCATTTTGTTGTGGGGGAAAAAGTCTCCTAATAATTAACACCTTCTTTTTGTGTGAATCATTTTTCCACAAGACTTGCTTTGTGGTTTTCAAGCGAGCCATATGATCTGTAATTTTTCTTGAATGCACACTTGCAGCCAATCAGTTTGGTTCCATATGGAGGGTCCACTAACTTCCATGTCCCATTTTTTATGAGAGAATCATATTCTTATGCATGTCTTCTTTCCATTCATCATGAGAAGCGTCTTATTTAAAGGAAGTTGGTTCAAGTTTAGTAGATAAATTCAAGTCACAATCATATGAAACACCCATATCATCTACATCACCCAAGTTTGAATTATCTACATTACCTCCATGTTGTTTTGAGGACATTTTGGTTCCTGTTTTTCCAACCTCATCGGGATGAACACTTTCAATTTTTTTAGTGAGCCATTTTGGTGAACCTTTTTGAGATGGTCTAGGTTGTTTGGTTGATTGAGATGGTTTTGAATTCTCATCAAGCCTCATCTTTTCAATCTTCTCGATCACATCATCCAATTGAACTTTAGGTTCTGATGAACTGGTAGGAACTTCTTCATGAGGGGAATATGGTGCTTCATAAGGAGATTCCATAGATTGACCCATGATAGGGATGCCCCCTTCAATATGCAGAATCATATCATTAAATTCATGATATGTCTTTACACTGTTGAATCTATCAAGATCATCAAGCTACCTCTCAATAGTTTCATCTTTCTTGGTGGATTCAAGAAAGATCACATCCCTGGAAAGGAAAAAGTTATTGTTTGTCTCATTGTAAAGATGATACCCCTTGGTGGTATTTGAGTACCCCAATAATATTCACTTATGATTCCTTGCATCAAGCTTGCTTATTTTCTCTTTAGGAATCAAGGCATAGCAAGTGGAACCAAATACCTTCAGATGTCTCACCGAAGGAATGTGGCCATACCATATTTCATATGGAGTTTTGTTTCTAAGAGCATGATATGGACACCTGTATTTGACATAAACTGCACATAGAATTAAATCAACCCAAAACATCAATTTAACATTCTTGAAAAACATCATGGAATGAACCATATTTAGGAGTGTCCTGCTCATGATATCCCATCAAACCACAAAAACCATCTTCTATTCTGATCATTAAAACCATGTTTTCATAATCCTTCCTTGTCTCAACTTTTCCACCAAACATATGAACAGAATGGCCTTGTAATCTGATGTGCACAAGGGACAACAACCTTCTTTGCACATCAGGAAGATAGAGTACATTATGCAGAAGAAATTATGGAAGTCCAGGAAACTTAAGCCTAATGGTGCCCATTCCCGAAGGCTTGAGACTGGACTTGTCTGCAAAATACACTATGCCATCTACATTCTCATTGAAATCTTTCTTTGAAATGTCATGTGAGAGGTTGTTCCTGTGTCAAGAAGCCATGAATCTCCCCAAGAAGAAAACAAAGTATTAAATAGATATTTAGTTACTCCTATATTTCAATAGAGTAAAATCATGAAGCTAGGTAACACTTTTGTGAGAATCGGATCTCGAAAATTTGTCGAGGCATTTTTTCGGCCAAACTCTTTTTTCTTTCGGCCGAAAGATAGGGTTTTTCGGTCGAAACATTGTTCGGCTGAAAGTTTGCACATTAAATCGAACAAAGCCCTAACGGTGCCCTCGATAGTCGTGTACACGATTTTCCAGATGATTGTTTTTCCTGCGGTAAGCATATTTCGACCGAA
This sequence comes from Picea engelmannii, assembly GCA_009831015.1. NCBI lineage: Eukaryota > Viridiplantae > Streptophyta > Pinopsida > Pinales > Pinaceae > Picea > Picea engelmannii. Next base: position 1,079,828 of record ML778461.1, read on the forward strand.
AGGTTTATTTTTAGAATCCTTAAAAAATAAACCTTTCGACCGAACAAAAATAATTTTCGGCCGAAAACTAAAAATTGGGACTGTATTCAGAAACCAGAGAATTCCTCCAAGCTTACATGAACTTTGGGGGTTGCGGACTTCTGCAAATACACAAAATTTGGTTTCGAAAATGACACTAGCATTTCCAAAATTGAATCTACTTTCAATTCCTATAATTTGTTTTCTTTTTCTTTATTTTTATCTAATTTTATTTAATTTAAAAAAAAAAATCATTGTATAATATTTCTAGCAGACATTATGATTCGGTGAAATGAAATATCTATATCTACAAAAATCTACAGTGAAAAATTTAGAAAAAAATATATTCGTTTTAAGTAAAAATTAGGATAGATACAAGGTGTAGAAAAACATGTGTTTAAAATTTGCAACGTTTTCAGCTTGGTCAACTTAAAAAAATTCTAGAAATTATAATATTCATCCGTTACATTCAAAATTATAGTCATAATAAAATAGAGTCTCTATAGATTGTTTCAGTATATTTAATTTCTTAAAAGCATAAGTTTAATAATAGATACATTGTTGTAGAAAAAAGTTAATCATTATCATTCCTTTCATGTTTAAAGAATATACTGTTAAACAATTATCAAATTGACATATCAAATCGTGATAAAAAAAAATGAAAAAATAGTCATTGGAAAGATAACAAAATTCTTCACAAGTTTTGTTTTTACTGTAAAGCGAAATTCTAAATAAAAAAAATACTTTTGTATGCCGGAAGTTCAAGAACTTGTGAAAATACAGTTTTTTTTCTCATAAAACAAGCAAAAGTGTAACCCATCTTCATGATTTCACCCAATAGGAAACAACATAATGAATGAGTGCTTTACCTTTGAGTGATTCTGAGGTTTTACCTCTATCTTCTTTATAACTCTGTATTTCTTCTTTAATCTTTTGCCATGTAATTCTACAATCAATGGTTTCATGCGACCCATTCATTCTGCAATGGATACAATGAAGATCATATTGTTTGCAGGGATTATGCCAACAACCTTGCCTTTGACCTTCTTCTTTCTATGTCTTCTCTTATTGCCTCTATGTTTTCTAGAAACTGGAGTACTGAAAAACAGATGCAAGAGAATGAATTAACTTATGTTGTCTTCACACACTCATTAGCAAATGAAAAATAAAGTTGCTCCAACAAAAATATAGAACTGTCTTGTTGCACTCAGAATGCGTATGTCATGCTACTGCACCATTATGTCATGCTATGTCATGCTAATGCATCACACTTCAAGTCCACCTAGGTGCACTTCACACATGCAGAGCACTTGCTTTCCAATTTTCAATGGAATAAATTGTCTCAAACAACTCTTAATATCAATGAGGGAGACAAATTTGTGTTGCATGTATGTGAAAAATCATCAACATGTGTTGGATTTGATGGGAATTTTCTGCCTCCCAAGATTTCATGATTCCAGTCAAGTCAAGAGACCGAAAACCATATTGTTAGAATGGTATCGCAGATTTTTTGGCCGACTGGTATTACCTCGACCTCACTAGTATCGACCTCATGGGATATGAACCCTAATTTTGGTGTTCCTCAAAGAGATATAGTTGACAGAATTTAAGAAAGCAGAGGCACATAGGAATAACACACAAATAATATTATATTGCTCTATCAAATCCCAAGATACAATAGGTATATGTAGTTGGAGTTAGATCCAACCAATTCCAAACATAGGTATGGAGGTTGAGATAATATCTCAACAGCTCCTACAAAATCTCAAACCAACTCCAAA
>ML778461.1:1099034-1124890 GCA_009831015.1 Picea engelmannii
GCAACCAATCTTCCTGAGTTATTTTCTCTGATTTTACATTTTCAGGAATCAAACATAAGAGTGTATCCTTGATCACACATTTTACTAACACTGAGTAGATTATGATTCAAGTCTTCAACCAATAGAACATTATTTTCTTTTACTTTTTTTCTTCCAAGCTCTACTACACCTTCTCCATGTATTTTAGCAGATGATTCATCTCCAAATGCAACATTGCCACCCTTTCTCTTCAAACTGATGAATTTGTCTTGATCCCCGGTCATGCGTGAAGAACATCCACTGTCTATGTACCATTCATCTTCTTCTTTACATTCTTCATCGGTTAATGCTATTCGACAATCTTCATTGTTTGGAATCTCTTTCCTTCTCCATACTATGGTTGGCATAGGGACATCTTCATTCATATATCTGCAATCTCGTGCTTTGTGACTAAGATAATTACATTTGTAGCATGCAATATTTTTGTCCATCAATGGAGAAAATGAATTATAACTTCTGTTGACAAATCCATGATTATTTCCATATCTTCTATTTACACCACTCATGTTTCTTGCGTATGTGTTCCTTTCATTGATTATGAAATTAATTGTCTTATGTCCAAAAATTTTGCAAATATAACAATGACCAAGAAAGAAATTTTGATACCTTGGAGTAAGTGGGTTTCTTTGTGATGTAGTCCATCTGGGTTCATGATCTATTATTTTGTAGTTTCCTTCATAATGATTGACTCTTCTTTGATTTCTGAAGGTAGGAGGTCTTCTTGGATATTCATATCTTTTGTAATCATTCCTTCTTTCTGGCATCCTGGTCCACTTCTCATCAACTGTCTGTGTAGCTCTTTCTTCAACCTTCTTGTTGGTATTTGCATCTTCTTTGTATGAAGTTTCACCCATGCATCCAAGATGTGTTAAGTATTTTGGCACTTGAGAGNCATTTGGACATTCCTTACTTCTCCTATTCTTCTTTCTTCTTCGAGTAGAGTTTTCAAGAAAATGGTTTCTTCTCTTAGTTTATCAAAGTCTTCTAATTGTTTCTTCAAGATTAGAACTGTCTTTTCACAACTACCCAATTCACTTCTTAGTTTTCTTTGCGTGTCTTTGAGCTTGCTATTTTCAACCTCAACATGCTTCAATTTTTTAAGATTCTCATCTTCTTGTTGAATAATGTTTTCTTCATGATTTTCTTCTTCTTCGTTGGAATTTTCTTCTTCGGTGTCATTTCTTTCAATCCTTGGATGAGGACATTCAAATTCAACATGACCCGCTCCTTCACAATTAAAGCAAAAGAACTAACCTCTATTTTCTTCTTTGAAATCTGAGATGTTGTAATTTGCTTCAACTTCTTCTTCTTCTTCTTCTTCTTCTTCTTCTTCTGTGTCTTTCCTTACATAAAGATCTTGTATCTTGTCACAAACCTCTTTTGATGATGCACATGATCCCACCTTGGATTTCACTAACTCTGTCAATCCATCCAGGATGGTATCTATTGCCAATTTGTTGTTCCTTTTTGCTTCCTTCTGAGCTGCAGTCTTTGGTTTCTTCAAAGCATTGTATCCTGAAGAAACTAAGAACCAAACATCTACCCCAATAGATTTCAAGTAAGTTTTCATTCTATTACTCCAGTATTCAAAATTGCTTCCATCAAATGGTGGAATCCCATTTGGAATTTTGTCTTCTATTTCTTCTTAGGATCTTCCTTCTAGTGGTTAAACTGTACTGAAGGTAACCTGCTCTGATACCAATTGTGATATTGGGAGGGGAGTGAATTAGTATCAAGTACAATTTAAAAAAAAATTCAACTTATACTTAAACCATTCAACTATATTCAATGAGCAATGAAAAATAGTATAAGACTTACAACAATACATCATAATACACCATGTACAATATATGAGAAATAATCAATAGTTATTGTTCAAGGGAAGTAATGACTTCCAAAGGTAGCTACAGTTTCCAAATGTAAAGGGAGGGACAAAAATCCAAGAGGAAGATACAATCCTCCAATATCAAGAGAGAGTTGAATTCTCCATCCTTGCCCCTTCCTTCCACCCAACAATATATGAGAGATAATAAAACTTTATATTAAATCATCACCATCAACCAATCATTACATAGAACCTTGTAATGCTTCCTGAGACTTATTCAATTTATGCAATTCTTCAATTCTTGGAGTGCTCTGATCCTGTAGATAATATTACTCAATGTATTCTCTAAAACTCCTCCAATTTTAACTCATTGAATCCTCCCCAAAAAGAGGTTATAGAAAGAATGGTAGACGTTATTCAATTCTGGTCTATTAAGGAGAGTGAACTTTCACAGAATGCCCCGCGCTCAATAATTAACATCTGATTATGAAACTTGCACACAAGAAACTAAAGTCCGTACTATTTCCAATGAAATTTGTCCCACTTCATTTGGATTCTCTATGAAGAAGTTATGACTGTTTTACCCGGAACACATGTTTATTTACTAACTTTAGGACTGGTCACAAACCCTATCTTCCACATAGTGTATCTCCATAATTATAGCGAATCAAGAGCTGAAATTTTTACTAGAGGTACCTTGATATGTCTTCTCAATACCATAGCGATTTCACCATATGGATCATTCTAGAAAAATTTTTATAGAAAAAATGGTAAGATGAACTGAAAATAACATACCTTAGAACACATCACCAAAAGACTTCATCCTCCCTTGAAATCCGGCCTTCTTTTCTTCTTATTTTCCTCTGAAATTTGACTCGTATCAAATGAATGTATAATGATGTTTATTTATACCATTTATGTCACTTCCTTTTAACATTAGGGCCGACTTGACACTTTCTTATTTTGTAATTATTTTCTTTAATTATTTTCAGGGCCTACATGTCCTTCCTTCTTTAATTCACTTTGTCATCTTCAAAAATTCATTTCTCCTCAACCATTAGGATCCACGTGACATGCCACATACTAACGGAAACAACATGATGTATACTATACATTCATTAGTGTTGTATATGCATGTGCATTGTCCTTCATGTCCAAATACCTTTATCAATCTTGCGGTCCAAAACCCATGACTAGGGTTGACATAAATGACAACAACCAATATTTCAACAAATAAGCCACAATTGGAGGCCACTCTCACAGAGGACGACATCAGTGTGGTTCATGGAGCTATGGAGGATGCCTCTGAAGACATGTTGTAGAAATATGGAGAGAGGGAGGAGGAGTTATATGGAAGGATTGAAAGAGAATTGAAGGAGGTGTAGAAATCTATTCGCTTGGTCCACGCAGTACCTACTACGTCGTCTGCACCTTCCTCATTGCAGACTGTAGAATGGGGGGAAGAACCAACCCAATTAAGATTGCTTGCAGATGCAACAAAAGATCAGATCCAGAGAGCTCATGAAGAGAAGAAGAAGGCTACAGAATCCTTGAAAAGGGGGAAAGACGAAGTATTAGCACAATTACAAGTAGCATAGGACAGTGTAGCAGCCCAGGAAAGCGAGAAAGTAGAGCTTCAGGAGGAAAAATACCAGCTACAAAGGGAAAAAAAGAAGCTTCTCGCAGAGCAGGTCATGGTCAAAGAAGTGGTAAGTAAAGCATGTCGCTCTATACCAGGCTTAGTACAGGAGGAGTAGGAGTTGGTCGAAGCTCAAATAGTGAAGCTTGTAGAGATCATCCAGCAACTCCAGGTTAGAATAACAGAACTGGAGGCTTGAACAGTGTCAAGCACCCCGCAGGAAGTGCATGACCAGAGGGAGGACACTGCTAAAAACACAGTAGCAAGTATAAGAGCCCTTGCCTTGGAATGTAAAAAGTTAAGTGATAGAAGCACCTAGACATATGAACGCCTCACAAAGGATCCAGATCTAAGTAAGTTGCAAGAACAGTTACAGGTGGCGCAACAAAAAGAATTTTCATTGCAGATGCAGATGAAGTTTCTCACTGCAGTGGAAATAATGAAGAGATCATAGGAGCAATGTGCAGTACAACAGTAGATCACTGCCCTCTAGGGTAATATGATGGAAATAATGCATAAGCTAAAACCTGTGCAAGATGAAGTTTGCAAGGTGCTTGAGGATATTTATGGACAAGGCTCACAATTAGATCAAGTTGTTTGAACAGTAGAACAACACTTGGAAAGGCTTGTTACATAGAAGACAATTCAGGAGATTGTTGAGAAGGAGGCTCAGGCGAGGCAACAAGTCAAGGTAGCTCGAGTTAAGATTGAGGATTTTGAAGCAACATTGTCCAGACCTGAGTGACTCAGGACAAGTCACAGGTGAGTGTTGGGGCCCTGTTGGCCCTCGACCAAGTTTTTGAGAAACTTTGGTCAGTATTGGCCCACTTTTTCACTTCGACATGATGGTAAAAAAGGGAGCACCCAGGAGGAGCTGAGATTGTGGATCTCACTGATTTTGAGGGTTAAGTGGACCCAGTAAAGGGTCCTCAAGTGTTTTGTAATGAGTTTATGGGATGTCGGCCCATGGGGTGTGTTGTCGCAAGAGTTGACTCTAGGCTGTAATAGATCCAAGCCTTAGTACATTTTAAATGAAATAATTTTTTTCGATTGACCAGCTATAAGAGGCTTCTAGAACTAGGTCTGAAACGGGCCCTTCACTCATTTATAGATCAGAAACGAAGAGGCATGACATCGTTTTTCTAATTGATTTAATAAAGAATATGGATAGAGGATAGGAGATGAAGAAGACTGAAACAAAGAGTTAGGTATCTAATTCTGATAGTTCTAATCTTTATTTCAATGGAAGAAATAACACCAAACTTCAAATATCTGAACACAGGTCTTGTCTTACTCATAGCAAGATAGAGGAAAAGCTATGAACAAATAAAACTTGTAAATAAGGCAAAACAATTAAGATGCAGGTCTTGTTCTACTCACGGCAAAAACAGAGGTAAAACTGCACTTTAAGGAATGCTTTAAATTAGCTACAGTAGAAGTATCACTGAATTGTAACCATTACAAGCTGAATTAATGAATGGAAGGTAGAAAGAGAAGTGATGAAAACTTTAGAAACAATAACACAGGAAGAAGATAGAATTAGACAGTGACAAGGTGTAGAATCTCTTGGCAATCTGTTCTATATTTGCTGAAAAGGAATACATTACAAACCCAGCCTCCAAAAGGATCTCGGGTTGTTCCCTCTCCCCTTATTTCTTCAAGAAGATACAATAATATATGTCTTCTTCCCCCTTTCGAATAACTGAAAAATGATTCAGATTCCAAAAAAAATCCCTCTAGAAATGAATCGGCATTTCATGTAGGTATTGAGGTCGAAATCCTCCCAAAAGATAACAACAGTTACCATCAATTTCGGAAACTTTCTGCCATAAAAAATGGGCCAAACTGTTGAAAAATGGGGCTGCGGTTATGGTTCTGTATCTCTCGAATTGTGACATATGTGTATAAAATGAACGAGGTTTTTTTTCACCTATTGTTTCTGACCAAAAACCTCTCTCGGTTTCCTGAGATCCATTTCCATTTTCCTCAGATCTGCCTTTCAAAAACATGTATCAAACGGGGAAATTCTGAGATCCGAAAATTAGGGCTCGGAGATGGATTTGATTCTCCCAATATGTGACACCTATAGGAAATCTGAGGGAGGTTATTGATCTCTAATCTGTTAGGCACAAAATCCTCCCACCGTTTCTCAAAATGATATTCGAGTCGCTCAGAATCATCATTTGAAAATGATGACTCAACACAGTAAAAAAAATGCCACGAACCTCATCTTTCGGGGGACTTTTTACTGCCTTCCAAAGATCCAAATGAAAATATGAATTCACCAATGGAAATATTAGGATCTGTATATGTCAATCAACCATTTGAGTGCGCAAAAAAACCTCTCCACGACTGATAAAACTGATTTTTTGTTGAGGCAGCTTATTCACTAAAAAGAATCTGTGATTCGACAACTAACATGCTGAAAACATGGGTCTCTTAGCCACCGAAAGTCCTTGTTGTAGGAAAATATGCCTGCGGACAAGTAGATCGACCTCTAGAGCTTGACCTTAACCCTAGACAGAAAAATGCTTATCATGGACACTGACTTCCTTTCAAATCTATCTAAACTAATGCATGAGAAGGGAGGATAACAGAAGTACCTTTTAATCGACGTTTGTCCCTGCACGCTCCGAGTTGCGCTCCAATTGTTTGCTCCTCGCTGAGAGCTGTGGAAAAAAAAAGATACGACCACTTCCTACTCTATTGACATTATCTTGAAAATAGATCTATCACTAAATGATAAGTTCATGTAGCATCAGACACAAACTAGAAAGAAACAGGCCAACCGTGTCATATTAATGAGAATAACGACAGCAGTACTTACAATCGTAGATGCAAATGCGATAGCTTTGTCAAGTCCTCTTCGTCTAACCCTTGCCTGAAAGATCCACAACCTGGATAACAGCAGCTTCACTGATCACTGGCTGTAAGTTTCCTCCAAGATCATAAGTTTCACATATTCAATTCTTCCCCCACCACTTATGCGATCATAAGTTTGGTGTAATTCTTCATTTTCAATCTTCATACCACTCATGAGATCATAAGTTTGGTATGATTCTCTCTTTTCCATTCCCCTTTCACCATTAGAAATCTTGTTTATATAGCCTTGGAGAGGCTCAACAATCTTGAGATATCCTTGGGGAAGTTGAGGATTTGCCTCCTTCAGTTGAGGATCTACCCTAGGATCATGGTTGGACCAAGGATTCGAATCCAACTGCCTTCCAAGAATGAAAAGATGCTTCCCCCATTCCTCTCAACAGTTTAACAACCTCCCAGAATAGGTAGCGCTCCCTCAAAAGGGCCATCAGAGCGCTGTAACACTCCCTAGTAAGCTTTAGGGGGCGCCAACGCCCTCAAAATCTATAGCACTCCCTCAAAAGGGCCAGGGGAGCGTTATAACGCTCCTTGATAGTGTATTGGGGAGCGCCGACGCTTCGAGATAGTGTAAGAGGGAGCTCTCCTCTCCAAAACTCAGTTTTTGAGGTGCTTTCAGGTGGCAAAAGGTTGTTTGACTTCAGTAGATCAGTTCTCCTCCTTCAAATCAGTCATGTGAGATGTTATAAGTGTCTCCTTAGTGTCGTTATCATGATAGTATGTCTGAACATCCTTTGCGACACTAGTGACCAACTTGCGACACTTGCGAAAGTTGTGGGGAAGATGCGACACTTACGACAATTGAGAGGGATAATGCGACACTTATCCAGCTGAGCAATTTTGATGTGTAACAGTCCTGGCTTTTGGCGGCTAACAGTGTGATTTCGAAGCGCCGTAAGCCACCGAAAGTCTCGAAACCCGATTTCGGGATTTTGGGTTTCAGAGCAATGGTTAAAAAGTTTACGTTGGTCGAACCTCCGATGGACGAAACCCCGAAATGGTGACGTGGCATTCGTGTAAAACCTTAATATAGTGATTTTATTTCCGTTTATTGCATTTTTTTTGTGCCTCCTCGTGAGCTCTTCCTCCATGTGGCTTGATGTGTGATGCTTGAATGCTTAGTCTCGGCCAATACACTTTCGGCAGCTAAGGGCATATGAAACATGAGATTTAAGCTACCAAAATCCTACACGTTCGGTAGCTAAACACTATAAATTTTTTCCTCCTAAGCCACCGAAAGCCAAAATTTCAATATTTGTTCCAACAGGGTGTTCCCATGTTTAGGCCTTATTGTAAGGGTTTATAAAATATAAATAAAGAATAATGTATTGTAGAAGGGAGATGATTGCAGTTTTGTTTGAACAAAGTTTCTTTTTGCAAAGGAATGTATGTGCATTAAGGCTTTGTGTTCGATAGAGAGTTGGATTTGTGCCTTGACCTAGTTTTGGAAGGAGAATCTAGTGCTCAGTGCGTGGATCTTATGTCTGGTCTGAATCTTGACTCTGTGGCTTAGTGCACAGGAGTGGTTGAATGTAAGATCTTGGTAGATAATAAAGAGGTGAAGCGGTTTGTGGACGTAGCCCCACCTTGGGGTGAACCACGTATATCTAGAGTCTCATGGTTTTCTTTGTGCAATGCTATCTCTGTTATGTTTTACTTAGTTCTTAGGTTAGGATGTGTAATGGATATGTATATGTTGCTTAAATTATCTACTTATGTTAAAATGCTAGATCTGATTGTAGTGCTAAGTGCTAAGTGTTTAAGGTGCATAATACTTTGTTGTTACTATGCTATATCTATCTTTGATTATGTTCGACGATGTTAATAGGGTTAATAAACTAATGCATGTCACTTCATAAGCATTAACTGAATATTCTGTGAAGTGTTATTATCACAGATATATGTCCCATCTTCCATTCTTGGTTACAAACACATGCATCATGTAACCCCCCTTGCTTCTACCTCAGGTGAGACTTCGCCTGCTTCTCTGGTGTTGCTGAAAGGGTCAGTAGTTGGGGTTTTGTTGGTGTGTTGTTAAGCATTGAACCCTAGTTTTGCCCATGTGCCAACAAGTTTTTGCATCCTCAACCTTTAATTAGTGATAAGGTCTTGGACCTTATAGAACATTCTTGAAATTGCACCTGTGAATAGCCCCACATCTGAGGGTAATCTAGGTTGATGTCAGATCTACACGTACCATGGTGGTCAATAAGATAGGTCAACTCACAGGAGGCATAAATTTTGCATACAAGCTTTAATTGAGGTGATTTTTGCATAGTTGTAAAGATCTCGGTGTGTAGAACAACTTCAAGGAGTTGGGAGATATGCTTGCAAAGTTTTGAACCCAAAAAATTCCATTTGATTACTCAAAATGGCTCCTGTAGGTTCTGCACTCCAAATTTCCAAACTAGAATGTGTCATTGCAATGGGCTCTACAAACCAATTCCTCTAATTTTTCCACCCATAAAGTACTAAGATATATGAAAAATTATATAATGATACATTCTAGATCACACCTCCCTATTTAGGGAGGCCTTTGATCCCAAAAATCTTTTACAAAATGAGGTGAGGAAATATTTCATCTACCTTATCTTTGGAGTACCACTTTTCCTCTCTTGGAAGTTGTCCTTTCAACCCAATCTACCAAATTTCATGCTAACCCAATCTAGTAGTTGTAGACTTATTCTACAATATTGTAACTTATACCAACTCTACTTGAGATTCTAGTGCTAAGTCCTTTATGCTAGGTAGGACTTTCTCCTTAATTTCTCAATCCAACATGGAAGGATCATAGAGTTTCAGATTCTTCACATTCAATACTAAGTAAATGTGCATGTATGGGGGTAGAAATAATTTGTAGGAATTATCAGCCACCTTATCCAACACCTCAAAAGGGACATATTGTGTAGCCTTGATCTTCTTACCAGGACCCTGTAATCTTTCCTTGTTCAATTGTAACCAAAATTTATCTCCCACTTTAAATGATTTTTCCATTCTATGTTGATCATGTTGGGCTTTGTACCTTTATTGTTACTTCTTTAATGTCTCTTATACTTGCAAATGGATTTGTGTAATCTTTTCAACAAATTTCTCTACATTTAATGATTTTCATGTGATGTTTTCCCTCACTCCTCCTTGATGTCCATAACCAACATCCAAGGGTGAAGGTGAAAAATATCCAAATCAAGTTTCAAAAGGGGACTTACCTATAGAAATATGGATTTCTCTATCATAAGAGTGTTTAATGTAGATAATATTTTTATCCTAGACCTTTGGATTCTTTTGATTATAACCCCTCGAAATTTGTACCAATGTTGTGTCGAATGATTTTTTATTCCCATCTATATGTTCTTGGAATGATGTAGATATCTTCAAATTCTTTCACATCTTATCCTAAAGTGTAGTCCAAAAGGAACCGATAACTCTAGAATCCTTGTCTGAGATGATGCTCCTCAATATCCTAAAGTGCATCCAGACCTTTTCAAAGAACATGTTTGTTTCTTCTTTTCCTTTGTGTTGATATTATGCTAGTTGTGGGAGGTATTAACCTCCATGTGTAACCTTTGTCTAGAGTATAATATTTTGGAAGCAAGAGAAACCCTAAAAAAATATGTAAAAACTTTAGAAGAGAAGTCAACTCAATAGAATAAATAATATTGAAGTATTACTCTCCAGAAAGAAAGTCATCCTAGACAAGTGACAAGAAGGACTATAAATAAGAGGCTCTTAAGCTTATTTATTACACTCACTTCCCTCACTCTCTCAAGTATAGTGAAAGTTTGGAGTTGTAGTTGCAAGAATGGAAGGAGCATCTTTTGAGGTAGTTCTTGGTATCTCTCTCTAGCGTTATCTAGCCTAAGATATGCAAGCTACCTTCTAGTATATCTTGGTGATATTCTTGGTGGTATTCTTTGGAAGAAGTGCAACTGCAACTGCTATATTTGAGTATTGTTCTTGCTATGTGGTTGTGGAGACTCTCTCTCTTGTGTGCTACCCTTAGAGAAGGTGTGCTCCCCTTGTCTTGTGATGTTGTTGCAGTTGGATGGTGTTTTCTGGTTTCATGTTGTGCTACTGTTGCAGCTAGGTTTTATATGTTGGTTCTAGTGTGGATTTCCAGAATCATTATATCTAGAAAAGGTTAAGGTGTTCGAGGGTGGTTGGATGCCTATTTTGGGGTGACAATATTGTCATATTCTCTATGGTTAAATGAGCACATCGAAATATTATAATAGGTTATCAACCCACACTACCCTTAGAACAGTCTAAACACTAGAAGGTAGATCTACAGTTCTTTGTCAAGCTTGTTATAGCACTAGTTGTAGCTGCAAATAGTGTTTCCGATTTTGTAGCTGCAGCAAACCCTAACCTAATTCTTTGGGCACTTTAACTGAAACGTTTGGAATAAGTTTTTTGGGGTATTAGAGGGTGCCCTAGCCTATCACACCCTTTGGTGCCCTCAGCTAACAAAAAAATTCAAATTCAAAGGTTGACTGGTCAAAGGCAAAGTCAAAGTCAAAGATTTATCTTTCGGTCAAAATTGTTTTTGTGGTCAAAATTAATTTTGTGGTCAAAGTTGAAATTTTAGGGTTTCTAGATTGTTCCAATCATTGAACCTTTTTATTCATTTTCTAACCTCTTCTTGTCAAGATGGTGTCTAGTTTCAAATTAGAAGACAAGTTGAACAATGCTACAAATTTCAAAGGTATGTACTTGTATATGGTTTTCAAGTTATATCATCCAACAAAATATGAGTGTGTTTGCAAGAGACCTTTTGCAAGCAGTGACCTCGGATTCAGTACATTCATGGGAACAAGCACACCCTTTCTAGCAATTGAGGCTCCAGGTTCCAGGTTTGATTGATCAAATTGTTAAGTTTCAATTTGCACATATCAAGTTTGATAGTTTCTACATTGCAAGTGAACACTATAGTTGTGAAAACAATATTTGAAAGGTTATATTACTACTAGGTATACTTGGTTTTATGTAAGTATTATTGATATAGACGCTTATTGCACTTGTTTGCAAATTGAACTAATATATCCTCGACCAAAATGTGTCCCAAGACACGGGAGGAGATAGAATACATGTCCAGGGTCCCTTATTCATCAGCAATTGGCAGCTTAATGTATGCGATGGTTTGCACAAGACCAAATATTTCACATGCAATGGGAGTTGTGAGCAGGTATATCAACAATCTAGGTAAAGAACATTGGGATGCAGTAAAGTGGATTCTCAGGTATTTTAGAGGTATTGTTACTCATGCATTATGTTTTGGAGGTCAGACACTGTTCTACAGAGATATGTTGATTTAGATATGGTAGGTGATAAATATAGCAGGAGGAGAACCACAGGGTATGTTTTTACTATAGGCGGAACAACAATAAGTTGGATTTCAAAACTACAAAAGGTTGTTTCACTTTCAACAACAGAAGTAGTGTATGTTGTTGCTACAAAGGCTAGTAAAGAAATAATTTGGTTACAGAGGTTTATGGAGGAATTGGGAAAGAAGAAAGAGAATAGTAGGTTGTACTGTGACAATGAGAGTGACATTCATCTTGCAAAGAACTCTGCCTTCCATTTGAAGACTAAGAATATACAGCTCAGGTATCATTTCATATGATCCATCATGGAAGATGGACATTTGAAGTTGGAAAAGATACATACTAGCCAGAATCCCACAGACATGTTAACAAAGGGAGTAACCAGGGAGAAACTTATTTCTTGCTCAGTTTAAGTTGGTCTTCAAGCATGAAGGTGAAGATGAGAAATTTTTCGAGTCCAAGAAGGATCATAGTCTAGCAAATACAATAGTAGTGGATTTTTTTAATTAGTATCTAAGTAGGAGACTATTGGTTTTTTAGCCTGATTATCTTCCTGATTCAAAGGTCTTTGTTTTCAGCTTTGTTTATACCGCATGAATACTATACACCCCTCCACACAGGGGTGTTGTAGGGGGGATTTCCCCCCTATAGGGTCCAAGGGAAAGCAGGCCCGGGGCGGGGGTTGGAGGGACATTGTTCCCCGATGGGGGTTCGGGGACAAAGCCCCCCAAGGAAACATTGTCTTGCAAATGTATATTGTAATTTCATAGTAAATTTGGACCATTCATTATAAGGTCGAAGATATGACATTAGAAGTTATGTTAGGGTTTTTTTCCCTAGAAGGAAACCCTCTTTTATGAGGGAATTGTATTGTGATCATGTATCATTACGAATATTGCATTCTGAGAGAGGAGACTGTTAGAGAAAGAAGAGGAAGTTACAATGGGTGTGTTGTAAGTTGTATCCCTTCATTTTCTCTATAATAAAAAGGAAGGACCTAGAAATTTATCTGGTGGACGTATCCCACACTAGGTGAACCACGTATATCTGTGTCTCTATTGTATTGTGTATCTTCCATGTCTATTTATGAATTTTATTTTATTTTATTATTCCACGATCCTATTTTTCTACCACCAATAATGGTGGAAAACATGGTCGGAGGAGGTCCACATTAAACATTGGGTGCAAGCTAAGGAAGAGAAGAGTGTTGAGCTCAAAATCATTGTCACCCACATCCTTGGTTATGGTGCAAGGCCCATAGCGAAGTGGAAAAACAATTCGATGGGGCCCTGTAAGGTGTTCTTTCTACAAATGTAACCAGACCTTTCCCCCCACCTAAAACTTATGCAGTACCCGATGTTGATCATGGAGTTTCTTGTACTTAACATTCGATTTCTGCAAAATCTCATTGACCTGTTGGTGGATGTGTTGAATCTTCTCAATGAATCTGGTGTCTTTGTCAGCCTCAGACTGAACATGGGAAGAATATATCTGTGTGGTTGCAAGAGGTAGTGCAACATCAATGGGACCCAAGGGTCAGAATACCAGACCCAGTTGAAAGGGGCTATGGTTAGTGGAGCTATGGAGATCCCTATTGTAGTTGTGTTGAACATAGGGAAGACTCTCATCCCATGTACATGAATTATGAGAGTTATACATGTGTGGGATGTGCACAATCATTTTATTGGCGACCTCTGTTTGGCCATCAGTTTGAGGGTGGAAGGCATTAGATTTAGTGAGCTTTGTGTCCAACAGTGACCATAGACTCGACCAAAATGTGTTGAGGGACCTGTTGTCTTGATTGGAGATGATCATAAGTAGTATCCCAAAATGGACCCACACATGTTCAAAGAAGAGTTTGGCAGTATCTGTTGCTGTGATGTTATTCTTGCAAGATGTGAGAATGGCCATCTTCGAAAACCGATCAACCACCACAAATACACAATCATTACCTTTCTTGGTGGATGGAAGGCCAGACATGTAATCCATCGATATGGATTCCCAAGGCCTCTCAGGAGTAGTAATAGGGGTGTATAAGCCTTTCTTCTTAATGTTTGGCTTGGAAATGTCACATGTAGTGCAAGATCTAATATACTTTTTGATTTCATGTCGAAGTTTTGACCAATAAAAATGTTTCTATAGAATGGCCACAGTTTTCTCCATGCCAAAATGTCTTTCCATCCGACTATAGTGAGCCTCCCAAATCATAATAGTCCATCCTGAATGTGAAAATCAGTGGCATTTTCATTTGTACCCAAGATATTATATGTGGTGGCGAAGTCATGATCTCTCTAATAAAGTTGGGGCCACTCCGATGCATAAGACCCATAGGAATGGAGCACGGTGGTGAGTGCAGCCACCGAAGGTCGACTGAGGTAGTCAACAACATGATTTGTGCTTCCTTTTTTATAATTGATGTTGATATGGGGCCATTGTAGGTATGTGGATCACTTTTGATGGCGATCATTCTGCAACTTCCCTTGTGTCTGTATGAACTGCATAGGCTTGTGATCATTATGGATGAATGTCTCCTTTCCTAGAATGTAATGTTTCCATTAATGACATGCTTGCATAATGGAATACATTTTCTTTTCTTAGATGGGGTACTTTCGGATGGTATCTGAGAGTGTCTCACTGTGGTATGCTACTGGATGTCTATGCTTTGTGAGAACTGCACCTACAACATATTCGGATTCATCAGTCCCAATATCGAACGATTGATGCAGATTGGGTAAGGAGAGTACTGGAGCTGAGCACAAGTGATGCTTTAGATCATCAAATTCTCATTTTTTTTCCTTACTCCATGCGAACTTTACCCTGCCTCAACCCTTGGTCACTTGGATGAGGGACCATGCAATATGGGAGAATCCCAAAATGAACCGTCGGTAGAAGTTGGAAAGTCCCAAGGAGCTCTGAAGATCGGTTAGTGTGGTTGAGGCTGGCCAATCATAGATGAATTGGATCTTAGTTGGATCCACATGTACCCCGTTCTCATCAATAATGTAGCCCAAGCATTAGACCATGTTCATGCCAAAGGAGAATTTTTCCAAGTTGACATATAGCTTGTGTTGTCGCAGAGTGCTCAAAGCCTATTGAATATGTTGCATGTGCTCCTCCCAAGTTTTGTTGAAGATGAGGATGGAATCTAGATATACCAACACAACATAGTTGGTGAAGGGTCTCAATGCATCATCCATCAACCTCATGAAAGTGGTTGGTGCATTTTTTAAGCCAAAGGGAATGACCAACCATTAGAAGAGACATTCTTTATATTTGAAAGTTGTCTTCCATACATCAGTTGTTTTGATGGGAACCTGGTGGTAACTAGACTTTAGGTCAATATTGTTGAAGAACTTTTCCCCCTTGAGTTGGTCAATAAGGTCATCAATTCGAGGAATTGGATACCAGTTCCTGACTGTGATTTTGTTTAATTCTCTATAATCAATATAGATCCACCAGGTCTTGTCTTTCTTCTACACCAGTATAATTGAGCTTCCACAAGGGGAGGATTTGGGTCTGATGTACCCCTTTTGAAGTATCTCTTGGATATGATGCTTTATTTTTTCATTTTCCATTAGTGAACGATGATAGACTGCTCCATTAGGCAGACGTGCATCGGGGGTTAGATCAATTGGATGCTTCACTTGGTCGTGCATTGGTACCCGGGTGGGTGAGGAGAATATGTCTATGTTCTCTTCCATGATCCCATCCACTTTATTCTTTTGCAAAGAGAGGATCTGTGTAGAGGCCACGAATGTGGCGAAAACCTTCTGTTGACTGTGAGCATGGATCACAAAGAAGAGGAACTTCCAGATATATGAAATGACCTTACTGCATTTCTTAGCAAAGATTAAAGAAATAGCAGTAGGTGACACTACCCATGTTATCATGTACAATTCTCTACCCAAAGTAATAATAACACTATGGGTTGTATTCTCATACACAACATGTTGCTTCAACAAATATGGTTGTCCTAAAAAAACATCAAAAAATTCAAGGGGATCAATATCACACAATATATCATCTTTGAAGGGCTTGTTTCCATAGGGAAGATTACACTGTTGGTTGATGCAAAGATATATTCCTTGGTGAAGCCAGCTGATAGTGTAGGGTTGCGGGTGTGGTGTCATTGGAAGGTCCAGTCGCTTGACAACCTCTCTTGAGATCAGGTTCTTCTGACTATCTCTATCAATAATGAAATGAAGAAGAGCCCCCTTTACCCACATCTATGAGTGAAATAGGTGTTCCCATTCCTCTTGTTCTTATGGTTCACTTGGGTAGAATTTGGTGGTAGTGATAGTTGTGTTGGGTTCAAAATTGATAATACTCTTCCCTCCTTCTGGATTTGATTCGGAGTTAGAATATGCCTCTGACTCGGAAGCTTTCATCTCGACCACTAATGACTTCTTGGAGAGACATTCTTCGGTGTTGTGCCAAGGGATTTTATGTTATTCACACCACTTTCCTGTGTCCTTCTTTGACTTCTCATTACCCTTCTTGTGTTATGGCTTGGACTGGTTGTCCTGAGAGTGGGCATATTTTCTCTATCCATTTTTTTTTGGGTTGGGGCTGCCCTTTCCTTACTTCACTTGTGAGGATTTTGAAGATCCAAACTCTCACCTCTTCTGCTTAAACTTTTTCTCGATCTTGACAACATATCTATAAGTCACGCCTAATGATGTGATGTCCATAAAATCCATTTTTGTTTGAATGTATCTATGCAGACAATCACAGTATTTGAGCATCGGATGTCATTCAGAATCTTTGATATCCAATTTGGTGTGAAAGGTATGGAAAATATTGGTGAAATTTGGTATTGTATGGTCCCTTTCCTGACGCAACGTGGTCCATCTTGTGTACTTGTCCCCGTAGCTTCCAATAGGGTAGTACTATTCTTTAATGGCATCCTTGAAGGAATCCCATGTGAGGGAGACTGCAAATATTATAGATTCTTCTATGGCCCTTTTCTCAGAGTAAGTATCCCACCAATCCTTAACATGGGGGACGACCTTGAGGAGTGAAAAAGTAAACTTTTCCAAGTCATAAAAATTGTGGATCGAAAAATACCCTTCGAGCAGATTCATCCATTTATCTACAGCATTTGCATCTATCATTCCTTCAAATAATGGCATATCAAACCTTACTTGTACCTTTAAGGGGGTTTCATGGTTGCTTGATGAAGATGTGTCTCCTATGGGCATCCGTCAAAGGATCTGTGCAAAGGTGTCCATAATTTCATTCATTTGTCACACAAGGACTTCCTCGAGCAACATTTTAAAAGGATATCCTGCTCCATCATATTTCTTCTCATCCCCCATGGGTTTTGTTTGGGCTCGATGTGACTGATCTTACAAAGGCTCGACTGGTTTGAGTCCCAACTTCTTGTACCCAAATCTTTTCAGGGAAATACATGAAAAAAAAAATGAAGAGCATACCACTATGATACCACTGATCTGGATTTTTGAGCTGAACAAAATGAATAATAGACTAAATACAATAACATAGATATATGGAGAACAACAATATGTATCTAGTGGAAAATAACTTCTATTGAATAAATAAAATAGGCTGAAACTGTAAAACTACAGAACTGAAAACAACTTGCTCAAATGGTGGTATCTATATCTAAGAAGAGATGTGGCTACTACGTGCATCCATCTTAGCAGAATCATTACAATGAGGCTCCAGAGGCCTTTTTAACATTACTCATGAATTCAAAAACCCTAGACATCCAAAAACCTAACCCTAGGAGGTGAAATGCCAAAAGTTAAGTGGGCTCGATGGGTAAGTTGGTACCTCAACTTCCCGAGGTCATAAATTTTTCATACGAGCTCATTTTTAGGCACGTGATAGCCTTTTGGAAAGGTATTTTTGAGAACTACACATTATTCTATCAAACTCTGACTATGTCTACATTTTAATTGTCACAAGACAAAAAAACATAGTTTAGGGCCCCAAAATAGCCCTGGAAGTGCAAAAACATACTGACATGAAAATTTCCAAAATGAGCCAGTGAGATTAAGTGGGAGGCCACCAATATCCACTTGGAAGATATGTAGGGCTTCAAACATCCCTGGAAGTGTAGAACCGACAATTATAAAGAATTACATAATAACGTGTTGAACTAAAAATTGTCAAGAGGAGCCAGTTGGAATAGATGGGTGGCCACCAATATCCACCTGGATCAACTTGTTTCATTTATGTTATTGATTAAATTATTCTTATCTTCTGCTAAGATTAGTGTGGAAGTGTCCTGCATTTCCTGACACTAAGTCTGTAGCCATTATCTTCCACCTTATCCAATACCTCAAAAGGCCATATTTCAAAGCCCTAATATTCATACCAAGACCTTGTATTTTTTCCTTGTTTATCTATAACCAAACCTTGTCTCCCACTTTGAATGATTTTTTTGTTCTATGTTAATAATTTCATGCCTTGTACATTTCTTGTGACTTCTCCATCATATTGTATACTTCAAAATGGATCTACATAATATTTGCAAAAAAATTCTATTCTTTCAATGCTTCTCCCATGATTTCTTCCCTCAGTCCTCCTTGTTGTCCATAAACAACATCTAAGGGTGAAGGTTGCAAATATAAAAATAAAGTTTGAAAAGGGGAGTTACCAATAGCAGTATGGACTACTTTATCATAAGAGTGTTGAATGTAGATCATATTCGCATCCCAGTTATTTGGATTCTTCTAATCATAACCCCTTAAAATATGTACCAATGTCCCATTCACTAATTCTATCTACCCATCTATCTATGGATGGAATTTTGTAGATCTCTTCAACTTCGTTTCCATATTCTCCTAAAGTGTGGTCCAAAAGGAACTGAGAAATACGGTATCCGTATCTAAGATGATGCTCCTTGGTATCCCAAAGTTCACCCAAACCTATTCAAAGAACATTTTTGTTTCTTCATGTTTGATGCACATCTTATTTCACCTATCAAATACCACAAAAATGCAGTTATGTCCCTTTCTGGTTGCTGGCAAACCACCCACAAAATCCATGGAAATTGTTTCCCTAGGTTGATTGGGTATAGGTAAGGGATGATATAGAACTTGTTTTCTATTATTGGGCTTGTTGGTACAAAAAAGTATGCATCCTCTAATATACTAAGCTACATCTTCTTGCATTTTAGGCCATTACATGTACCTTTGAAATTTAGTAGTTGTCTTCCCAACACTAATATATCTTGCAACCTTGGATGTGTGAGCCTCAAGAGTAAGCTGCAATATTTCACCTTTAAGGACACAAATCTTGTACATATTTTAGAGTAAACCATTCTAGATCTAATATTCATCCTTTCCATCACTTTCTTCTACATAAATTTGGCACAGTCATTGTTTAAACACCTCCTTGAAGTCCCCAACTTTTGTGTATGCCTCTTTGTATGAATCATGGGTAAAAGGCTCCATGTGAGTAAGATTTTCCAAATTTGTAATCTTATATGTGGGTGGCCTTGAAAGCATTTCTTCCAACTTATTGATGTTTTCCTTTTTATACTTCATGACTAGATGGATTTATTGCAAAAACCCCATTCACTTGTAACATTCAATTTGTTGAATATTACGCTGGTCTTGTAAATACTACAGTGTCTAGTGATCTATGTGGATAATGGTTTCTTTTCCCATCAGATAGTGCTTCCACTTCATAACATCTTGAACTAGGGAATATATTTCCTTATCATATGTAGGTTAATTTAAGAATCACCCATGAAACATTTCATAATGATAGCATATCGGATTACCTCCTTGCATCAAAATTGTTTGCATAGCATACCCACTTGCATTTGTATCCTTTTCAAATGGATTCTACAAGTTAGGAAAAGCAAGAATTGGTGCTTGACTAATATTTCATTTCAACTGTAAAAAGATTTCTTTTGATTCTTTCCCCACTGGAAACTCTTACCACTCATCGTTATGGCATGGAGTGGTGCATTTACCATGGAAAAAGATTCTATGAAATTTTGTAGATACCATGCTATGCCAAAAAATCTCCTAACTTCAATGACATTAGTATGAACTAGCCATTTTATGATGGTCTCCATCTTTGCAGTATCTATCTTGAGCTCCCCTGCACTGATCAAATACCCAAAATACACTAATGACTACTTAGAAAGATCACATTTATTGAGGTTGGCCAATATTTGGTTCCTTTTTAGAGTCTCTAACACCTACATGAGATTTTAGATGTGCTCCTTCTAGGTAGAGATATAAACCAATATATCATGTAAACACGCAATAAAAAATGAATCAAAATATGGGCGCAATAAATCATTCATTAGTATAAAAAATGTAGTTGGTGCATTACATAAACCAAATGGCATGACCAACCATTCATCCAAACATTTCCTTATTTTAAAGGAAGTTTTCCAAGTGTCTTCTTCTATGACACATACCTAGTGGTATCCCAATTTGAGATCCAACTTGTTGAAGTACTTGTCATGGTGTAAATAGTCTAGAAAATATTGATGATGGGCATATGGTACCAATTATTGAGTGTAATCTTGTGAAAATACTTGTAGTGAATACACATTCACCAAATCCCATCCTTCTTGGGTACTATGATAATAGGTAACCAACAAGGTGAGTTGCTTATTCGAATTATTCACTTCTCCCACAGTTGTTCCCATTGTTTCTTCTCGTGATCTGCTTCCAAAAACAACTATCTATACAGCCCAATATTCAATAATGGGGAGTCAAGAAATAAATGTATCTCTCTCTCCACTTCCCTCTTAGGTGGTATCCCCTTAGGCTCCTAGAATACTCCTCTATATTCCTTTAGAAACTCATCTAACTATTGTTTTTTCTCCTTAGTACATCCCTCCAATGATTCCTTTACTCTTACTGATTCATGACTTGACTAATTCTCTCTTAATACAAGAAACACATATTTCTTATTGGACCTAATCAAATTTTTGTCTTGGTTGACACTTACTAGTGAGATATTCAATTTACCTTTATGTGCATTGATGATATAAGACTTCCCATACTTGATCAGGAGGTATTGGTTTTCTCTCTACATAAAGATTACATCCCTCATATAGATGTAGGGGCTTCCAAACACTACACCACACATGTCAAGGGGTACTACATCTAACTCCACTTCATCAATAAAATATGCGCGTACAAGAAAATTGATCTTACACTATTTCATGACCTTGATTTTTGCATCATTTTTCACCCACCCTAATGAGTATGGGGTAGGATGATCATGAGCTTACAACCTAAGCTTGTTGACTAAGTTGACTACTATGATATTGGTATGTAAACTAGAATCGAATAGAGTGTCTACCTTGGTCTTCTTTACTTGGATCTTGATATAGAAGATTTTTTTCATCTCCTTCTCTTCCTTGTGATGAAGGTTACTCATAGTCACCTCCTTCTACATTGAAGTGCGAGAAGTCTTCTCATCCACATATGATACTTTATCTACATGATTGATTGAATTCGTAGCTAGAATATTCTTCTTTTTGGCATCCTTATTACGTTTCTTAGGTTTTAGCATTGTATGTAGTTTCCAATGTTTTTCTTTAGGGTGAACATCGATATTGCAATGGTTACAGTGGTTACTTCGATCCTTGAACCGATGTGCAGTGGTTTTTGTCTTCTTTTCTTTCCCTTTCCATTTCTTCTTTCCCTCCTTGGAAGCGTTTTAGTGCTCTTTTTATTTGGATCTACTAGGTTGTTCTTTTTTGTGGTGTATATTTTCTAGATATTGCGCTTGTACACAAGCCTCATCAAATGTCCTAGGATTGAATAGAATCACTTTCTTTTGCAAATGACTATGTAGACCCCCAAATATTCGAGGAGTACATATAGGTTCTTGGGAGCGATACCCAACATCATATCCATCTTCCTGAATTCAGTGGTGTACTCTTACAAAATTTTCCCCTTCATTTTCCTAAAGTAATGCCAATAGATACATTGGTCCTCTACATACATAATAGGGTATAACTATGACTTAATCAGGGTTTTGAAATGATCCCACTTAGTTACTAACAGATCAACCTCTAGAATAAGTGTTTCCATGTGACATTCCCACTAGCTTAGTGCATAGCCCTCTAATTTCAGTCTAGAAAATGAAATCTTCTTCTCTTCTTCTATGTGGTGGACACTAAAATGGACCTCTAACTATAGTAACCAACGATTCAAATTTACTGCATCGATCTCACCTTGGTATGGCTTTATATCCACTTTCACTTCCATTTCAAATAAATACTATGATAAGGTAATGGAATTGGAACTTGGCTTCTCTTTCTCGAGTTCTTTTGTCAACTCCTTTTCTAGGTCTTCATTATATCTCGATTTTTCCTCATATGTGATCTCTACATTAGAGAATCCAACCTCCCTAAATGGTATGATCTTCTTTGCTAGTATCCATGAGGAGGGTCATATTGTGAGAGATATCATATTGGAACCACCATTAGAAATCATCATTTGAAATTTAATGACTACATGGATATATCACAAGATCTCTTGAGCATTTCGACGATGAGTAAAATTATGGGTGTTTCCACCATCGACTAGGATAATTACTTTATAATGATTGATATAGCCAATTAAACAAAGGGTTTGGGGAGCAGAGATACCAGTGAGAGAATTTAGAGAGATAAGTGATTAAACTTCTGGTGGATCAAAGGGTGGGCTATGATCATCAGCCAGGGTAGCACCTCGGAAGGTGAAACATCACCATCCTCTTTAGAAATGTCCTTAGAAATTTCCATAAAAAGTTTTTTCTCCTTAAATTTGTGCCCCCCAAAAATATTCATCATAGTTATAGAAAATACCCTTAAGTTGGCATTCAACCATTTTTACCTAGGTTAATTTCGCAATCTTAAGAGGAGGGGAAGGAGGAGTTTGATTGGTGGAAAGGGAATGGGGAATAAGGGATGCCTTTTTTATTTCAGAAGGGACTACCTATTATGCTTCCTTGTCGCAGTGAGTAGCTTCAAGAAAATTTTGGGGGCGATCCATTAGGACATGAGATCAGATGTCATCCTTAAGGCCACTAATAAAGAATTCACAAAAGAAGGTGTCATACATTCCTTTAGTTTGGAAATTTTTTTTATCAAAAGAAGTGATGTGTTCTTTTATTGTATGAGACTGTGATGTATATATACTCCTACAAAGTTATATTCCTATCTGAATAATACTGCAATCAAAGAATTTCCAAAATCTTAATAGTTAAAATTGTGTAGGAATTTTGTGGCCTAGATGTAGGAAACATGGTTGCACACACTGGATGTGAAAAAATTCTAGTTTGTTTATTTTTTGTTATGTTCCGACAGAAAGGGTTAGGTTTTGAGGGTTTCTATGAAGAAGGGATTGCTCCGTGTTATAGTATTCTACTATACTAGTGGGGTCCAACAGTAGTACTTGACCTAATATCTCAAGCTTCTAACTAAGGATGTTGTACGAGAGAGTATTCTTCCCAAGTGTTTTTCTTGGTGCCACTATAGTATTCAAGTGGTCGATTGGTTGATCTACAACTAGTTTTAGGAGACCTATGGGACTCCCTATATACCTGAGGGTATGTTGGAGTGAATGGCCATGTATAAGTGTTGTCTAATGTGGTACTACTTGAAAGGGTACCAACATGGGTTACAGAATTTTCCAACTAGGTAAAATAATGTGTTTGTAGTAACCACGTGAAACCATCTATATTTCATGTTTGCATTCTTCCCCAACCGCAATTTTACCGACCGAACGACAGATCATTGTGATTTAAAGACATTGACACATGTCTCTAGCCTTTTTTTTCTAAAAAAATGCAAAGGAAAGGGCTCTAATACCACTTGTAAGGTACCAGAAGGAAATATGCAAAGCATAAATACAATTTTATCACAATTGTTAGCAAACAGAATGAAACAATAAGCACAATGACACAATTGATCCAATATTATACCTTTCTATCGTGAGAGCAAATTTA
Organism: Picea engelmannii; assembly: GCA_009831015.1. Taxonomy (NCBI): domain Eukaryota; kingdom Viridiplantae; phylum Streptophyta; class Pinopsida; order Pinales; family Pinaceae; genus Picea; species Picea engelmannii. The sequence goes on from ML778461.1 coordinate 1,122,676, forward strand.
TTTTGTCTCTTCAAGGGGGGGAAAATCCAATAGAGAAAAGCTCGAGTACAAATGAATTCACCAGACAAATTTTCCATGCTTTCTACCCCTATTTATACTATTTCTATCTTCTAGAAAACATTCTAGAAGAAGAACTTTCTAGAGGCAAAACCTTCTAGTATGTCATCTTACAATAGAAGTGTTCATATTATTAAATAGGCCTTATTTACCAATGTTAGACTTTATTACATAGAAAAACATATTGTTCTGTCTACTTGAGGGGTTAGAGAGGTTAGGAGCCTAACATTTTATTTTTCCCATAAGTGTATTTCTCCTATCAACCTTAAAAAAAGTAACCATAAAAAAAACTAAATAGTTTTAATAAAACATTTATGGATTAAAAAATATTGAAATACATACAATACAATTAACTACTATAGCATAGGAGAAAAATACATATTTATAACTCCATGATAAGTTTAAATGCCCTTTTGTCCTCCTTTTTATGGAAACATTGAATTTTTTTTCTTTGTGTGTGAATAGAGAGAAATTTACATTTCTTTGTTTATAGATGGGAATTGTATCATTCATCACGAAATAAGAAAATACATTGTATATGTGAAATTTATACAAAAATAATAAAACCTTTTGTGTATGAAAAATATGCACATAGTATCTTTTTTATTATTATTATAACTCAAAAATACCATTCAATAATCCACACACATAAATTTTGCTAAATCAACAATTGCACATGTTAATGTTGTGGAAAACATTTAAAAATCCACACACATAAATTTTGCTAAATAAATAATTGCACATGTTAATGTTGTGAAAAAAAGTTAAGATGTATTTACAGATTTAACAATATGACTCCACAAAGATTTAACAATGTGACTCCACAAAATTTCTCAAAGTTAGTCTTTCATTAATAAAGATCATGCTCCTTTGTTTTGATGATTTTATTTTCTACTAATATAATTTGTTAAAATAATATATATCAACATTCTCTTCACATATCTAGTCAAAATCATTCAATCTCTATATTTGTACAATAATCCAACATACTCCATCATCTCAACTTTGCAATTGTATTGAACTTTTACACTTTCCACGAAAAACAATCTCATCAGGACAAAGCAATATGATATGTATACCTATTAAATACAAAATTGGTGTCCAACTCAAGAAATAGATTGAGGCTGGGATTTCACTTATTGATAACAACTCAACTTTACAGAGATTGGGATTTCACTTATTGATAACAACTCAACTTGGAATTTCACTTATTGAGAACAACTCAAATTTACAATTGTATTGAACTTTTACACTTCCCATAAAAAAAACAATCTCATCACACAAATCAATGTGATATATGTAACATTAAATACAAAATTGGTGTCCAACTCAAGAAATGGATTGAGGTTGGGGTTTCACTTATTGATAACATGTTTGAACTATATTGTAACCTCCATATTATCTTTACTCACATGCTCATAATAGCATTGGGCTGGAGCATGAAAATAGTCCCTTTTAAGACTACCAATATTGTTAATATAAAATATCTTCCTCAACCTAAATTCTATGTATTTTATATTAACTATGTTTTTATATATTAAATTTTATGTTTTTTATATATTTACAAACATTCTACAATTGTAATTTTCAAGATAACATTGTTTACTCAATGTCTAATTGAGAAGTGAACCCGACAAAATATGTCGACAAAGAAACAATCAAGTCTAAGTTATTTGCTCCTGCAATTCGTCGTTCTCTCTCAGTAATAACCCATCAGACATTTCTTCATTGTTCATGACTCATGTTCGATTCTCTTCTACGGGCCCAGTAGCGCTCGCAACTATTTTCTTCCGTGTGTTGGTAGCGGTGCCAAATACAGAGAAGCTAAATATACATAGACGAAGAGCGATTGCTGAGTTAAAACTACTACTACATCAAAAGGAAATTGGGATTTCAAATAGTTCTCCATGATTAAAACAGTCATTGATTTGAAAAATTTTGCTACGGAAATTATGAAAATTTTGAAAGTTCAAAACAGTGCACAAAAAAATTGGGGTTTGCATATCTTTTTATTATTGCTCTAGTTTTTCTATGTCAATCTAAGGAAATTAATTAATTTTGTTTCATATGTATAAAGTTTTGAACCCTGAGAAATTAATCAATTTTGTTTCAATCTGCAGCAAGCTTTGGACGCTTTTAGGAACAAGCAAAACCTTGG
>ML778461.1:1128573-1145914 GCA_009831015.1 Picea engelmannii
GACTAAGCTAGGGATCTTAATCCAAAAAGAAATATTATATTAATATTCCTTAAATCATAAAGTATGGAAAATTATTTTATCCTAAGTTCTAAGGATGGGGACAAGTGGGAAAAAGTAGCTCCCAACATGAAAAGTGCCAAGTTCGGAACATGCATACATATAGTTTGGAATTAGTTCATTTTCCCATCACTTAGTCATCCATTCAATCATTTCATGCTCATTCAGTCACTCAATCAGTTGTCCTCCATACCTTCATGTCACTATACCTGAACCTGTATCCGTACCCATACATGTTTGTGTACCTGGTTAGCTTGGGAGCTGGACTGAAGAAGCGGGTTGTCAAGCCCATGGGATATTGAAGAGGCGGGTTGTCAGGCTTGTGTGCAATCTCTCAAGGTGAGAGAATTGCTGGGAATTGATTTCCAAAGGTGCTAAACTTTAGCTACAGGGCTCTGGGACTTCCTGTCTGGCTTGTTGTTGAAGCCCGAAAAGGAAGCGGGGCAGCCGAGGGACTATTGAGCAGAGAAGGGGCACACTTCCTGGGGTGGGACAAGCATGTGGGGAATGAGGGATTGTAGGCTATTAGTTTGAGTTGGCACCTGTGACGAAGTCTTTCCTGTTGTCTATGATACATCATCCTGGGTAGGAATCCCTTTACTCGAGTGGAGTTTAGTCCCAACTTGGGGGTGACCCACTGCTGAGAGTGATGAGCAGTGTGGTCTAAGGATAGGAGGTTCATGGAAGGTCTGTACATAGTCGGTGATATTCTTACCAAGATAAGTGTCAATTGTGTGTTAATTTATATGCTGTATTATTATTTATGTGTTATATTTATGGGCATTTCATGTATATGCTTACTATTATTTATGTATGAATCTATGCATTTACAGTATATATTATCTATTTAAGTTATATATATAAAGTTCTGCAAGAGTCTCTATGTGTATATGTTTTTAATTGCATTACAACTCGAAAATTTTATGTGGCATAGCCCAGTTGGATTGTGGGGATGTTACAATGTGGTGTCAGAGAATAAAATCATTTTCTGGAGTAGCATGGCCCGGCCTGGGTGGTTAAGGATGTTAAAATATTGATGCAAACTTCCTCTGTCTTCCCCGGAGGACGGTCGTGATCACCAGGACCTTCTCTAGATTTGGCCCGAAGAGCGTGAATGCTCCTCTGATTCCCCCTCGGGAATTCTCTACCCACAAATTACTCTTTTACTGATCTCCCCTATCAAATCGAGAAATCGGAATTCACGATTTCGCGAATTCTGTGGTCACGATTCTTTGCCTTACGATTCCTCGAATTCCGACGTGGGTCAATCGCTGACTTTCTTCCCTTTTTATCGGAGTTTTCCTTATCGAGAAATCGCTACTCGTGATGTCAACGAGTTGAAACTTCAACCTCCAAACCTCGATAGGCCGATTCTCCGATGACACCTGTCCTTGGTACTGACGCTTGGATCCCACACCTATAGCGATGGGGAAATCGCCGATCGGGAATTCGCGATTCCCGTGACATCGTTTCACAGGACCTCCTAAGTCCCGAGCCCCGATACGCAATGCCACCTGTAGATACCACCCACTATCACCGTGGAACCCATCGCAATTCGGGATCTCGCAAATCCTCCACGATTCTTGCGACACCAAGAGTTCCGAAGTGTCGAACCTCGACTCTGTGGGATCTCGTGCCACGTATTCACGCTAAGATCAATGGCCCTGATCTTCTCAGGAAATCACCTATCGCGATTTTTTCATATGCAAATCCTTCGATCACGGAAACCCTAACATCCCGAGCTTCGATGACTTTCCTCCTTGTACGCCCACGCTTAAACCTTGCACGACTTCCACAGAATCTGATGGATATCGGGACTTCGCCAACCTTTCCTACGGATCCTAGCCGTTTGCTCCTTCCCCTTGAGCTTCGAACTTCTAATACCTGCACGGTAACCTCTGTGTACTTTTTCACGATCTAACGGCCCTCGGTTCCTCGTGAAATCTCTCCAGGGGTTTTCAACCGTCTATCCTTCCTGGCTGTTTCCTGCAAAATGAATTCAAACGCTATCCCTGTGAGAATTCGTTCAACCACTCGAAATTCTGTGGAACTTCCCTCGAGTTTTCCACAGCAATCCTGCAATTCTCCTTTTAGGGAACTGTAGGCCTATCCCTCATGAGCTTGTCCTCGCTTCCTACGTATTTGTGAGAACTTGTTTCACGCACTCCTTGCGGCAAAACTCCGAATACGACTAAGTATTGGAACTCTTCAATTCTGCGCACTCCTGCAGCAGAAATCTTCCGCCCTCCCTTAGCTCAGAATCGCAACCCTGAGTCTACTTCTGGCCTACACATGCCTTACACGGCTCCGGTGCCAATCCTGCACTTCTGAGATGAATGGAAACAAAAGCTATCTCCAAGTAGAACCTGCATCCACGCACTCCTTGTGGACAAATTCAACTGCACTCCTTGCAGAAATTATCTGGCTTACTTAGAGAAACAATTGAAACTTATTCACTGATTCCTTAGGTTTCAAATTAACCGTGAAATCACATACACAGCATATAAAAAAAAGTGCATAACAGGAAGCACATAACCATGAGCAAACCATCAACACACAGAGAAATAACACATAACCATGGAATTCAATCTAAGATTTCTTCTATTAATTCAATCTCTGTACATGGGCGTTCTTCAGACAATTCTCTTCTCTGCTCTCTTCTTTCTCCTGAATACTAATTATGAATGCTCCCCTTACAAATATACAAAGGGAGGGTGTCTATATTCATTTTCCCTCTCGAAAACTGAAACTATCAAATCTACAATTAAATTCTTATCTAACAACATTAAATCTATTAAATGCCTTCCTATCTATTTCAGACGAGAGCGTAAGGCTCAAGGTATGATATAATACAACAGGTGCTCCCTCATAAATGTTTCATCGAAGGGTATGGCGCTTCATCTTTAATGAAATTTCAAAAAGTTGTCAAAAGTTATCAAGCTTATATGTCATGTGTTTAAAACACATGCGCTGGCTCCACGCTGGCTTTGGAAGTCACGATGCTCCTGCATCATACTCCTCGGCTTGAAAATTTTCATGGCTCCTGTCCATGAGATCTTGCACGGTCTGTCCATGCTTTTGCATAACTGCTTCAGTCTCCCAGCTGGTGTCCTCCACTGGGTGATTCTTCCATTTCACCAGGTATTCAAAATATTGCTTCCGTCTGGTCTTCTTTCCCAGTCGTTTGTCGAGTATGCACTCCATCTGCGGCTTCTCTGTGACTGGTAATTGCTTCTGCCACTGGATCACTGGTTCCTCAGTTCCAGCCTCCGCTTCCCCAGCCTTATATGGGTATAAATCCAAAATATTGAATATTGGGGATATCCCGTTACCATCCGGCAACTCAATCTCGTAGGCATTTTCCCCGAATTTCTTCGAGACTTTGCATGGCACGATCTTCTTCATTTTGAGATTATTATATGTTCCCCTTGGGAACCTTTCTTTACTCAGATGTGCTAGAACCAAATCACGAACTTCGAATTGAAGTTGTCTCCGGTGTTGGTCCGCTCTGCGCTTATACTCTTGATTTGACTTTTGCAGTCGTTGTTTCACCTTCGTGTGAAGTTCCTCCATCGCCTCAGCGAACTCCTCTGCGCTTGCGCTGCTAGTTGCAGCCTATTCTGACTCCCTGAGTTCAGAAACTCCCCTCGGTTGTGTCCCATACATAATCTGAAATGGACTCTTGCCTATACTGCAATTCACAGAATCGTTGTATGCAAACTCTGCCTGTGGCAACACATTGTCCCAGCTGCTATGGTGCTCTGTCACCAAGATTCTCAATAAGTCTCCAAGACTTTTGTTGACCACCTTTGTTTGTCCATCTGTCTGCGGATGATAAGCTGAACTGAACGCCAAGTTAGTTCCTATCTTTTTCCATAGCGTCCTCCAAAAATGACCTATGAATTTTGTATCCCTGTCCGAGACTATGCTTCTCGGCAATCCATGCAGTCTGACAATTTCTTTGAAAAACAAATTTGCGATGTGTGTCGCATCGTTGGTCTTCTGACACGGAATAAAATGTGCCATCTTCGAAAACCTGTCCACCACCACAAAGATGGAATCAACACCTCTCTGCGTCCTCGGCAAACCCAATACAAAATCCATGTTGATTGCCTCCCATGGCCTCTCAGGTATGGGCAATGGCTGATAAAACCCTACGTTCTTCTTTCTCCCTTTGGAATGTTGACATATCCTGCATCTGTCAACAAATATGGACATCTGCATGCATGCCCGGCCAAAAATACGATTTGCTCAGCTTCGCGAATGTTTTGTTGTGGCCAAAATGCCCTGCTAGTCCACCACTATGTTTTTCCTTCACCAAATTCTCCCTCATGGAGCAATTTGGTATGCACAGTTGATTGCCTCGAAACAACAATCCATCTTGGATCATGTAATCTAACCATGGACTCCGATCTCTGAGAACTAGATTCTCAGCTGCTTCATATGTTTCTCCGAAGTCTGCATCTCCTGCATACATGTCCTTCAGGTTTTCAAAACCCAACGTTTTGACTCGGAACTCCTACAGCAGCAAACATTTCCTACTCAAAGCATCTGCCACTTTGTTAGCAGTCCCTGAAATGTGTTTAATTACAAATGTAAAATTCTGCATATACTCTACCCATTTTGCATGCTTCTGGTTCAACTTCTCCTGTTGACTCACGAACTGCAATGCATGATTATCGCTATATAGAACAAATTCCTTGGGTATCAAGTAATGCCTCCACTTCTTTAATGCCTGTATGATGGTATAAAATTCTTTATCATATGTGGAGTACTTCAGCTTTGCTTCATCCAGCTTCTCGCTGAAATATGCAACTGGCCTATCATCCTGGCTCAAGACCCCTCCAACAGCATACCCACTGGCATCACATTTCACCTGAAATGTTTTCTGAAAATTTGGGAACACTAACACTAGTTGCTCTGTGATATTTCACTTCAATAGATTGAAGCTCCTTTCAGCCTCTGCTGTCGAGTGAAAAGTATTGTGTCGCTTCTTCACTGTGTCCATCATTGCTGCGCTAATTCCACTGAAATTCCTGATGAATTTCCTGTAGAAACTAGCCAATCCATGAAAGATCCTCACTTCGAAAACATTTCTCAATGATGGCCAATTCTTAATCACGTTCACCTTTTCAAGATCCATCTTCAACTCATTCGCCGATATGACAAAACCCAAGTAAATGGGCTCTGTCTTCATGAAGGAACACTTCTTCATGTTAACCAACAACTTCTCCTGCTGCAATCTTCTCATCATAATGGCTAAATGTTTCAAATGTTCAGCCTTGGTCTTATTGAAAATCAGTAGGTCGTCCAGATATACGACAACAAATTTCCCAATGAATTCCCTCAGGACTTCATTCATCAGCCTCATGAATGTGCTCGGCGCATTTGTCAAACCAAACGGCATGACTAGCCATTCGTACAAACCTTCGTTTGTCTTGAATGTTGTCTTCCATTCATCACCCTCTCTCATGCGAATCTTGTGATATCCGCTCTTGAGATCAATATTCGAGAAGTAATTTGCCCCACTTAAGCAATCCATTAGATCATCCATTCTTGGCAGTGGAAATTTGTACCTGATGGTGATTTTGTTTATCGCTCTAGAGTCTGTACACATCCTCCAGCCTCCATCCTTCTTCGGACTCAGTACTGTTGGGACAACACATGGACTCAGACTCTCCCTGACCAGTCCTTTATCCAGCAGATCCTGTACCTGCCTTTTGACCTCCTCATTCTCTTGTAGCGTCAATCAATACGCGGCTTTATTCGACAAACTTTCTCCGGGTATGAGGTCTATGTGGTGACTCACACTCCGCATCGGTGGAAACGAACGAGGTAATTCGTCCACGATGATGTCAGCGAACTCTCCCAATAGTTTATGAATCTCGTCTGGTAAATCATCCACTCTTGTGCTAGTCAGGACAATCCTCGGTTTCCTAACCACAAAGAATTGTGGATCTTCATTCTTCTCCATCTCTGTGAGAAGATCCTTCCCACTCATAAGAAGTATCGTACAGCTCACTTCCGGTTTCACCTCCTTATCCTTTATCGAAAGTAATCTATGTGTTTTCCCATCCTTCTCCAAGGTATATGTGTTCATCCTCCCATCATGAACAACATTTCTGTCATATTGCCATGGTCTACCCAGCAATACATGACATACATCCATGGGAATAACATCACATAGGATCTTATCCTTATATTCACCCATTTTAAATTCAACCAAGCATTGTTTCGTAACACTTACCTGGTGTCCTTTTTGTAGCCATGATACCTTGTATGGACTCGGGTGATTAGTCGTCTCCAACTCTAATTTTTCCACCATCTCGGTCGAAACAAGATTATCGGTGCTTCCACTGTCCACGATGATTTTGCATTTCCAGCCCTTGGTCTTGCAAGTGGTCCTGAACAGTCTAGTTCTCTAAGCGATATCCTCCACCTCTTTCTCTGTTGTAAAGAGAACTTTGTGTAATGTCAGTGACTTTCCACTTCCGGTGTCTTCATCCTCAACATCACACCTCTGCGCCTCGGTGATGTGAGCTTCTCCTCCGGCTTGCTTTTTCTCTGGACACTCAAATGGTTTGTGCCCATTCTTCCCACATGTAAAACATGTGATCACTCCTCCTCTTCCTCTGCCTCGACCTCTAGTATGAGGAAGAGTGTTCGCATCAGCATAATCTCCTCGCTGATCAGCCTGTGGTTTTCTCTGTTCAAGTTGTGGCTGCCTCTGCTGTGAGGTTCCACCTCTCCCAACCTTACCCTACGGTTTCTGCCATTCCTCCTTGGGCTTCTGGTATTTGTCCTAGGCAACTGCCTTGCCTCTGGGCTGACTTCTGCCTCGCCCTCACTGACCTTGCTTGCGGCTCAGCTTCTCCTTGGCTTTCAGAGCCATCTAGTAAGCATCCTCCACAGTCCTGATGGTTACCATGCTTAATTCATCCTGAATGTCACATCTTAAGCCATTTAGGTATCTCGCCACCTTTTCATCATCGCTCTCCTGATGGCCTGCTCTGATGTTCATTCGATAGAACTCTTCAGTATATTCCTTAACTGTCATCAATTTCTGTCTCAGGTTCTGCATTCGCCTGAACAGAGTGATCTGATAATCTCTGGGGATGAATTTCGCTTTCATCTTAGTGATCATCCTATCCCAGCTCTTGATATTCTATTTTCCTTTGGAACGTCTATCTGCCTGTAGCTCGTCCCACCATAAGGCTGCATGTCCCTTCAATCGGGTGACAACATGTTTGACTTTCTTGTCCTCTTCAATATCCTCGTAATCGAAGTAGGTGTCAAGAGCTCTGACCCAGTCCAACAACTCTTCTACATCCAAGCTTCCTTCATACACTGGAATGTCCATCTTCACCTTTGCACTCATCCTGGCGATGGCTTTAATTAATCTCTCATTGGCTGCATCTTCTGCTGCAACTCCACCTTGTGGTACAGCTTCCGCTTCTCCTTCGGAGTCACTCAGATCTCCTATATTGGCGGTGCGTCTCTACGCTGCTTCCATATTTTCCATTCTAGCATGAAGATTTCGTATTTCCCTCTCTATTTCTACATTCTTCCCATGACTACTTCTTTCTCTAGACATTTCTCTTTCCCCGGACAATTCCCTTTCCCTCTCTGGGTTGGGTGATTGTCTACCTCTTCTCGGAGGCATGGTGAAATTTTCTCTCCTCCTCTGCTACAGAAAGCAAAAGATTCCCGCTCTGATACCACTTGATGCAACCTTCCTCTGTCTTCCCCGGAGGACGGTCGTGATCACCAGGACCTTCTCTATATTTGGCCTGAAGAGCGTGAATGCTCCTCTGATTCCCCCTCGGGAATTCTCTACCCACAACTTAATCCTTTACTGATCTCCCCTATCAAATCGGGAAATCGAAATTCACGATTTCGTGAATTCTGTGGTCACGATTCTTTGCCTTGCGATTCCCTGAATTCCGACGTGGGTCAATCGCTGACTTTCTTCCTTTTTTATCGGAGTTTTCCCTATCGGGAAATCGCTACTCGTGATGTCAACGAGTTGAAACTTCAACCTCCAAACCCCGATGGGCCGATTCTCCGATGACACCTGTCCTTGGTACTGACGCTTGGACCCCACACCTATAGCGATCGGGAAATCGCCGATCAGGAATTCACGATTCCCGTGATACCGTTTCACAGGACCTCCTAAGTCTCGAGCCCCGATATGCGATGCCACCTGTCAATACCACCCACTATCACCGTGGGACCCATCGCAATTCGGGATCTCGCAAATCCTCCACGATTCTTGTGACACCAAGAGTTTCGAAGTGCCGAACCCCAACTCTCTAGGATCTCGTGCCACGTATTCACACTGAGATCAATGGCCTTGATCTTCTCAGGAAATCGCCTATCGCGATTTTTTCATATGCAAATCCTTCGATCACGGAAACCCCGACATCCCTAGCTTCGATGACTTTCCTCCTTGTATGCCCATGCTTAAACCTTGCGCGACTTCCCCAGAATCTGATGGCTATCAGGACTTCACCAACCTTTCCTACGGATCCTAGCCGTTTGCTCCTTCCCCTTGAGCTTCGAACTCCTAATACCTACACAGTAACCTCTGTGTACTTTTTCACGATCTAACAGCCCTCGGTTCCTCGTGAAATCTCTCCAGGGGTTTTCAACCGTCTATCCTTCCTGGCTGTTTCCTGCGAAATGAATTCAAATGCTCTCCCTGTGAGAATTTGTTCAACCACTCGAAATTCTATGGAACTTCCCTCGAGTTTTCCACAGCAATCCTGCAATTCTCCTTTTAGGGAACTGTAGGCCTATCCCTCTTGAGCTTGTCCTCTCTTCCCAGGACTTTGTGAGAACTTTTTGCATGCACTCCTTGCGGAAAAACTCCGAATACGACTAAGTATTGGAACTCTTCAATTCTACGCACTCCTGCAGCAGAAATCTTCCACCCCCGCTTAGATCATAATCGCAACCTTGAGTCTACTTCTAGCCTGCACACACCTTACATGGCTCCGGTTCCAATCCTGCACTTCTGAGATGAATGGAAACAAAATCTATCTCCAAGTAGACCCTGCAGCCACACACTCCTTGCGGACAAATTCAACTGCACTCCTTGCAGGGATTCTCTAGCTTACTTAGAGAAACAATTGAAACTTATTCACTCATTCCTCGGGTTTCAAATTAACCATGAAATCACATACACAGCATATAAAAACAAGTGCATAACAGGAAGCAGATAACCATGAGCAAACCATCAACACACAGAGAAATAGCACATAAACATGGAATTGAATCTAAGATTTCTTCTTTTAATTCAATCTCTGTACATGGGCGTTCTTCAGACAATTCTCTTCTTTTCTCTCTTCTTGCTCCTGAATACTAATTCTGAATGCTCCCCTTACAAATATACAAAGGGAGGGTGTCTATATCTGTTTTCCCTCTCGAAAACTGAAACTATCAAATCTACAATTAAATTCTTATTTAACAACATTAAATCTATTAAATGCCTTCCTATCTATTTTAGACGAGAGCGTAAGGATCGAGGTCTGATATAATACAGCAGGTGCTCCCTCATAAATGTTTCATCGAAGGGTATGGCGCTTCAGCTTTAATGAAATTTCAAAAAGTTGTCAAAAGTTATCAAGCTTATATGTCATGTGTTTAAAACACATGCGCTGGCTCCACGCTGGCATTGGAAGTCATGATGCTCCTGCATCAAATATGGTATCAAAGCTTCAGTTTTCAACACTGATCCTGGATGGGACAAGCAAGTTGAGTTGACGTGAAATTTCACAAAGGATTGATTTCGAAGTGGCCAAATTTCAAGTTACAGAGCATCCATGGTAAAAATTAGAAGAAGTTGTGTGGAATTGGGAAAAAGCCCCAATTTATGTTGTTAAGTTCATGGGAAAATTGAGAAATTTGTCCAAGTGGTGAGATATTCTTGATTTAATATATGTTCTAGCAAATTAGACCTGGAATTGATCGAATTTGAAGTTATAGTGAAGCCATGACAGATGGAGTGAGATTAGTTGATTAAAATTATCAATTCGTGAATTGAGTTTGGGAAACATTTGTTCCAGAAATTTCAACCCACATCAATTTGCTATTGCAGAGGTTGAATTGGTGTTATTGGGGTAAAATTGAACAAATTTCATAGTTGCAGAATGGCTACGGTAAAAATGGGGGAAAAGTTAGGAAAAAGCCTCAATTTCTGCAATGGAATTCATGAGGAATTGATGCACATAAAAATGAATGTGCGCAGGTGGGCGCACTAAAAATGTATGATGTGCAGTGAAAAGCTTGTGATATGTGGAAAAATATCGGCGTACTAGTGCGCACGCTAAAATTTGGCACTGGATGGAAAGCTATTGGTGTGGGGGCATGCACGCTAAAATTTGGTGTTGTGTGGAAAAATATTGGCATGCTAGTGCACGCGCTAAAATTTGGCACTCTGCAGAAAAATATTGGCATTCAGGCATGCGGTAAAATTTGGTGTTATACAAAAAAACATTGTCATGTGGGTACGCACACTAAAATTTTGCACTGCGTGGAAAAATATTGGCGTGCGGGTGCATGCGCTAAAATTTAGCAATGCACAGAAAAATATTGGCGTGCAGGTGCGCATGCTAAAATTTGGAGCTGCGTGGAAAAATATTGGCGTGCGGGTGCACATGCTAAAATTTTGTGTCACGCAGAAAAATATTTGCACGCGCAGTGTGCACACACATAATAATGGCACTTGTGGTGTGCACAGTATTGGTAGAGCACAGAGGAATTTTGTTGGTGCACACGTAATGTGGGTATATGTTGTCACATGACAGTTTAGTTAATGGTGCGCGCAGAGTATTGGTGTGTGGTGGGGGCGTACTAAAATTTGGCATGGTGCAACACATAGAGTGAAATGCATGTGGAATATTAGCACGTGATACAAAAATTACGTGCAATAGGTATTAGTACAAGAACCAAAATTGTGTGTGGTGGATATTGGCACGCGACAAAAAAGTAGTGTGCACCAGTTATTGGAGCGACAAAGAAGTGATGCGAAGTGGTTATAAGTGCGCGGAGCATGAATTACATTGTGGTGTTTTTTTGTATGCTAAATATGGGTGCATAGGTTGAAATTTTTGTGCATGAAGTCGTTTGGATGGTGAACAATAGCAGAAAACCAATGAATTTTCGCGACATTTTATATTATTTGAACATCATCTTTTTGCAGTGTGTTTTTGAGACACTTAACAACGTTTTTAGCTACTCAAAAACCATGAGAATAGAGTGTACCAAGGCAAATTGTGTCTCTACATCTCAAATGAAAGAAATTGAAGAGATATTTCTAATGGTGTAAATCATTCGTCAAACAGAGCTTTTATGAGAAAGTTACAACACAAACAATGCAGGGTAAATTTTAAGACTCAACTAACTTCGAAGAGCCATAACTTTCTACTCCAGAATCAGATTGAGGCGTAGGAGCAGTCAATGGAAATCTATTGAACCATAGAATACATTCCTAGAGCTGAATTGAATTTTTGGGCATGTTAAAAAATTTTAATATGGAAAATAAGGTACATGTAGCATTCCAGACCAAAAACATGAATTGGCCTAGAACTTCAGCAGGTTGTAACTAGCAGCCCAGAACCCAGAAGGAGGTGAAACTTGGACAGACTGTCCAAAATATGTATATGAAGAAACCTGATTGAGATCCTATGAAAAATTCAATGGAGTAGGTGCAAAAATGCATAATCATAGCACAGATTTGTGCCAAGTTGACGTGTGAACAAGAAAATTAATGGGCAATTTTCAAATAACCATAACTTTATGGTCAAGACTTGGAATTGAGCATGGGAGAAGGCGTTGGAAAGGTGTTGGATAGTAGAATATAAATATTTACCCATAAAATTGATCTGGGCATTCATTTTTTCAATAAATCGGAAGAAACAATTCTCATATATTATTGAACCAGAATGGTTCATAATTTTCATGAAATTGTTGAGTCAGTTAACCTGACAATTTTTTGTTGGCTGCACATTTTGTAGAGTTAACAACAACTAGATAAGATCAAAATCATCATAGAGTCCAGAGAAATGGAAGATGCACAGGGGACTTACATCCAGGAAGATGAGATCATAGGGATGGATGTTCATTTGGACATTGAAGGAACGAACTCCAATGGACATGGAGAAGGAATGGATGAAAACATGAATATGGTAGAGACCATTAAAAATTTACAGAAGGATGTCCAAATACATAAAGATGATAATGAAAGGCTTATGAGAACCAAGGAGAAGCAAGAGGACTTCAACATGAAGTTAATGCAGATCTTGAACAGAATAGAAAATAAATTGTATAAGGAGAGTGGCTCAAGCAAATTAGGAATTCACAGGTCTCCTGATGAGAAAATAATAACAAGAAGTGTTAACAAACATCACCATCACTCCTTGAGGCATTTCAATAAGAGGGTACACAGCATCTCAATCCCATCCCCTGTCAGGAAGCATAAGAGGTCTAGGGTGGATGAGCTATGAGGATAAATGAACAAAATCAAACCTCCTACATTTGATGGTGAGTACAAAAAGGATGAAGATGGAGAAACATGGTTGTTGGGAATGAGAAAGTATTTTCAATTGCATGATTATTCATCTCATGCAGAAGGAATATCTTCCATATATCAACTCAAGGGAAAGGCATCCATGTGGTGGGAACAACTTGTGTAGATGCAACACATTAAAGAGAAAAGTGTTACTTGGAGGGAATTCAAGAAGTATTTTGAAAATAAATACTTGACTAAGACATACTATGACAAGAAAATGAAAGAGTTATTTGAAATCAAGCTTGGGAGTATAACCATAGATGAATATGAAAGAAGGTTTTTAGAACTACTGAAGTATGTTTATTTCATCAAGGATGAGACAATTAAGATTCAAAGGTATTTGAGTAGATTGCCATCATTCATTAATAACAAAATACAATATGATGATCCCAAAACATTGGAGGAGACCATAAGGCGATCTAAATGCCTATATGATCAACAAAAAGCAAGGCCAAATTTCCAAAAATCTTGGGAAGACAAAAATAAATTCAAGATGGATCAGAGGAAGAAGGGAACTAAGCCACCATTCTTCAGAAATAATCCTCAGGGATAGCCAACTTCTAGAGAACCCAAAATGATTGAGACATGGGGTCAAAGGCCAAGGTAGCCACCTATTCAATGTTGGGGTTGTAAAGGAGATCATATGTTCAGAGATTGTCCTCACAGAGGTGAAAATGTGAGGATTGTTCACAATGTACAACAAGATGAAATAGTGGAGGACATGGGAAGAAATGTACCAAGGATATATGCATCCCTAGAAAACATGTAAGCAGAGTATCAGTCACATATGATTAAAGTGGAAGGTATGATCAACAACCAAACCATTGCTATTTTAATTGATTCAGGAGCTAGTCATAGTTATATATATCCTAATATGGTGGAAAGTTTTCATTTGCTAAGAAGCAAGCATGGAAAATCTTGGTTGGTGCATCTAGCTACCAGATCCAAAAGAAAATTTAATGAGATGGTTAAGGCATGTCTTATGCACATGAATGGACTGAACACCAGGACATATTTGAACATCTTTCCTTTAGGTTCCTGTGATTATCTAATTGGGATGGATTGGTTGGATCAACATCATGCTATCCTAGAATATCATAACAAGGTATTTACTTTCTTGGATGAGGAAGGGAGCCTAAGGAAAGTGCAAGGAATTCCAAGGGCAGTAACCATCAGAGAAATTTCAACATTGTAGCTGCATAAATGTTACAGAAGAGGGTGTCAAATATTTACAACACATATGGAAGAGACACCTAAAGTTAAGGTGTTAAATATTGAATATTATGTAGTCCTAAAAGAGTTTGAAGATGTGTTTTAGGAAATACCAAGATTACCCCCTAAAAGAGACATTGATTTCTCCATAGATTTGATGCCTGGAGCAGCTCCAGTATCCAAGACTCCATATAGAATGAGTACACCAGAATTGAAGGAATTGCAAATGCAACTTCAAGAGCTCTTGAAGAAGGGGTATATATGCCCAAGTGTGTCACCTTGGGGTGCCCCAATTTTATTTGTGAATAAAAATGATGGGATATTGAGACTTTGCATTGACTTTAGGCAATTGAACAAGGTAACTGTGAAGAATAAGTATCATTTTCCAAGGATTGATGACCTCTTTGATCAACTGAAAGATGAAAACATATTCTCCAAGATTGATCTTAGGTCCAGTTATCATCAAGTAAGAATTAAAGAAGAAGACATCAGTAAGACTGCTTTCAGAAGAAGGTATGGTCATTATGAGTTCACAGTGGTTCCCTTTGGATTATCAAATGCACTAGTTGTATTCATTTGTTTAATGAATGGTATTTTGAGAGAATACTTAGATAAGTTTGTCATTGTATTTTTAAATGACATTATTTTATATTCTAAATCAGAGGAAGAACATGAACAACACTTGAGGATGGTGTGATCACTCCAAGAGTCACCCCCATACTACAAATGGGAGTAATTTTGGTAACATTAAATTTGTTTCAAGTGGCTTTAACGGAGGGAGTCAGGACAAGATTGAAAATAAAGGGAAAGATAACATAGGTTGTTGTAGATCAGTCCTGGACCATTGGGCTATGGAGTCATAAGTATTGTGCTTAATGAAGGCATTTAAACTTCCTATCAGACAAAGGATTTATGTGGTGATGAGAAGAAGGAAGAAGAATGTGTTTGAGTGATAAACGATGAAACATGGGCAAGATGACAGTAGATCCTCTACCACCTCAGGAATCCATAGATGAAATAAGATACATCTAGACAAGAAGAAAAACAACAAGCGTCTAAGTGATAAACAATGAAAGATGGGAAAGATGACAAAAAATCCTCTACCGCCTCAAGAATCCATAGATCAAAGATCCTACATCCAAAAAAGAAGAAAAAAAATAAGCGTCTGAGTGATAAACGATGAAAGATGGGAAATATGAAAATAGATCCTCTACCGCCTTAGTAATCCATAGATCAAAGATGCTACATACAGACAAGAAAAACATAACAACATGTAAACTAAGAAGACAGCCTGATAAAACAACTCAAAGGAATCTTCAATAAAATAGTATTTTACAATCCATACCCCTCAGGCTTACAAACTGAAAAATACAGTGCCCTGCTCCTAAATCTCTCTCGGCTCTGTGGCCTCTAAACCCCCTTTACAAATTATTAACTTAACTATTTATACTCAGATCACTGAACAACTGATAGGAATGTGATCTAGCCCTCCCATCCAAGGTTTTTCATCTGCACATCCTTCTGTTAAATTGTGTGTGTTTCCTCCGGTCATACGCAAGCTTAGATCATTATGGGCCAGCAAGAAGAAATCATCCATCATGGTACCTTGAGCCGACAGTTTTGTCTCCTCAACCATGTCTTCCATGCTTCCTATTTATGGATTGAGCTAAGGTTTCATCTACCATTCCTTGTTCTGGGGATCGAGACGAGGATTTGTTGCCTGGAAGGCTGCCATGTGTTTCTCATGGATTGGGCACTGAATAAGCATGTGATTTCGGGCCACAACAGTCAGTCCTTTTTCAATGGTTGAACCCTCCTCGGGACCAAGACATGACTTGACTATTAGGGGGTGGCCACGTTTTTTCCTTGGATACAACGTTGAATGCACACGTGATTTCAGGGCCTTCAAAAGTGGTTTGGACCGACACCACTTTTGGGCCCAAAATGCACCATCTTGTGCCACGTAGCTTCCCCACAATACCATGGTTTGGATTTCAGACTACTTTTGTATTTTAACACCCGTGCAGTTTGTGGCACCGAAATGATTGGTGGTCGTTGATCTGGCCGCGATCTGCGATCTGGGCACGCCTACTATTTTAGCGCCCATGCTAAAATTTATCTACCCACCAACTATGGAATTCCTCCAACTGTGCTCAGATATCATGCTAAACTGAATTGCACAGGGGATCTCCATTGCTACAAATTGCACTTGCCTACTGCTTGGGATAATGGCTATCACCTGCAACCCTGAACAACTTCATGTGATAACATTGGATCCATAGGGGATGGCATGCTCCCTGTGAGCTACCAAGAACAAGCAGTTCCAATGCCCTAGTTGTTGGGTTGTGGAGTCGATCTCAAACATATTTTGGTGAAGACAACAGGATGACATGTACACTACTCAACTTAAAAAATGAAACAAACAAAAATGCTCCAAAAGGAGCTTATTTATGTACAATCCTAAACTAACTGATTTTACAATGCACTAGGTGAAAACAAACTTCCACTAGAGGCATTCAAATAACTTCCTAATTGAAAAATTATTTACTCTGTCACTGATCATCAAGGGATAAAAAAATTGTGACAAAAAACTAATTACATTCTTCATATTACCTCCCAATGATGAAAGTAAGATAAATCTTGGAGGCTTCAATACATTGAGGAAATGCAACTCCATGTATTCCCCTACAGGATCATAAAATAGGTGATAAAGACTACTAGGTTGCTAACAGAAAGCCTACTCTTCTTTACAGCTGCTCACATAGGGTTAAATGTCTGTGGAAAGAATAGGTGAGTGAAAGGCTGATGTAGGTTGTTGATCCACTTCTCTTCTTCCTTCTCTAATAACATCCGCTATCTGATGGCAAGAAATCTCCTCATGTATATCAATGAATGGTGATTTCTCTGTATCATTCTTCTCTTGGTAAAATATTTCACTTTCATTAGAAGGTTGGTTTCTAATCCTTTTTGTTTCCAAGACAAAAAACACCTCAGCATATTCATCATTGTCTCCATAATGGTCAAATAAAGGAGGAGTCTTGGATGACATGCCAAGAGGTATATCCTATGCCACATGAGAAGACTGCTCTTCATTACTAAACATAGGGTGCCTTTCAAGATTCAATCCGGGAATCAATATCTCATCACCATCATATGAGTGAAAAATAGGTTGCACATATCTAGGATTTTTAGATACAAGGTTACAAAGAATATCAGCTTCCAGAATAGACTCAATTTCTTCACTTTCCTTACTGAGACAACAAACATAGTTTTCATCTAATGCAGATGAACATGGAAGAGAAAGAGTTGATTCCTCATCCAAGGAATATTCTTCATCCTCACATCCTTCATAGGAATTAGTTATATCCTAAACTTAGTCTTTATACTCCTTAAAACAACTATGACAAATTAACTCAGAGGAATAAAACTCTTGAAAATGAATATTGAAAGTTGCATGAAACTCTTTGAGTGAAGAAACTCTAGAAATCTCAAGAGAGTGAT
>ML778462.1:0-13480 GCA_009831015.1 Picea engelmannii
AGACTGCTCCAATGGCTTCAGAACGTCCAAAAACCCCTAGCTGGGCTTTTTCGGCACCTCGTTTGGCCAAAAATTGAAGAAGATAGGCTTCCTGGAAGTCCCCCTTCAAACTTGTTGTCTCTGCATCTACAAAACGCACCCTTTGTTGGCTCAACCTAGCCCAAACGCATATTTAAGCGTAAAAACTTAGCACCAGATGCAGCCGCATGAACCGTGCAAACTGTAGGACGGTTACGGGCACACCTAGCCCCTAATCGTCAAGGGCAAGGTCATATGACCCATATGACCGCACGCAAGTGCAAACATAGGCCCCCATTTCCACAAGCCAATGGTTAAAGGACAAGTGGCGGGTCGTTTCTATAACCATTGAAACCAAATCAAAACGCAATCGTGCGCGCGCCAAACGGTATAGCAATGGGTCATATGTTAATGCAATATGCGACCAAGGGCTGGGGCTAAGCCCCAGCCCGGTCGCGCCCCAAATATCCACATATGCAAACATATATAAATATATTGCCATATATATAACAAGGACCAACCAGTGGCACACCGGTTGGCGGCCCTTCCCAAGTCCCTCCCCCTGCCTGGAGGTCACGGGGTCGACTCCGACCAACAACATAATTTTAAACCAATGTATATATGACATGTGGCAGCCATTGAATGGGCCACGTGTCGCCATCTCGTTCGTTGCAAACATGCCACGTCACATGCCAACTATCCACACAACTATATGCCACGTGTCGTATGGACTGCCACGTCAGCAGCCGTACAGACTGTACAGACTGTACAGTCAGCATCCATTTTTTTGCCCGTTTGTCATTTTGAACAGAACGTGATATCTCTCGCTCCCGATGTTCGTTTGAACCCAAACAAGTTGTGTTGGGTTCATAACGACGAGGCCTACGCTCTCGTTTGATTTGAAGTGATTCCAAGAACTTTGAATTTTTGAGCAAAATTTGATCCCCTGGATCAATGGCACTCATTTCCACTATCCCACACAACCCAAAGAATATATTTCCCTTCTCTAATCAACAATCCCTCATTAATCGTGTTTCCCCTAGTGCTCTTTAGTGTGTGCAAAAGGAGTCTAATCTACTGATCTTTATGAAAATCCAACAATGTTTAATGTTGGCTCCAGAGAACACAATAAGAAATAATATATAGAGAAACGGGTGGTTTCATATCAATGTAGCCTCTATGATCCTTTGCATCCTTCCATCTCTCTTCTTAGGTACATAGTCTTCTCTTTCAAGATCTACTTGATCATCTACAGGTTCAAATCTTTATCTATGAGAACAAAACTCTAGAACCTCAAAGGTGTGCAAGTATGGAGAAAGGTCTATGAAAATGGTTGAGAGTGCATCATGGAAAGCATGGGACCAAAGGAATGGAGTGAAAGAAGTTGAATGAATGGATTGAATGAACCAACAGTAATAGTCCCTTCAAATTTTCATGAAGATAGTGCATGAGAAAAAAATATGGTTTGAATTTTCATGAGGTTTGAATTCCTATGGGGATGGGGTCTCTTACACTCACCAAGGCTTGTACTCAAATCCCATGTCTTCATAACTATGGAAGGTGGAATTCCCCACCAATGACCACTTGCATTCAATGACTGGTGGTTAGGGTTATTTAATAAGGCACATGGTGAAAGGAATGAAATTTAGAAAACTTGGGAAACTTAGGATGATTTTCCAACATTGGAATCATTTTCCTATTCCCCTCTAGTGGACTCATAGTCCCTCTCATTCTCCTCATAGACAAAATTGGACCTTTATATTAATTTTTGAAATAATATTTATATATCTTAAGTATACCATAGAAACCTTACCTCGTGGTACATAGAAAACATAATTATTAAAAACACATGCCTAGTGATACACTAGTTGAGCCTTTGCTCTGAACCCTACACCAAGAATTCATAAAAGATATTTACATAATTTATAAATGAGGTCATGTATCTAAGTTCACATGGCTCAAATCCCATCATTATATCCATTTATTTACAATTTACTCCAAACTATATGTCGACGGGTCCGAAATCGCCCTTTGTCAACAAGAAGTCCCAATCATATCTCTCGTCGTCTGGAATAGGGAACCCATCCAGATTATGGCCTAGCATCCATTTCTGGTTTTGATTTTACCGGTTGTGGCTCAGTCCACCAATGAAGGTGAATGATGGAAGTTTATGAAAACGAAAGATGTAGATGAAGACTATGTAAATGCATGAAAGAAATCTAATATATTTATAATATATCCTATCCTAGCTGGGAGCGAATTATCGTAACCGAATGAATTGTAATGAAACTAAACCATGCTTAAAACCCCAATCAGATAGTTTTCATGAAGGTGCAAAGTTAGAAACACATGCATGCAAATACATAACCAGAAAATTCTAGGTTATATCTCTACATACATCAACAACTCATGTGCTCAAGGAAAATAACATAATAAAGAATAACAAAATGTTGGTTCTGGAGCCTGATTATCTTCCTAATTCATATGTAGTTGTTTGATATATGAGTCAAAGAAACTATAGGATACACGATTCTTCCCCCCGAGGCCATGAGGGGGAATTTTTTTTAAATGCAATATAAATATTGTAATTTCATAGTTAATATGGATCATTCATTAAAAGGTCATAGATATGACGGTAGAAGATATGTTAGGGATATTTTCCCTAAAAGGAAACCCTCTTTTATGTATGAGGGAATTGTATTATGGCGGCAGATGAGAGCAAATATTGTATTATGAGAGAGGATATTGTAAGAGAAAGAAGAGGAAGTTACAGTGGGTATGTTGTAGGTTGTATCCCTTCATTTCTTGGATAATAATAAAGGAAGGATCTGGCAATTTCTCTGGTCGATGTAGCATACACTGGGTGAACCACGTATATCTATGTCTCTATTGTATTTTGTATCTTTTGTGTTTTATTTCCGCATCTATTTTATTTTATTTCTCTATGATCCTGCTTTTATAACAACTAGTATCAAAGCCAAAGGTAACTCGCAGGAAAAGAGGGTTCCTAGTTCGAGTGGGAGCAATGGAGAAAGATGGAAAGTTTAGGGTCGAGAAATTTAATAGCCAAAACTACCAATTATGGAAGATGAAAATGGAAGATTATTTATATCAAAAGGATCTATTCCTACCATTGGTTGGAACAGCAAAGAAGTTGATGGCCATGAATGATGAAGAATGGGAGGTTATTGATAGAAAGGCACTAAGAACAATATGATTGTGCCTGGCAGCATCGGTGCCTTTCAAAATTTTGAAAGAAAAGACAACAGAAGATCTAATGAAGGCATTGGCTGAACTATATGAAAAACCCTTAGCCTCCAACAAGGTATTTCTAATGAAGCGATTATTTAATATGAAGATGTTAGAAGGTGGTTCTGTTGTAGATCATTTAAATGAATTTAATACGGTTACTAATCAGCTAAGTTTCATAAAAGTGAACTTTGATGATGAGGTTAGGGATCTTCTAATCTTGTACTCATTGTCAGAAAGCTGGAAAGGCTTGGTCATGGTTGTAAGTAAATATGTCTATGGTTCAAACACTCTGAAATTTGATGATGTTATTGGTGTTATCCTTAGTAAGGAAATGCGATGAAAAAGCACAGGTGAGACATCGGGTAATGTGTTGACCATGGAAAATAGGGGAATACAAAAGGAAAGAGGAAAGAGTCCAAGGAACCATGGGAATTCTAGGAATGGCAGATCCAAATCCAGTAGGAAAGATAGAGTGTTGGAATTGTGGGAAGAAATGACATCTGAAGAAAGACTACAGAGCTCCAAAGAAACAAAGAGATGGACAACAAGAGAAAAATCGGGAAGAAAATGTAACAGGTGATGTGTTACAAGGTGCTTTGATTCTTTCTTTAGATAATATTACTGAGTCTTGTGTAGTAGATTCATGGGCTTCATTTCATGCCACCCCCATAGTAAATATTTTCAAGATTATGTTCAATGTGATTTTGGATAGGTTTATTTGGGTGATGATGAACCATGTCAAATTGTTGGATTGGGAAAGGTAAAAATAAAGAAAAAGAATGGAAACCAATGGTTACTGAAAGAGGTGAGACATATACCAAATATGAGAAGAAATATAATTTCAACAAGGTAGTTGGAAAGTCAAGGTTGTAAATATATATTTGCAGATAAGGCGTGGAATGTCATTAAAGGATCAGTGGTAATAGGAAAATGAGAGAAGGTAGGTACATTGTATATGTGTACTGGTAACACTGACTCTTCTATCTCTTTAGATTCTATAAGAGTGTATACAACATTGTGGCATCATAGGCTTGGACACATGAGTGAGAAGGGGATGCAGATACTTCACAAAAGGAATTTGTTGCTAGATCTTAAACAAGTTGATTTGGATTTATGTGAGCACTGTATTTATGGAAAATAGAAGAGAGTCAGATTTCTCAGAGTCAGAAAAGAAAATAAGAGTGAAAATTTGGAGCTTGTGCATATATATGTATGGGTACCAACTCAGGTATCATCTCTTGGTGATTCTCGTTATTATATTACTTTTATTGATGATGCAACTAGAAAAACTCGGTTTTATTGCATTCGACAAAAATATGATGTTTTTGATACTTTTAAGATATGGAAAGCTTTGGTTGAGAATGAGACAAGAAAGAGGTTGAAGTGTCTCATATCATATAATGGAGGTGAATATTCCAGCAAGGAATTTAATAATTACTATTCATACCATTGGATTCGTAGAGAGAAGACAGTTCCAGGAACACCACAAGAAAATGGTGTGTCAAAAAGTGTGAACAGGATAATCATGGAGCATGCAAGGTGTATGAGATTGCATGCAGGGTTTCTCTTACAGATATGGGTAGATGTTGTAGATATTGTTCTTTACTTAATAAATAGAGGACCTTCAAGCTCTTTGGATGGTGAATTTCTAGAGGAGGCATGCACAAGTAAAAAGGTAAATTATTCATTTATGAAGACTTTCTGTTGTGGAGCATTTGTCCATGTTGATAAAGAAAATAGAACAAAGCTTGAGGCAAAATCCAAGAAGTGTACCTTTATTGGATACGGTGCTAATGATTTTGGTTATCACTTATGGTATTATGAAAATCATAAAATCATTAGGAGTAGAGATGTGGTATTCAACAAAAAGGTCATGTACAAAGGTCAGTTGTAGAGAAAGAAAGAGGAAAATGAAAAAACAACATACACAGTGCTTGATGAAATAAAAAAAAATGAAATTCCAATGGTACCATAAATTCAAAATGTACAACAACAGCAGCAGCACATACCTCAAACACCCACAAGTTTTGATATAATATCTACCAGGTTAAGTAGACCCCCTGAACGATACTCTCCTTCATTATATTATTTATGGTTGACTGATTCTGGTGAACCAGAAAGTTATGAAGAGGCAATGCAAGTAGACACTAAAAAGAAGTGGGAGCAAGGCATGAAAGAGGAAATGGATTCCTTGGTAAATAACCAGACTTGGGACTTGGTTCAGTTGCATGCAGGAAAAAGAGCATTGCAGAATAAATGGGTTTACAGGTTGAAGGAAGAAGATGGAGGCAAAAAGTGATACAAGGCCAAACTTGTTCTAAAGGGGTTTGCACAAAAGAAAGGTATATATTTTAATGAAATATTTTCTCCTGTTGTTAAAATGACTTCAATTAGGACTATTTTAAGTCTTGTGGCAGTAGAATATTTACATCTTGAATAGTTAGATGTAAAAATAGTTTTTTTCCATGGGGATTTGGAAGAAGATATTTATATGCAGCATTCATAGGGGTATGAGGTCAAAGGGAAGCAGAATTTAGTATGCAAGTTGAAGAAGATCTTGTATGGCCTAAAGCAAGCTCTGAGGCAGTGGTATTTGAAGTTTGACAGGTTTATGACAGACCAAGGTTATAGTAGATATCAGTTTGATCACTATGTTTATTTTAAGAGGCTAGAAAATGGAAGTTGTATTATCTTGCTATTATATGTCGATGGCATGCTTGTTGCAAGGTCTAACATGCAAGATATAAATGTGCTCAAAAAGAAACTAGCTAATTCATTTGTGATGAAGGATTTGGGTGTTGCAAAGAAAATCCTTGGTATGAGAATAACAAGAGATAAGAAAAATAAAAAATTCACAGTGTCTCGGGGTGAGTACATAGAGAAGGTGTTGGAGAGGTTTAGAATGAAAATCCAATTAGTACACCTTTATCTAGACATTTCAAATTAACAAAGGAAATGTGTCCCAAGACACGGGAGTAGATAGAATACATGTCCAAGGTCTCTTATTCATCAGCAGTTGGCAACTTGATGTATGCGATGTTGTGCACAAGACCAGATATTGCACATGCAGTGGGAGTTGTGAGAACATATATGAACAATTCAGGTAAAGAACATTGGCATGCAATAAAGTGGATTATCAAGTATTTGAGAGGTACTTCTACTCATGCATTATGTTTTGAAAGTTCAAACATTGTTCTACAGATATATGTTGACTCAGATATGGTAGGTGATAAAGATAACAAGAGGAGCACCACAGGGTATGTTTTTATTGTAGGTGGAACAACAGTAAGTTGGATTTCAAAACTGCAAAAGGTTGTTGCACTTTCAACAACGAAAGCAGAGTATGTTTCTACTACAAAGGCTAGTAAAGGGATGATTTGGTTACATAGGTTTATGGAGGAAATGGGAAGACAGCAGTAGAATAGAAGGTTGTACTGTGACAGCCAGAGTGTCATTCATCTTGCAAATAAATCAACCTTCCATTATAATATTAGAGATATACAACTCAGGTACCATTTCATACGATCTATTATGGAAGATGGACAATTGAAGTTGGAAAACATACACACTAGCCATAATCCTGCAGACATGTTAACAAAGGTAGTAACCAGATAGAAACTAAGTTCCTACTCAGTTTCAGTTGGCCTTGAGCTATCCAAACCATGCTTTTTGGTTGATTTTGGAGCAGTTCAATTTAACTTTTTCGATGAGATTCGAAGCAGTTTCCATCAAATTCAATGATCTTCTTCTTATTTCCTCCGATGAGCTTCGACAGCGTTCATTTTATTGCTTCTGATTTGCATTTCGAAAAAGTTCCTCTTATTGCCTCCGATGAGCTTCATATTACTTCCCTTTAACTTTGTCGATGGTTTCAGTGAACTTCATATTAACTATGTCGGTTATCATCCCGCATAAAATAAAAGATCATTTCTTCAGTATACTTGTTGGATAGCTTCACTGGCTATTTCAAATTCAAGCGAGACCGGACGAGGGGTTCCACAAATGGTTTGGAGACTAAATGCTAGGTTTTGCAATTAGAGATTGATTCACTAAATGGCACTTCAAATATGGGTGTTTTTGTTGTTGAAGGATCTAAATCACATCCACCATGTGAATGTGTATTCTCTCAAACCCTGCATTCATTCTTCTTTCTAAAACATCCTCTATTGTAGATGTTGGGCATATTTGAGAACTAGCGCAACTGCAAATATTTTTTAAACGATGAGTACAAGTGGATAAATCCAATGGCCATAGATTCTTCTCTCTTTTCATTGTCGGGAAACGTGTGTTGGGTCACAGAGTGTTTATAAATGAGGAAAAACATGCATGTAATACCAAAAACTCGTGACCTTGAAGGCAACGTTACTGCCATTCTCTCAATCAAATCAAATTTTTGGTTACTAATGGGTAGAAACACTCATAAATAAACATTACTTAAATAAACTATTAAAACATGAACTTGAACCCATAAAATTGAAATACTAAGCAATTGAAACTTCGTATAAAGTTCCCTAAGTTTGATTCATGGTTCCTCTACTCGCGGCTGAGGTGTGGTGTTCTCCTGAGATTTCTAACAAGGGGCTAGGTCTGAATCTTGAAAAATTCAGAAAGTCAAAGAGGAATTTATGAGATCATATAACTGTGACGTTATATATCTCTGAAACACCTTTCCAATGATATAAAGAATGTGTGAAATAGACGTTAGAGTCAAAAGTTATGGCCAAAATACGAACGCCAATTTGGTAGGGTCATGTCCCTATTTTAGATGACACTTCTTCTTCATATTTCCGAGTCGCCAAGAACTAGTCTGCTTCTTGTGCTTTCCCTCACTTCATGTTTATATCCTTGGAAAGAACAGTTTAAAGCTAAGATGTTAGACCTCTCGCTTTCCTATAAAATGTATCTGGATCCAAACTTGGGCCAAACCTAGGGTTGCTCCCAAAGCCACCTCTACTTGAAATGCTCACATCACCAAACCCAATATCAAATCTAGTTTACCCTATTGATGATAATCAAGCCTCTCATTTTAGATTCATTTTCTTCAATTTTGATATTATCGGCTTCACTTGCTTTTCGTTTCATGACATCTTCTGCCTCATCTATCTTGCTTTGCATTATCGGTTTGTGAAATCTCCCTTCGTGACTCGTCATCTCACAGTAATGTTTAGTTTTAATGATAGCCACACTCTTATCCAATTCGACAAAGAATCAAATGAGCCCTTATCTTTAATGCATTTTCCATATCCCTGTTTATCTTGGGTACTTAGGGTTTGTGAACCCTAACTGTAATCAAGAAATTTGCTTCCTCCAGTGTTTCTCCCAGAACAATGGGTTGAGGCTTGGTATTTCTTCACATTACAAGTTTCATTAGCCGTTGCATAAGCATTACCATATTTAACATCTTCATAGCTACATTTATAAATTGATGGTACATGTTCTGGAAAGTGTTGTCCACTGCTCCTGACTGGTGCAGCAGAAACAAGCTCATATCCCTTCCCAAACACCACAATGTAGAATCTTTGAATTCCATGGGGATTTGAAATCATAGGGAGAATATATATGCTCCATTTGGTTTCTCCTTTCAATTGACATCTCTGTTTCCAATGGCTTTACTCAGTTTGATTTGGCAGGGAGGAAAGCTAGAGGAATAGTAGTGGCAAGTACTGATTTGGCCCAGTTCCTGGAGATTCGGTCACCATACTATAGGCTACATGGGAGATAATGCTTATGGTTGTTCTGTTAAAATATTCGTTGTGCTCATTCTACCATAGAAAATATCACTATTTTCACTCAACCATAGGCACGCAACCACCCTCAAGAACCATAACCTTTCCTAGATAGAATGATTCTGGAAGCAGCACTATACCCAATAGATAAACCCTAGATGTTAACTGCAACAACAAATCAAGACAAGTAGAGCACCCCTTCTCCAAGAATAGCGCACAAGAGAGTCTCCATATCCACAGAACAAGTACCATACACAACTGCAGTTGCACTACTCTCTCAAACTTGTGCCATACTTAGCAAGAATATCACCAAGAATATCACCAAGAGTTTCACCAAGAATATCACCAAGAGTTTCAATAAGAACCACCCTAGAAGATGTGCCTTCCTTGTATGCCAATGCAGCTCCAAACTTACGCTAATCTAGCTGAGACAGTGAGTGTGTTGAGTGAACAAATGAGCCAATATGTCCTCTATTTATATTATATGTCATTGAATTTTCTGGTTGGGCCGACCTGACTTTCTGGTGATTATATTCTAATATTATTTATTCTACTAGGTCGACTTGTATTCTAGGGTTTTTACACATCTGTTTAGGGTTTCTCTTGCTTCCAGAATATTCTATTATAGCCAAAGGTTACACATGGAGGTTAATACCTCCCACAACTACTGTAACATCAACACTCCCTCCTAGATAGGGAGGTATTAACGGTAATGGTCTTGAGCACAAACAAACCATTATCTTGGTAGAATCATCATAGCCACACAGGCTATCTCATGATCACATAGATCAACTAACGAGCAATATCGCCACTATCAGTATCATCTGATAGCATCAAATGCATCATCTCTCGAGGCCATACTCCATATAAGTAATCAGGAATCATGTTGAATAAGTCACTCACTCAATAGAGTGATACAAGGACCATTCTTCTAATCTGGACATACGTCCTAGAAGAATGACTATCCCAACAGATGTTGAATGTTCTCAATGGCTCCAAGAACCATCCTATCCACTGCATCATCTCTAAGTTGTATGGTCATATCTAATTTGTACTAGCATGATTCTTTGCATCATATCTAAGTTGTACTAGCATGATTCTTTGCATCATATCTAAGTTGTACTAGCATGATCATATCTAGCATGATGTGGAGTACCATCTACATCATCTCTAAGCCATACTAGCATGGTGTCAATGCACCATCTCTAAGTTGTACTTGCATGATGTAGATCAATGCCTCTGCATCATATCATTATCCATCTAACTGGAAATCACCTCCAACACTATTGGTTGGCACACCAGCCTAGGAAACACCTTCAACACTACTGGTAATCTCCATGGAAATCCAGTAGTAGTACACAGTTACTACAATGTCATTCAATATATCACAACAGTGTCAATCCATAGTAGTACACAACTATTATCCAGTGGTACACTGATCCGGATTTTATGAGCAGAACAAAATGAATACAGATTATTAATAGGTTCTTAACACAAAATAACATAGATACAGTAAAATTGGTTTTCTATTCAATAACGAAATAAGATGAAACTGTAAAATGCAGCGGAAACAAGCTTGCTGGAATGGTGGCGGCTTATCTCTAAGAAGAGATGTGACGACAGTGCGCATTCGCAAGAAGAAAGTTACAATGAGGCTCTGAAGGCCTTTTTACAATAAGAAAGAATGCCAAAAACCCTAGACATCCAAAAACCTAACCTTAGGAGATGAAACGCCAAAAGTCATGTGGGCCCCGTTTGGGTAAGCTAGTACATTAACTTCCCGGGGTCGTAACTTTTGCATACAATCTCTGTTTTAGGCATGTGATAGCCCGTTGGAAAGGTATCATCGAGAATATTCATTTTGGGGGCTCAATTATGCCTTCATATATCATTGAGGAGCTCGATACCAAAAAACCTTCATTTAGGCCCTCAAAATGGCCCCGGAAGTAAAAACTACTAAAAATAGTAAATTGCCAAAAATGTCAGAAAATTGTTTTGATCCAGTTGGAAAAGGTGGGTGGCCACCGATATCCATCTGGATCAATCCTCCCTCCTTAGGAAGCAATGGTCTCCATTGCGTTGAGGTCCCCCATTAGATGAGGAAATTTCTGTTGAATTTGGCCCCGGGTGAGCCACTTGCCTTGGTGTAGGAGTTGCCCTGCTTTGACAACTCGATAAAGCTGGATCCTTTGTTGTCGAGTGCCCTTGATCTGTCTATCCACAATCTGATCATTGGATGCCTATTGTATGCAGTTGGGATTGAGCTCTTTTGGTGTCAGTTGTTCTGCTACTTCTGAGGTGTCCAATAATGGTGGGAAATAAGGGTGAAGGAGATCCACGTTGAACACTGGGTGCAGGCCAAGGAAAGGAGGAATGTTGAGCTCAAAAGAATTATCCCCCACGACCTTGGTGATAGTGTACGGTCCATAACGGAGTGGGCGAAGCTTCCGATGGGGTCCTGTAAGGCGTTCTTTCTGTAAGTGCAACCAAAATTTGTCGCCCACCTGAAACTTATGCGGCACTCGATGTTGATCATGGCACTGTTTGTACTTGTCATTGGACTTCTATAGGATATCCTGAACTTGTTGGCGGATGTGCTGGATCCGCTCAATGAACCGGGTGGCTTTGTCAGCTTTAGTTGGAGCAGGAGATGAGCCAGTCAAGGTGACCGCAAGGGGAAGTGTAACATCTATGGGACCCAATGGTTGGAATCCCAACCCCACTTGAAAGGGGATGTGGTCGGTTGAGCTATGCAAGGCTTGGTTGTAGCTATGCTGGACATAAGGAAGGCTCTCATCCCATGTGCAAGGGTTCTTTGAATTATACATGCGAAGGATATGCACAATCATTCGATTTACAACCTCGGTTTGGCCATCTGTCTGGAGGTGGAAGGTCGTGGATTTGGTGAGCTTGGTGTCCAACAGTGACCAAAGGCTCGACCAGAATGTGCTGAGAAATCGACTATCCCAATCTGAGACAATGGTTTGTGGGATTCCAAAATGTACCCAGACTCGTTCAAAGAAGATCTTGGCAGTGGCCTCTGCTGTGATGCTCTTCTTGCAGGCAACCAGAATCGCCATCTTAGAAAAGCGATCAACAACCACAAAAACATCGTCATTTCCCCGCTTGGTGGATGGGAGGCTCGACATATAGTCCATTGAGATGGATTCCCATGGCCTGTTAGGAGTAGGAAGAGGTGTGTACAAGCCCTATTTCTTAGTGGTCGGTTTGGTAATAGCGCAGGCAGTGCAGGACCTGATATACTTGCCGACCTCCTGTCGAAGTTTTAGCCAGTAGAAATTTTTTTGTAGCATCGCCACTGTCTTTTCGACGTCGAAGTGTCCTGCCACCCGACTGTAGTGGGCTTCCCAGATCAGCTTCGCTCGCTCGCTTGATGGAACACAGATATGGCCCAGACGACACAACAACCCATCCTGAAGATGGAACTTATCGACAACTGCATTTGCACCCAACATTTGGTAGGTGGTGGCGAAGTCAGGATCTGTCTCATAGAGTTGGGGCCATCCAAATGTCTCATGGCCGCAAGAGTCTAGCATCGTGGTGAGTGTCGCGACTGGCGGTCTGCTAAGGCAATCGACGACAGGATTGGTGCTTCCTCTTTTATACTTGATGTTGAGGTGGAATTGCTGCAAGCATGTGGACCACTTTTGATGGCGGTCATTTTGCAGTTTTCCCTACGTCTGCATGAATTGCAGTGGCTTATGATCAGTGTGGATGGTTGTCTCCTTCCCAAGAATGTAATGTCTCCACTGGCGACATGCTTGCACAATGGAGTACATTTCTTTGTAGTAAGTAGGGTACTTACGAACAGTATCTGACAGTGTCTCACTATGATAGGCCACGGGGTGGCCGTGCTGAGTGAGAACGGAACCCACAACATAGTCTGAAGCATCTGTCTCGATCTCAAAGGGATGTTGCAGGTCTGGTAGTGAAAGTACTGGGGCTGAGCACAAGCACTGCTTCAAATCATCGAACGCTTGTTGTTTGGACCGACCCCACACAAATTTCGCCTTACCACCAACCTTGTTTATTTGGTTGAGGGCCCATGCAATATGGGAGAAACCCAACACGAACCTGTGGTAGAAATTAGCAAGTCCCGAGAAGCTCCGAAGCTCAGTGAGTGTTGTTGGGGCTGGCCAGTCACGGATGACTTGGATCTTGGCTGGATCCACATGTACGCCATGTTGATCAATGATGTAGCCCAGGTAATGGACCCTATCCATGCCGAAGGAGCATTTTCCAGGTTGGCGTATAGCTTGTGCTGCCGTAGGGTGTGCAGAAATTGTTGAATATGCTGCAAGTGTTCGTCCCAAGTCTTGTTGTAAATTAGAATGTCATCCAGATACACCACTACAAAAGTATTGGTGAATGGTTGTAGGATATCGTCCATCATCCTCATGAAAGTGGCTGGAGCATTTGTCAAACCAAAGGGCATGACCAACCATTCAAAAAGTCCTTCCTTT
>ML778462.1:13530-29027 GCA_009831015.1 Picea engelmannii
AGAGCCCGGTAATCAATATAGATTCGCTAGGTTCCATCTTTCTTCTATACCAGCACGATTGGGCTCCCGCAAGGTGATGATTTAGGGAGTATGTGCCCCTTGTGGAGCAGTTCTTGGATCTGTCTCTTGATCTCCTCATTCTCTAACAAAGATTGATGATAGACTGGCCCATTGGGCAGTGGTGCGTCGGGGGTCAGATCGATGGGGTGCTTGACCTGGCAGTGTAGAGGTACCCCTGTAGGTGAGGAGAAGATATCTGAGTATTCTTCCACGACCTTATCTACTTGCTTCTGCTGTGTGGAGAGGTCGGCCACAAAGACCCTGGATGTGGCTGCGATCTTTCTCTTATTCTGAGAGCGAATCACGAAGAAGACAAACTTTCCCGTCTGAGAGATAACCTTCCTGCATTGCTTAGCAGAGATCAAGGAAATAGCACTAGGTGGGACTGCCTCGGGTATCCTGTACAATTTCCTGTTCAAAGTAATAATAACACTACGAGGCCTAGACTCATATACAGCATGACATTTCCATAAATAAGGTTGGCCCAAAATAACATCACAAACTTCAAGAGGAGCAGCATCACACAATACCTCGTCTTTGAAGAGCTTGATGCCATATGACAGTCAACGTTGTTGGCCGACGCGGAGATCGCTTCCTTAGCAGAGCCATCCAATGGTGTAGGGTTGTGGGTGCGGCGTTGTTGGCAAGGCCAGCCACTTGACGACCTCTGCTAAGATGAGATTTTTCTGGCTACTGCTGTCAATGATGAAGTGCAGCGGGGTGCCTTTTACCCACATCTTTGAATGGAAGAGGAGCTCTCCTTCTTCTGGCTCGTCTGGTTCACCAGGCTGGATCTTGGTGGTAGCAACGGTGGCACTGGGTTCCGCATCAATGATCCATCTTCCCCTTTTTGGTTCTGTCTCAGTGTCAAAATCTGCATCTGATTCAGAGGCTTTCACTTCAGCCACCAGCGACTACTTTGAGCGACAGTCAGCAGTGTTATGCCAAGGGCTCTTATGGAAGTCTCACCACTTCCCGGTATCTTTCTTTGTCTTTCCGGTGTCCTTCTTTGCTTGTGGCTTGTACTGGTTGTCTTGATACTATCCATCTTTGCTTTGTCCTTTGTTCGGTGGGTTGGGGCCACCCTTTCCTGGCTTTTGTTGTGAGGGGTTCCCAAGCCCAAATTGTTGCATCTTTTGTTTGAGCTTCTGCTCGATTTTGACGGCATATCGGTAGGCCGCACCCAAGGATGAGATGTCTAGAAATTCCATTTTAGTCTGGATGTATCTATGCAGATCACCGCGATACTTGAGCACCAGATGTCACTCTGAATCTTTGATACCCAACTTGGTGCACAAGGTATGGAAGATATTTGTGAAATATGGCACTGCTTGGTCTCTTTCTTGCTGCAATGTGGTCCATTTGGTATACAGGTCGTCATAACTTCCGACAGGGTAGTATTGTTCCTTAATAGCATCCCTGAAGGATTCCCAGGTGGTCGTGACTGAAAATAATGAGGTTTCCTATGTTTCCTTTTACTCACAAAAATTTTCCCACCAATCTTTGACATGGGGAACAACTTTGAGGAGCGCAAAAGTAATCTTTTCTCTATTTGAACATTTATGAACAAAAAAATACCTTTCTAGTAGATTCAACCATTTGTCTACAACATTTGCGTCTATCTGAACTTCAAATATAGGAATGTCAAAGTTTATTTGTACCTTGAAGGGGGCGGTGCCTCCGTTCGAAGAAGATGCATCGCCTGTTGGTAGTCACCGAAGGATTTTCGCGAAGCTATCCATCATCTCGTTCCTCTATTGCGTGAGGGCTTCCTCAATCAACAGTTTGAAAGGATCTCATGTCCCATCATCTTTCTTTTCTCCTGCCATGGGAGGTCGCTTGGGCGTGCGAGAGCTTCTGACCTCAAGAGAAACAAGCTCAAGACCCAACTCTTTGTACTTCGACCTTGTTGGGGACATGCATTAAGACGACAAGGAGCAAACCGCTCTGATACCACTAATCCGGATTTTATGAGAAGAACGAAATGAATACATATTATTAATAGGTGATTAACACAAAATAATAGAGATACAATAAAACTAGTTTTCTATTCAATAACGAAATAAGTTGAAACTGTAAAATGCAGCGGAAACAAGCTTGCTGGAATGGTGGCGGCTTATCTCTGAGAAGAGATGTGACGGCAGCGCGCATTCGCAAGAAGAAAGTTACAATGAGGCTCTGAAGGCATTTTTACAATAAGAAAGAATGCCAAAAACCCTAGACATCCAAAAACCTAACCCTAGGAGATGAAACACCAAAAGTCATGTGGGCCCCGTTTGGGTAAGCTAGTACATTAACTTCCCGGGGTCATAACTTTTGCATACAATCTCCATTTTAGGCATGTGATAGCACGTTGGAAAGGTATAGCTGAGGAGATTCATTTTGGGGGCTCAATTATGCCTTCAACTATATTTGAGGAGCTCGATACCGAAAAACCTTCATTTAGGCCCTCAAAATGGCCCCGGAAGTAAAAACTACTAAAAATAGTAAATTGCCAAAAATGTCAGAAAACTGTTTTGAGTCAGTTGGAAAAGGTGGGTGGCCACCGATATCCATCTGGATCATACACAACCACTCTTAGTAGCACACAACTACTAACCAGTGACATACAGTCACTACCAGTGGAGCACATCCACCACAGTAGCATACATCTATTATCCAAAGACATACAGTCTCCACGGCAATCAAATCATATCATCTGATACCATCCTGCATCAACAATGTCATCAACTACATCACCTCTAAGTTGTACTAGCATGATGTGAATGCATCATATCTAAGTTGTATTGGCATGATCTGGAATATCATCTACATCATCTCTTAGCCGTACTAGCATGGCATATCTAGCATGATGCCAATGCATCATATCTAAGTTGTATGCCATAACTAAGTTGTACTCACATGATGTAGATCATTGCCTCACTATGTCATCTCTAAGTTGTATGATCATCTCTAAGCCGTACTAGCATGACATATCTATCATGATGCTAATGCATCATATCTAAGTTGTATGCCACATCTAAGTTGTACTTGCATGATCATATCTAGCATGACACAAGCCCCTGCATCATCTCTAAGTTGTATGATCATCTCTAAGTCGTACTAGCATGACATATATAGCATGATGTCAATACATCATATATAAGTTGTATGCCATATATAAGTTGTACTCGCATGGTCATATCTAGCATGATGCGGCTCACCAGCATCGTCTCTAAGTTGTACTAGCATGAACATTACTAGCATGATTTCAATACATCATATCTAAGTTGTATGTCCACCTCTAAGTTGTACTAGCACAATGCACCTCATGCCACTATATAATCCACAACTCCAACCATTTGTATCATATCTAAGTTGTACTAGCATGATCATAACTAGCATGATGCAAGCATCATCTCTAAGTTGTATGACCATCTCTAAGTTGCATTAGCATGATACATATCTGCAACTCACTGATATTCCATGATGCCACATATCAGTGCTCCCTCCCAACCGAGGAAGTCATCTCCTCCCTATCAACCAAGGGAGAAATCTCCACAGGCCCCAGCTTGTCCCTCAAGTATGCAAAATTTATCTTGGACAAAGGCTTTATCAAAATATTTGCAGTCTGCTCACTCATCAGTGGAGATATAGTGGAGAACCACTTATCCCCTCTGGAATTTATCACAGAGAAAATAGTACTTGATCTCAATATGCTTCAACCTGTCATGGAACATCAGGCTCTCTGAGAGCTTCACACATCTCTGATTATCACAATATATCACAATTGAATCCAGCACCTGATCAAACAATCCAGAAACCAACTTACAAAGCCACACTACTTCCGTAGAAGCATCACAAGCTGTAATATACTCTGCTTATGTAGTGATTATTTCAATAGACTCATGTTTTATGCTATCTCGTGATACCACAGCATATCCCATATTGAAACACATAGCATAAGTACTCTTTATGTCATCTTCACCCCCTGGCCAATATGAATCAGTAAATCCATGCATTTGTACATCACTGTTTGAGGCATATCTCAAACCATAAGTTATTTTCCCATGAAGATATCTCAAGATATGCTTTGCAACTATCCAATTCTCTTGTCTAGGTTCCACCTGGAACTGAATCAACGTATTCATGGCCAAGCAAATGTCATGTTGGGTATTCAACAAATACATTAATGATCCAATCAACTACCGATACAAGGACAAGTCTATTGGATCATAATCAGAGTCTCTCAACTTCCTCATATCTGTCACCATGGGAGTTTCCATGGATTTGCAATCCATCATCCCAAACTTCTGAAGAATCTTTACAACATACTTTTGTTGCCACAAGAAGATTTCACCACGTTTCTGCTATACTTCTAGTCCCAAATAATAATGCTTGAGACTAAGATCCTTCATATTGAATTCAGAGGCTAACTTCCTCTTACACTAAATAATGAGAGGCTCTACACCAAGCTCTTAAAGCTTGCTTGAGTCCATACAAGGCCTTCTTCATACATGGGTTTCTCTAGGGTGTACCCCAAAATCTTGAGGTTGCTCTATGTATACTTCTTGCTCAATTACTCCATTAAAAAAAAGCAGTCTTTACATCCATATGATGTAAACTCCAACCCATGGATGTTGCAAGAGATATGGTAGAGGTATATCTGGAAACTGGAGCAAACCTCTCATCATAGTCTTCCCCCTCCTATTGGGAGAACCCTCTTTCCTTGTATTTATCGATACTCCCATCCACTGCATGCTTTATCTTGTAAACTCATTTATCTTGTAAACTCATCTTCTCTATGTTTGCAACTATCACTCTAGCTCCTTCTCAGAGCTATCACCAGTGACCTTCCCAGAACAAGAACAACAAGAGAAAACTTATTTCCAATAACATTTTCATAAGAACATATCTATGGTAACAAGGATCATAGAATTACCAAGATGACCTACCCGATGTTAGCACTTGGTAAATTTCCTAGAGGTTGAAAACAGAAGAAATCTACAAAGGTAACTTTATCCAACCACTTTTGAAGCTGGGATCTAGCCCTTCCAACTTCAGAGAGGGATCTCTCTATATGATTTAGCTATATTTCCAATTTTAGATATTAGGCTAGGTAAAGAAATAGATTGGTTTTGAAGGCAAAGTATTTTTTGAATTGGTTGAGATAGTCTACACATCCATTGGGCTATGGGGTCTGTGTTTTAATAAAATATGAAAAACAACCAGAAACGTGAAGGATGACTTCCATAGGGCGAGATAATATACTCACTGGATCTTTTAGTAGCTTAGATGATGAACAGAAGAAAAGATGAGAAAGATAATTTCAACTAAGAAGCAGTTAAGAATTTCTTAATTGAAAACACCAAAAGATAAACACTAAAATATTTCGAGTCAGAAACAGGGTATATGAGATAAATCCTGCAACATTCGTTACTCTTAAAGATTAGAATTAGAAAACAAGATGATCACAAAGTAGGAATAACATTCAACTTAGAGAGTAAACATCACCAGTGAATACACGCAAGAATCATGTAAAGTGCCTCCTTTTTATTAATGGAAGATCTCTTCAAAAAGATTACAGTCTGATAGCGTCAGGGTGTGAAGATCAACAACCCTCAATACTTTGAAAGGTGAAGTATTTATAACTCAAATTACAAACGTTCCTGTCATTAATGACCAGGATGTGCTAAATCTATTTTTAGCCTAACTGAATTAACAAATTTCCTAAATCTAGGAACTTCTTGTTGACTTGGTGTAACTGCACGTTGATTTCTGGGTAGACCGTCGACGAAGCCTTTGCACGACCTCATCTGATTGGACTACTGACTGGACCTGAACAGCTCATCTGCTAATCGATTAGATCACAGAGTTCTTCCCATCTGAGATGACTGGGCACACTGACTTTGAGAAGTCTTCGATACACTTTGTCCATCTCTGTATACTTGGCGAATGTAGGCTTGGTGAGGAAAATGTATCGAATCTCGTGTTGAATGTTGATGTCCCACTGGAGGGCATCAAGAAATGTCTTACCAGTGATGCTCCCTTGAATCCCAGCAAACTTCTAACTGTCCTTAGACACCTTAGCCAATCTCTTCTTGTAATCTGGAAGTGTCATCAGTTTATCATTAATAACCTTCAGACCAGGTAGGCCCTTCTTCTGGAGAGCCTCAATCTTGCTGAAGAATCTATGTACCCCCAGGTCCATGGTATAAACCTTTTCTTCCAGTTGAAGCATTAATCCTCTCTTGGTCAAAACTCTTTTGACCTCAAGGATGGTCTATGTTCTGTCCTCGATCTTCAGCTCTTCTAGTTCTTCTCTGGTCTTAGAATTGAGGAACTTGATGATATCATTAGCCTGTGTTGGCATCTCCCCCAATTCTACTCTGATCTTCTCTATAGCCTGTTTTCTCCTCTGGACCAATTAATTTTTCTCAAACATGATTTGGATCATGGGCCATATCTCATTTATGGACTTAGTGATGTATGTCCATACATTCTCTTTAACTTCAGCCAAAGTCTTCTCTGCCACTGTTTGCTTTCGGAGCTGTTGTAGCTCCTGCTTGAACTGCTCTGTTACCTTCTTTTCCTTGGAGAGGTTGGTCTAGAAAGAATTTTTGAGTTCCTGAAGGTTCTCAACTTCCTTTTTAAGCCTGTTGATCTCTGTCTCCTGCAGGTCCATCATTTCCATGGATTTGGCCAGGTCGGTTGTCTTCTCTTGGGAGGTTAATAGAGTTGTGGATGGGACTGTTGTCACTGCTGTTGTGCTTGCTCCTGAAATCGGAATGGCACTCAATGGAATGACTTCCATTAGCTTCAGCTGCTCCTTCTCTTTTAATAATCTCTCCATTTCAGCTTCCATTTCTTTGAGCTATGCATTCTGCTCCATGAGCATCTTGAGCATTTCATCCTTCTCGCCTTCTTTCTCTGCTATCTCCTTCGCCTGCGAGTCCTCTGTGGGCGGGAGTTTCAGTTGTTTCCTCAAGGAGGCGATGTCCGCATTCTTCTTCTTTATCATTTCCTCCGCTGCTTTGACGTTGGAGAGGTCATAGCCGATCTTGAGGACCAGCTCCTCCAAAGTTTTGATTCTGTTGTCCTTTGCGAAGGATGAAATCTTCTCCAGCTTGAGTTGCATCTGAGCATTGTTCAGTGACACCTGCAATTTTGTTGCAGAAGCGGAAGCATGCGGCAACGTATGGAACACCATTTCCCCTGTCTATTTGTACAGATCCATCTGATCTGTTGGGTGCACTTCCTTCGTCTGGAATTCGAAGGTGGCCCTCTTGTAGTCTATGATCACCTTGGGGTATGGTACATGTGCCTGGAGAAAGACCATGTGCAATCTGTCTTTTTCTGTGTCAAATGCAGACAGCAACCTGTGATGCGCAGTCGACGTCTGCTTCTGAAACTGAGCGTAAGTACTGTTGGTAAGAGTCTAGTTCTTTTTCTTGATCAGCTCGTACTTCTCAAAAATGCTCAACTTGGGCCCAGTCTTGCTTGGTTGAGTGTCCAGTGGGGAGTCTGTGGATTTCTTCGGTACTACTGGGGTGATGTCCTTATGAAGGCTCGAACCGAAGGGTGGAATCACAGACTTAGTCACTGTGGTAGGTGGGGATTCTTTTTCTCCAGTCGGACCAGGAACTAAAATTGTCTTGGGCCTCTTAGTGTGCAACTGGAATTCCTCGGACGATACCTCCGTGACAGGCGGAGATAAATCTTGTAGAGGCCTTTTTTCCTTAGGGACCTGTGGCATGGTCGTTGGTGGCACAGTGGTCGAGGGAACCTGCTATTCCACTTCGACCAAGGTGTTAGGCACCCACACTGTCTGATTAGCGAATTTTTCAATTTCGGGCTTGGACACATGAACATACGGGATGTTTTTGTTCTTCACCCTCATCTCTGAGATGATCCCATAAGGATCATAGTGCCATGGGAAGCTCATAAAGAACTTCATTTCTTTCAACATCCTGTTAGCTTCTTCCTCGGCGCCCCGACTGTTGCAGATGAAGGAGCCAATCTGCCCCTTGATTCAAAGCTACTGCTTTTTCTTCAAACATACAAAATGGATATCATCTGAATTCATGATCTGTCTTATATACTCTAACGCAAAGATTCTGACCGGCACATACTTGGGCAGCTTATAGGGTGCCAACTCACACCCGTATACTCTGATCTCGGTATGGTTTTGATACAGGTACCAATCCCCGGTCTTTGTGTTGTCCGAGAGGTGTAGGATCCTCTGAACTTCATCGTTTATTCGAGGCTCGGGCCTGCCACCTAGCATGCTTACCACAGGCTGGTAGAACAGATCGATGAACGCCTTGAAGCTATACTCTGTGGAGTTATGCTTTAGCAAAGAGGTCCACACAGTGACTGCCTAAGGTTTACCATCTGCGTCCATCTTCTGCATGGAAAATGCAAACTTATCCGCCTGGAAAAAGACGAACATGTAGGCTAATATTGATGAATATCTGAACATGCCTTCCATGCCGAAATTCACGAATTGTTCGTGAATATTGTCTGCTAAAAAGGTGTTGAAATCAAACTGGGTGGTGGGCTTTTCATCGGTGGAGAAAATGGATAGAAAACCCAGAATGGGCTCATCTACCCACTGGTCGGAATAGTACCCTAGCAAAGCACAAAGGGAATAAATGACCCGGTTTCCCTTAGTGGAGAACATAGACGACGGGTAAGGGGGATTTGTGGAAGGGAATTGAGTGGAGGTGGGAAGGAAAATCTCGAATATTTGAGCTCTTTGGGGAAAATTCATCTTCTGATACAACCCTGTAAGGATTTCCAGGTTGAAAGGGGACGCAGAGTCGGCACGGGGAATTTGCATCATCTGGTCTATGGCTTCGGGCGTGATGACAAACAGGATCTCTCCAGAAGAGGAGACAACAGATCTTTGTTCGGGAATATAATGAGCTTGACACTTAAGCGCGAACTCGGGAAAATGGTGGATCTAGGGAAAGAGGTAAACGGGTAAATTGGACTCCCAGAGTCCAATTTCATCACTTTGGTCCAGGAAAACTTCCCTGAGCCATGACTGGAGGTCTGAGAAATCGAAATCGCATTTGGTATCTGCGATTAATCTGTCTTTGTCGACCAGTGGGATCTTGTCCAGGTCGACAGGAGGCGGGAGAAATGGATTATCTTCTCCTTCTGCTTGTCTGGGTTTTGGCACCCTTTTTGCAACAGTACCTGCAATAAACACAAAGTTAGTGGGGTCGACTGACTGTGGATGAAGGCAACAAGATGTAACGGAGGAGCAAGAGATGGGTTTCTCTAGTGCGACAAGTGAACAACAAAAGTAGGGTAAAAACGGTAGTTTTATTTAAAAATGGGGTCGGTTGGGCGCGGGAGACAAGTCAGCTGGATAACGGATAGGTTATCTAGTAATAAATGGACAATGGATCATTTGGGGGTGAGATGGCCAGTGACGGTGGTTGAAAGATACGGACGGGTGATGTGGTGGCTAGGGATTGGAGGTAAAAGTCGTAATAAGGGGCTTGCCATGAGTGAAAGGGGGGAGAGGGACTGACAGTAGTTATGGGATGTGACTGACTCAGGAACAAGTGGAACAAGTGGAAGGTGGCGTCCATAAGTGACGGGGGTCTGTCAGATAGCAGATGGTGACGGGACTTCGGGACCAAGAGATTTATGCCACATAATACAAGGGACCCACCAGAGGGAGATTACCATTCCAGACCCCCCCCCCTCAGTTAAAAGAAGATCATCCAGGGGGGATCCAAAATCCATTTAGGGTCGTTGATCTACGCGCCTGTTTCCCGGCCGCAGATCTTAGCGCACATTTTATTACTCATTCTGGAACCCCCCCCTTCCATTAAAGGCAGAACGGACGGGGGGGTCCGGAATCCAATCTTGACCGTCGATTTAAGCGCTCGTCCCTGGGTCGTCCAGATGCGCGCAAATGTTATCAGCGATTCCGGACCCCCCCCGGTTAAAAGCAAAACGGTCGGGGGGGGTCTGGAATGCTTTGTGCACCGTAGATCTGGGCGCCGCGATCAGGACCGTCGGTAAGTCCAGAGAGTATAAATGGGGAGCGGAAAAGCACATGCGCTAGGAAAACTTAGGATAGATGCATTTCATGGGTTTTTCCCCACATTTTCAAATAGACACCACTAAGGGACTTCAACCAAACTATCTTTTAAGCATTTGAAACGTGGTGCAACACTTACATCAAGTTGGCTTTATTGAAACGAAGCAATAGTGCCACTAACCTATGTTCTAACCTAGTTTCCTATGACAGTTAACCCAGATTAAACTGTTGGGTTAAGAAATTAGTCTACCCTAAGGCTATCTGACCAGGATTAG
Organism: Picea engelmannii; assembly: GCA_009831015.1. Classification (NCBI taxonomy): domain Eukaryota; kingdom Viridiplantae; phylum Streptophyta; class Pinopsida; order Pinales; family Pinaceae; genus Picea; species Picea engelmannii. The sequence goes on from ML778462.1 coordinate 23,908, forward strand.
ACAGTCTGGCCAAATTTATTCACTAATCTAACCTAGACACTTTGGCTAAGATTAAACTGTTTAGCCAAATTCATTCACTACCCTATCAACATCAAATTTAAAAAGAACTTGGCCATGCTTGAAAGGTATGGACCAAGTTACTATTATTGCATGGAGCTTTTATTGCAATTCTTTTATGCCCTCTTTTCTTTCTTTTTCTTTTTCTTTTTCTTTTCTTTTCTTCTTTTTCTTTTTCTTTTCTTTTCAAATTATTTGCAGAATGAAAAATCATTTGTCAACAAAAACACTAGAGACAAATAATATCCCAGACACCAGTTGATTCCTATAACTTATAGGGTGATAACACCCGAGAAAAAGAAATATCTCCTAGAGGAGATGTTAGTTTATTTTGCAAACAAGTACAATAAGCATCTATATCAATAGTACTTGCATACAACCAAGTATGCCTAGCAGTAATAGAACCCTTCAAAGATTGTTGTCTCAACTATAGTATTTACTTGTACTATAGCAACTATCAAACATGAATTGTAAAAATTGAAACTTAACAATTTGATCAATCAAACCTGAAACCTGAAGATTCAACTGCTTGTTCCTCTGAATGTATTGAATCCAAGATCATTGCTTTGAAAAGGTCTCATGTACATTCCCTGGAAAACACACTCATGCCTTGCTGGATGATATAACATGAAAAATATATACAAGTGCATACCTTTGAAATTTACAGCATCGTTCAACTTGTCTTCTAATCTGAAACTAGACACCATCTCGACAAGAAGAGGTGAGAAATTAAATCAAAAAGATTTAATGATTATAACAAGATAAAAACTCTGAAATTTCAACTTTGACCACAAAATCAATTTTACCAAAAGTCAACCTTTGAATTTGACCAATCAACCTTTGACTTTGACCAAAAACTCAAACTTGGCGGTTTTTTTCTTGCTGAGAGTACCAACATGTGCGCTAGGCTAAGGCGCACTAGAATATCCAGAAATTAGGCCAAAATTCTCACTTGAAGTTCCCATAAGGTTAGGTTAGGGTTTGTTGTAGCTACACAATCAGAAAACCTAGCTGCAGTTGTAACTGGTGCCACAAAGAGCTTAACAAATAACTTCCATGCTACCTTTCAATGGTTAGACTATCGAGAAGGTGGTGTGGGCCCATAACCTGTTAAAATATTCAATGTGCTCGTTTTACCATAGACAATATCACTATTGTCACCGAAGCATAAGCACACAGCCACCCCCAGCACCATAACCTTTGCTAGATAGAATGATTCCAAAAGCAGCACTATACCCAACAGATACGCCCTAGCTGCTAACTGCAGCAACAACTCAAGACAAGTAGAGCACTCCTTCTCCAAGAGTAGTACACAAGAGAGTCTCCATATCCACAAAACAAGTACCATACACAACTGCAGCAATTGTAGCTGCACTACTCTCTCAAACTTGCCCCATACTTAGCAAGAATATCACCAAGAGTATCACCAAGAATATAACCAAGAGTTTCACCAAGAATATCACCAAGAGTTTCACCAAGCACCACCACGAACCACCCTAGAAGATGTGATTTCCTTGTATGCCATTGCAGCTCCAAACTTGTGCTAAACTGGCAGAGAGTGTGAGTGTCGTGAGTGAACAAATGAGCCAAGACGTCCGCTATTTATATGAATCTGTCCATTGACTTTTATGGCTAGGCCAACCTGAATTTATGGTGATTATATTCTAATATTATTTATTCTGCTAGGCTGACTTGTCTTCTAGGATTTTTACACATATGTTTAAGGTTCCTCTTGCTTCCAGAATATTCTATTCTAACCAAAGGTTACACATGGAGTTTAATACCTCCCATAGCTACCATAACATCAACATGTTCAACCCTAGTAAACTCACTCAACTAACCGAGTTTACTCTCCACATATTCGCACACGCGCAATGGAGCTATCCAAACCATGCTCGCTAGTTTATTTCGGAGCAATTCAACTTAACTTTGCCGATGAGATTTGGAGCAGTTTCCATCAACTTCATCGATGAGCTTCGACGACGTTCTTCTCAGTGCCTCCGATGAGTTTTGGCGGAGTTCCTTTTATTGTTCTGATTTGCATTTCGTCGAATTTCCTCTTATTGCCTCTGATGAGCTTCGAAGTACTTCCCTTTAACTTTGTCGATGGTTTCGGCAGAATTCATTTTAACTATGTCGGTTATGATCCCACTTTAAAGAAAAGAACATTTCTTCGGTATACTCACCGGATAGCTTCGCTGGCTAGTTAAAATTAAAGTGAGACCAGGCGAGGGATTCCACAAAGGGTTTGGGGACTGAATGCTAGGTTTTGCAATTGGAGATCGATTCACCAAATGGCGCTTCAAATATGGGTGGTTTTGTTGTCAAAGGATCTAACTTACATCTACCATGTGAATGTGTATTCTCTCAAACCCCACGTTCATTATTCTTTCTAAAACATCCTCTATTGTAGTCGTTGGGTATCTTTGAGAACCAGCGCAACTGCAAAGATTTTTTAAATGATGAGTACTAGTGGCTAAATCTAATGGCCGCAGCTTCTCTCTTGTCATTTCCTAGAAACGTGTGTTGGGTCACGGAGTGATGCTAAAAGAGGAAAAACGTGCATGTAATACCAAAAAATCGTGACCTCGAAGGCAACGTTACTCCCATTCTCTCAATCAAATCGGATTTATGGTTACCAATGGGTAGAGACACTCATAATACTTGGTAGATTCATCATTATTGGGTTTGGGGTGGCTGGCTTGCTCACCCGAATGGTTACAGGTGTAAAAAGAAAACCCTCGTTATTTGTATCGGAGCCACGGTCCTCATGGTCGTCGAGGACAATCGCCGAAGTTCCTCCCAAGTCCACCGATGACAATTAGCGAAGTTCCTCCCAAATCCTTTGATGGCTTGGGAGCACTTCCTCTCAAATTTTCCAATGGATTCGGAGCCTGTGCCATGAACTTTGTTGATCGATACCAAGCCATAAACCTTGTCGAATGTTATTGGAGTTAATCTTCTTAACTCTCCCGATTGTCTGCTTTGGTTATGCCAATACGTTGGAGATCGTGAGCTTTAAGGATACACGTCTTTTGGGAAAAGGAAAAAGTGGAGGGGGTTGCATGGGCCCTCCCCTCCACTTTAGCTTGAAGTCTTTTCTCCTATGCTCATACACACTTCAACATTTTTTGAAGAAGACCCTTTTTTTTTAAACATGTCTTTTGAAAACCTTTGGTAACATTGTTGGAGGAGGTTTTAAATGCTTGTAACTTTCTCACATAGGAGTACCGTATTTTGTACTCTGGAGAACGCTAAGAGGAACTCTTGGCAATCCAACTAACCGCGCCATATAAATATTTCATTGACCGACATAGTCGGTTCGGGTGAGAACTTTTGGCGATTCGTTTTGGCACTTTCGGGCGTCATATTTTGATTCCATGAGTTGACTTGGAATCACAATCGCCAACATCATACAACTAGTGTGTTTCGAGGATAAAAAATCCACTTTGACGAAAGTCAAAAAATTGCACTGGAAGTCATTTTTTAATGAAAGTTCGGGTCACGCTTTCGACGTTGCTTCACCCAAATTAAATTACGTCTGATCTCGTGTCATCTATGATGTATAGTTTCTTTATTCGTCCATTGCAATTGACATAATGTGTCAATAGCATGAAATTAAAAATCCGTTAAAACAACCAACTAATATTCTAAGTGCTTAGCACTATGTAGGAGTCGGGAGGACCAAATTTCTTCTGAAGTGTGTTTTAGAGCTAGCACAAGACCAGTGGGTGTTGTGGTTAGCCTATCTAATTCTAGATGACACTTTCAAAATCACGGTTTAGTCATAGAACCAAGAAACACAAGGTGAACAAGCTGGTATAGTATGCATGGTGAAATTTGTGGGCAACATAAACAAACTTGACTACAGCCGCAACAAGAAACAGGTTAGTATGGTATGTATCAGTCATCAAATATCCATTTAGGCGTGGAGAGCTTAGTCATCAGAAAAGGTAGGAGATTGACTAACGATGCAGCCAGAAGGATCTGAGCTGGAGGAGGATAAGATAGGTCTTGAGACAAAGGTGTGCCTTGTTGACCGGGTCAGCGTTGGTGAGAGGAAGAAGACCGTCATAGATGCACTCAAGGATGATGAAGGGTTGACATCCTTCAACTGATGCATCGGGGACAGGAGAGGGAAATTTATCAACAAGCAGTGCATCAATGTAGGCAAGATGAACCTTGTCGATATACAGTGTATTGCAGTGAAAGGGAGGGATGTTGTCGTTATGCGATGCATCGGTGGGAGTGGAAGGAAGTCAATCAGTGAAAGGCATGCACACAAGGAAGATAATTGTGTGAATATCATCGATGTGCCGACATCGATCACGCAAACTACGTCGGTGATAAAGACTTATGTTACTGAGGTTTGGCAGAAGTGCGTCAGCACATCAACCAAGTTCGAAAGAAGGTGGCCTATGTATTGGCGAAGAAATCACTGACACATCAATGTGTAGGTGGAAGAAAGGATGCATTCACTGGCATGCTATGTATCGTCAGAGGAAGAGAGAGAAGAGTGGGAGGAAAACTTAGGCTTAGCCATTCACACAAGAGAGAAAGTGTGAGGGTTCCGGTCAGAAAATTTGAAGGGGGGGTTGATTTCTTGTCTTAGAGAGACGAAAAGAGAAGAAAATTGGGAGGTTGTTGTGTGCGCGCAACACTATCCAAAGGGTGAAAAAATGGATATTACAGAAGTTTTACTTCTTTAACAATTATAATAATCATTTTAATATTAATAATCAAATTGATCACTTTAAAATGTTCCATTATATACATTTACGATATGATGAATGTTCCTCATAATAATTATTTTTGCATCAAGAGTAGCGAGGTGCATTTAGAATTCAATTCAAATAGATGTGTCATATTTATAATGTTAATAAACTAAGTTTGTAAAAAAAGCATTGAACATAATAATAACAATAATAATAAATCAACCTAAATTAATCTTAAGCTCTATCTTTTAACATCCATAGGTTTGTGCCTCATTTCTTTTATTCCTCTCAATGCTTAATACATTAAAAGATAAGATAATTCTTAACTAATAATATTAACTATGAAGG
>ML778462.1:29112-76103 GCA_009831015.1 Picea engelmannii
CAATTTAATTTTTATTGTTTTCCTAGAAAAAAAAAAGTATTTATATTCAACGAGAAAATAAATACAATCATCAAGTGCTTATGCGTGATCAAAAGAGTTCATCCCTACGGATCTATTCATCAAAACTTTGTGAACCTTGTATCTTCATCAAGGAAGTTCACTGTGTAGCATTAAAAGCATTACAATCCATACCTAATAGGTACTATGGCAAAAAAATAAACTGACATGTTACAAGTTAACCAATATTAGAGGTCATGGATCATGAACTATTTGTAGACCAATACCCTCCCTTCATCAAATTCTTGTAGGATGATCTGATTTTTAGGTAACAGAGTACCTTATTTTGAGAGCTTGTCCACTATCTAATTCAATTCTCTGAATATATGAGTAAATTCAATATGAGAAAATAAACTAGAGATTTCATGAAGTTGATCAACCAACGACCTTAATTAGATATTATGTAACCAAATAGAACCAAATAAGCAATTAATGACGAGACCAGAGTCTCCAAAAACCTATAGAGAATCAAAACCTTGGCACGGGGAGAAATTTAAGAGTAGAAATAAAGCCATAAACTCATTAAAATTATTTGTTCCTCTCCCTACATTTGCTTTGAAATGAAGATATTTGAGGTTAGTCAGATCAAATACAAACCCACATCCACAAATAGAATCACTGCAAGAACCATAAAAAAAATGCCAAGGCATGTACTTGTTTATCTTGAGATCACCCACAGACCTGGGTGGCTTATACACTAAACTAATCTTATAACAAGTGACCAAACCCAGAGACTGAGAAGATGTTTTGAAAGATGGAACAAACGTGTTTTCAAATAAACTGAGTTCTAAGCCAACAAATTACCCCAGAGTACCAAGTAAGGAAGTTCCCTGATAGATTTCAAATATTTGTTGGAGAACCATCTAGAAAAACATTCAATAATAGTATCCTTGTCCCATAAGTTTGTGAGACCCAAATGACCTTCAAGCTCCCACCAAACTTGTTATGAGTAAGAACATATTAGAAAAAGATATATAGTTGTTTCATCATTGTTCCTACATAAAAGACAAATATTGAGCCCTTATTTATTTATTTTCCTTAACATCTCCCAAGTGAGAACCTTTCTATTAATGGAAAACCACATAAATAAAATAAACTTTGGAGGATATTTTACCTTCCAAAGTTTCTTCCACCACCAGGCCTCATCATTTGTCCGTGAACCAAAGAGAGCATCATAACCCGGCTTGGTTGAATAGTTTCCTTCAACCACATTTAACCCCCATATAAGTTCATCATCAATAGGACCAAGTCTAATATGAGCCCTTTGAAATGAATATGTGAAGTTGTTCCATTTAATGGCCCAATCACTTGCCATATTTAAATCATTAGCATTTAGCCAACCTTGTGCCCATATGGTAGTAATAGCCTAGATTTGGCATTATGTTTATTGTAGTTTTCTGGATCATCTTAAAATAGTTAATCAAATCTTAACAAATAAATATTCTCCTATCACATCCCATAACATCATCATCACCAACTCTAACTTGTGACCCATTACCAATTTTCCAAGATAGAAATGAACCTATCATAGGGAAAGCCAAAGTTGGAGCTTTCCATTGGTTTGAGACATTTTGGATACTTTTCCTTTCCTTCCTTATCCAGTGAAAAATTGTGCCAAGAGCAATGTACTTTTGTATTAAAATCCTTCTCTACAAACTCTCCTTGGTGATCATATTCCACAAAGATTTAGCAGCGAGTGATTGATCGAACATATGTATATCCTTCTGTTAGCGATATTTCTTGTAAGGGGGTTAGAATGCAATCAGATGGGCTAAAAACCCACTTGTCCTAAGTTTTGGGTGGTAATACGCCCGTGGTAAGTAACAAACAAGTTCGAGCGGCAGCAATTCGCGCGCCCGGATCAACGGCGCATATAGAATTTCAGACCCCCCCTNCCGACGGTCCAGAGTAGCGCGCCTGGATCAACGACGATAAAGGCAAATCCGAACCCCCCCTGCCTTTCTACCTTTAAGCGGAGGGGGGGGGGGTCCAGAATCGAGGGCGCAGCTTGCCGACGGCTAAGATCATAGCGCCCAGATCAACGGTGCTCGCGCGACCCAATCATTCCCAGCTACTCTGTGTTTAGCCAGTGTGGACCCTTCTCCCGCCATGTCATCTTCCAGAACCACCTTTCTCCTGCTGCCGTGTGTCATCCATCCACCTCCTCCCACTGGTCCGCATGGTCTTCCTTCCTTCTCATCATCCACTCACCACCTGCCACGTGACCCGTTTCCTCCACGTCAGCTTTCCTCTAAATGCATCCATCACGTCTACTCCCCTGCTTCCCCCGCTTATCTCCTTTTTCCATGTGTCTCCCCTGTCGCCTCTCTCACACCTCGTCGTTTCTCACTTCACCCCTGCGGTTGTGACCCCGTCACTCTGTTGTCGAGCCCCTCTTTCCTCGCTGGCCTCCATACCCATCCTTCAAGCCATTCGGTTAGTCCAGGTGGCAGCGCTGGAGGCCCTCCACGTCCCGAAGGTGCCAAGTTGGTCGGGCCATCCCCAATCCCGACGAAGCAGTTATCGAAGCAGTTATTGAAGCGGTTGGTGGTGGTTAAACATCGTCTCCACCATAATGGGAAAGTCCAGAAATGAATTAAAGGCACGTCGATTCGCCGTTGAAAATGTCAAAGAGTTAGATTGCGTCTGACATAAGTTGCACGATCTTTCAGAGGTTGATTATCAGAAGCCATACAGATGCAAAGCTTTCAATGCCATGTCTCGGTTCCGCTGTTGTTGTTGTTCTGAGTATATGAAGGCGTTTTCGCCATTTTTGTATCTATCGATGGTTGAGCAGAGCTCCCGGTTGTAAATCTTTAATGAAGCACTGATACTCTGGTTATGTATGAACTCTTGAGATTTCTTGCTTGATGAATGCCAGTTTCTCCCACATCTTCGTACACTGTATTAGAATCGCTCGAAATTGGATGATCCAGTCGAGCTATAGCTGTTATAGGATGATGTTGGTAGGATCACTGTAGCAGTTATGATGTTTCTAGTCAGTTCTTGTGATTTTCCCAGCGCTGAGTGACTTGGAATTGGAGGATCCAGTCAAGTCCTCCTCAGTTTCTTGAGACCCTGAACCAAGCGGATCTTGCGTTCAGAGTCTTTCTTCTGCAGATAGCCGTAAGCCTGTTGCCCAAAGCTATTTGTTCATTTTCCTCACCAAGTATTCCATCTGTTCGCCCTTTTATCAACCCACTGTCTGAAGTTAGATCAAGACCTCCTTTGTCACTTATGTACCAGACTCGGTCCTCGAGTTAAAGTAATATCTCCTCGAGTTTTCCTCCATTCGATCACCTCTTTAAAACAAATTGTGACATTAAACTGATGGGTGTCAGGCTCTGCTCCTGCAAGCAATCCAGGAGTGACTTCTGACGCTAACATTTCTGGCGTCATTGCCGGGGACGAAGTTGAATATTTTCCTCGGGATTGAATGACAAAGATCAACTAATTATGAAGGTGCATTAGATATCAGAACTTGAAGATTGCTACTTGCACCTGGCGACTCCATTGTAACGACTCCGCTGGGGAGAACCTGCTCTATCAATTGTGGCTTCGAGAGGCAGACACACGAGGTCTAATCCACACTTGCCTTTAGCTACACCAGAAGCTGACTCAGAAGCATTGCACAGAAAGGGAAAGAGCTCTGCAAAAAAAACTTCCATCGCCGAAACAAGTAATACGCCATCCCCTTCTGTGAGAACTCCATTTTCTTGTGCTCAGCTTCCTAGTCGTCCTTCCTCTGAGGTTTCCCGTTTTCTGAACTTCAGGAGTTTTCCTGCTAAGTTTTCTCCTCCTGGTCTGGTATCAAAAAGAGAGATCCTTGTCACTCCCCCCTCCCTGGAAGTTGTGACACAACACAAACCTCAACCCTCTGAAGGTTTCACCACCCCTCCTTTTACTGCTACTACTGTATAGAGAGAAGCGTCTGCACACTCGATTCCCTTGGCTCTCTCTCTGTTTTCTCCATTGTCTCCTCCAAGAACCTCTGTTCCAACTTCTCCAGTCCACACTCCTTCCCCTCCGAGTTCTCCTCTACCTAATACCCCTATGGCTGGTGCTAATCCTCCTCTGAATAGAATGGACGCCATAGTTGTTGCCAGATATGCTCCTTTAATCCTCCCTCATCCTATGAATCCCCTCCCTGCTGGAGATTATTTGAAATATATGCCCAAGTTCACGGGAGAAGGAGATATAACTGTTGAAGAGCACCTAGCTGCTTTTTACATTTATGTAGACAACTTGAATATTGAGCATGAAGACATCTAGATGAGAGTCTTTGTCCAGAGCCTGGATGGAGAGCCAAGGAAATGGTTCAGAGGATTTGCCCCTGGGTTTATCGCTAGCATTGAAGCCTTGGATAACGTTTTCACGAGGCAGTGGGGAGATAGAAGAGATTTCATGTATTACATGACAGAGTTTGGGTCTCTGAGGAAAATGGAAGGAGAGTCTGTCTCTGACTTCTCCAAAAGATTTAATAAAATGTACAATAAGATCCCTGCAGAGATAAAACCCTAAGAAGCCTCTTCCCAAATTTCATATGTTGGTGTGTTCGATCCTGACTTCTACCTGCTATTGAGAGAAAGAAGAGCTACCTCCTTAGCTCAAATGCAAGATGTTGTCGTAGAAGTGGAATCCAACATATTGGCAGCTGACAGACTGAGGAACAAAGAAGACGCAGACAGAAGAAAGGGAAGATCTGAAGCCTCAACTTCTGGCCCATCATTGCTCCACCCTCAAACAGATGAGCTGACGGAGATGATGAAGTTTATGACTGAAGAAGTAAAGAGATTGAAGGTGGAAAGGAAACAAATTTATAAGGGCCCTCAGAACACCAAAGATAAAGGAGGTTTCAGGAGGCCAAATAATAATATGGCTCCCCCGACTATACACAGAGGAAGAGACAGAGAAGACCAGAGGATTCAGGCCCCTTTTCAGAACAATCTGGTGGCCGATGAGAAGGAAGGAGAAACAGATGAGCTTGACCCTGAAATCCACTGCTTAGAAGACACTCCTTTTCCTCATCTCACTCGGACGACCTACGAAGAGTCTCTCATGGATAGTCAGCTAAATGAATTGAGCAAGGGAGACAAAGCTAGCGGCGGTCGAGGCAGGTACAACCTGAGGTCCGACAAAAGGGCAGCAACACCTGATGTTCCTGAGCCATCCACTAGAACAGAGAAACCTGCTAAAGAAGTAGCAGACGCTCACGAAGGTAAGAAGGTTCAACCTCTCTCTCCCATTGTCCATAATCATGTTCCTAAAGTTAGACAAATCCCTAAGCCTTTATCTTCTTTCAATTTCGAACATGAGATACAAAAGATCAGAATTCCTGTGCCACTTACTGAGTTAATTAAGCATGGGGAATTCAAAAAATGCTTCTCTGAGCTGTTGAAATCTGAAGCCTCATACCCACTCACAGACTCCATAAACCTTCAAGATGAAAGGCCTGCAGTTGTCCTAGGTCCCATGGTAGAAGATAGAGATGATTCATCCCCTCCCTTCTACACATCCCTGAACATACATGATAAAGTGTTGCATAATTGCCTTATGGATTCAGGGGCCTCCCACAACCTCATGCCCAAAACTGTCATGGAAGAGTTAGGACTAGAAGTTACCCGAGCCTATCACGACCTCTATTCTTTCGACTCCAGGAGGGTTCAATGTTTGGGAGTAATCAAGGACCTAGCAGTTTCTTTGTTTTAGATGCCTATGAAAAGTATGGTCATGGATATTGTGGTAGTTGATGTTCCCCCTAAGTTTGGCATGTTGTTGTCAAGATCTTGGATAAAAAGACTGGGAGGAACCTTACAGATGGACCTCACATATGCCACTATCCCAGTGTTTGGGGGGGAGCATAGAAGACTATACAGAGAATCCCATCTAGCCTACATAATCAGTGATGAAGCCAACCCTACCGATCATCCTATCTATGCCTTGGACACTGATTTAGGCTCTAGTTTACTACAGCTCACCCACGCCCCTGAGCCTCCTTTACACATAAAAAAGCAGCCCATTCTTGATCAAGAGACACCCCCTCCAGCCACCTCTGTTTGGAAAATGTTCTTTGATGGAGCTTCCTCCAGTATCGGTGCAGGTGCCGGAGTGGTATTCATATCCCCTTCTCAAGAGACCATATCTCTGTCATACAAGCTGGAATTTGAAGTCACCAATAACGTGGCAGAGTATGAAGCTCTGGTTCTGGGATTAAGAGCTGCAAAGGAAATGGAAATTAAGGAGATGGCTGTGTTTGGAGATGCGGAACTGATTGTCCAGCAGGTCAAAAATGTTTATCAAGCCAAGCACCCTCGTCTCAGGAATTACAGGAACGAGGTATGGGACCTTGTTAATAATTTTTTCTTGGCTTTTAACATTGCCTACATTCCAAGGGAAGAAAATGCCCCAGCCGACTTTTTAGCTTTCACAGCTAGTCTGCTCGAAGTTCCTTCACCACCCGGGGTCAAATCCGATGTTGAGATAAGATATAGGCCCTCTGTACCAGACAACGTCAAACACTGGAGGGTGTTTGAAGATGATCAGGAAATTGAGAAATTCCTCCAATCCATCGATGACTTTTCAACAATGCACATAGACGAGAATCCCAACGAGGAAGGTGATCATCACTCTGGGGAAATTTTAAATAAAATTGTTGATCGCTAGATTATTCAACTACCGAGCAATTATATTCCAAGGGGACTCGTCCCATTAGAAAGATTGTTCGATGGAAATGATGTGGCAGTGAAGGGTAAAGTTTCAGGCGATAATGATGACACAGCTGAGTGCAATATAGGCACATCGGAGGAGCCCAATTTTGTCAGGCTGTCAAGGAGTTTGACTGAGGAGCAGAGGGCCGAATATACTAAGCTGCTGAAGGAGTTTGCTGATGTGTTTGCATGGACCTACGAAGAACTCAAGACGTATGACACATCATTCATTGAGCACAAGATCCCACTGAAAGAGGAGGTTAAGCCATTCAAGCAGAAGCTGAGATAGATAAATCCCATGCTGCTATCTGTTATGGAGAAAGAGGTAAAGAAGCTGTTGGATGCCCAGATCATTGTCCCCTTGAGATATTCTGAGTGCGTGGCCAATTTGGTTCCAGTGAGAAAGAAAAGTGGGGAAATCAGGCTCTGCATTGATTTCAGGAACCTGAATAAAAGCTCCAGGAAGGACAATTACCCCCTGCCCAACATGGAACACTGCAGAGGGTAACCGGTGCATCTAGAATATCCATGATTGATGGTTTCTCTGGATACAATCAGATATCAATCATGCCTGAGGACAGAGAAAAAACCGCTTTCACCACTCCTTGGGGCACATTCATGTATGCCAAAATGCCTTTCGGACTGATGAACGCAGGAGCAACATTTCAGCGGGCCATGGACATAGCCTTCATTGGGGATAAGGACCAGTTTGTGGTGATATATCTGGATGACATCACAGTCTTCTCCAAGACTGATAAAGAGCATTGTTTCCACTTAAAGAGAGTTTTCCTAAAGTGTCAGAGGTATGGCGTATCTTTAAACCCCAGGAAATCATTATTCGCTATGAAAGAGGGGAAGTTGTTAGGTCATATAGTGTCGGCAGAAGGAGTAAGGATCGACCCTAGCAGGGTGGAAGCGATTCAGGCCCTGTCACTTCCCAGGTCTAAGAAGGAAGTTCAGGCATTTTTGGGGAAGATAAACTTTCTGAGGAGATTCGTCTCGAACTTTGCCGAGCTGGTGAAACACATAACAGCCATGCTCAGAAAGGGCAATGAAGTGAAATGGACTGCCGAACCCAGGGAATCCTTTGCCCAAATAAAGAGAGCGTTGACTGAGGCACCTGTGCTAATCAGTCCCGATTATTATAAAGATTTCCTGATTTTCTCATTTGCTTCTGATGACTCAGTAGCAGCAGTCTTGTTGTAGAAAAATGATCAAAGGCGAGAGCAACCTATTGCTTTCTACAGCAAGGCATTGAGAGATGTTGAAATCAGGTATGAGATCATGGAAAAGCATGCCTATGCATTAGTGAAAGCTCTCAAAGCTTTCAGGATCTATGTCTTGCACTCAAAAATCATTGCTTATGTCCCTTCAACCTCTATGAAGGACATTCTTATACAGTCTGACATAGATGGGAGAAGAGGTAAATGGATCGCCAAGATCCTGGAATTTGACCTGGAGATTAAGCCCACCAAGATTATAAAGGGGCAAGGCCTGGCCAAGCTGCTGGCTGAATCTAATTGCAGAGATTTGGAAATTAACTTCATCAATGAGCAAGCTGAGTCATCCGGCAGTAATTCTCAGACCATCATACCACTAGCAACGTGTCCCTGGTACAGGGATATCCTATACTTTCTGCAAGAATTAAAGCCCCCGGATGGATTGGGAAAGAGTAGGGCTAGATCTTTAAAGCTCAAGGCGGTTAGATATTGTCTCATTGACCAAGCGTTGTATTGGAGAGACCCTTTGGGGATACTATTAAGATGTCTGGACCTGCTGCAAGCCCAGAAGGTGATGTTTGATTTTCATAGCAGTCTCTGCGGAGGTCATCATTTTTGGAAGACCACAGCCCACAAAATCCTCTGGGATGGGTATTACTGGCCTACTTTGTTCATTGATGTCTGCAGGGAAGTCAGGGCTTGCATCAAATGCCAGAAGTTCTCAGGAAAGCAGCAACTCAAATCGCTGCCATTAAATCCTGTAGTAGTTTCAACACCCTTTCAGCAGTGGGGATTGGATTTCATTGGAGAGATTCATCCGCCTTCAAGTGGCCAGCACAGATGGATCCTCACTGCAACCGATTATTTCACCAAGTGGATAGAGGTTGTTCCCACCAGGAGCACTTCTCACAAAGTAATCATCAACTTCCTAAAAGACATCATAGCCAGATTTGGCTGCCCAAGTAGGATTGTCACTGACAATGCTGCCCCCTTTAGGTCTGAGCCTCTGGTCAAGTTCTGTGAACAATTTGGGATTTCACTAGTTCATTCTACTCCATACTATCCTCAAGGGAATGGACTGGCAGAGTCCTCCAATAAAAGCCTAATCAGGATTATCAAAAAGCTACTGGAGGACAATCAGAGGGCCTAGGACTCAAAGCTCAAATTTTCTCTTTGGGCCGATCGGGTAACAACGAAGAAATCCCTGGGTATCTCACCTTTCCAGCTGGTTTATGGAATAGAGGCCATTTTCCCCACTCAGCTCGCCTTGCCTGTGGCAAAGTTCCTCCAAGACTTTGAGGAAGAGCCTAACCATGTGCTCAGAAGGATTCATCAGATGGTGGAAGTGCAGCAGATCAGAGAATAGGTCTTGGACAAGGCTTTTAGTCATCAGCAGAAGATCAAGCAGGCTTTTGACAGGAAGATCAAGAAGAAAGAATTCAAGCACGGTGACCTAGTGTTCAAATGGGATGCACCCAGGCAGGACAGGGGCAAGCACAGTAAATTTGACGCCCTCTGGTTGGGACCTTTCAGGATCCTTGAAGTATTTCCAAACAATACTTACAGGCTGCAGGATCTGGAAGGTGAAGAGGTTTTTAGTGGCCCAGTGAATGGGCATTTCTTGAAAAAATGTTTTCTGTGAGCCGCAGTCGGCTCTTTTGTTTTTTTAAATATTGTTTCTTGTTTTTGTTTTCAGTTTAATAAATGACTCCATAGCCCAACAGCAAAGGCACTTGATCTACAAAAAGAGTTCTTAGAGCATCACAGGGACGACTCTATCCCCCATGGAGCCGAATGTTAGCGATATTTCTTGTAAGGGGGTTAGAATGCAATCAGATGGGCTAAAAACCCACTTGTCCTAAGTTTTGGGTGGTAATACGCCCGTGGTAAGTAACGAACAAGTTCGAGCGGCAGCAATTCGCGCGCCCGGATCAACAGCGCATATAGAATTTCGGACCCCCCCTGTCGTTCTACCTTTAAGTGGGGGGGGGTCCAGAATCGTGGGCACGTCTCTCCAACAGTCCAGATTAGCGCGCCTGGATCAACGGCGATAAAGGAAATTCCGAACCCCCCCTGCCTTTCTACCTTTAAGCGGAGGGGGGTGGGGTCCGGAATCGGGGGCGCAGCTTGCCGACGGCTGAGATCATAGCGCCCGGATCAACGACGCTCGCGTGACCCAATCGTTCCCAGCTGCTCTGTGTTCAGCCAGTGTGGACTCTTCTCCCGCGATGTCATCTTCTAGAACCACCTTTCTCCTGCTGCCGTGTGTCATCCATCCACCTCCTCCCATTGGTCCGCGTGGTCTTCCTTCCTTCTCATCATCCACTCACCACTTGCCACGTGACCCGTTTCCTCCATGTCATCTTTCCTCTAAATGCATCCATCACGTCTACTCCCCTACTTCCCTTACTTATCTCCTTTTGCCATGTGTCTCCCCTGTCGCCTCTCTCACACCTCGTCGTTTCTCACTTCACCCCTGCGGTTGTGACCTCGTCACTCCGTTGTCAAGCCCCGCTTTCCTCGCTAGCCTCCATACCCATCCTTCAAGCCATTCGGTTAGTCCAGGTGGCAGCGCTGGAGGCCCTCCACATCCCGAAGGTGCCAAGTTGGCTGGGCCATCCCCAATCCCGACGAAGCAGTTATCGAAGCAGTTATTGAAGCGGTTGGTGGTGGTTAAACATCGTCTCCACCATAATGGGAAAGTCCGGAAATGAATTAAAGGCACGTCGATTCGCCGTTGAAACTGTCAAAGAGTTAGATTGTGTCTGACATAAGTTGCACGATCTTTCAGAGGTTGATTGTCAGAAGCCATGCAGACGCAAAGCTTTCAATGCCATGTCTCGGTTCCGCTGTCGTTGTTGTTCTGAGTATATGAAGGCGTTTTCACCATTTTTGTATCTATCGATGGTTGAGCAGATCTCTCGGTTGTAAATCTTTAATGAAGCACTGATACTCTGGTTATGTATGAACTCTTGAGATTTCTTGCCTGATGAATGTCAGTTTCTCCCACATCTTTGTTACACTGTATTAGAATCGCTCGGAATTGGATGATCCAGTCGAGCTATAGATGTTATAGGATGATGTTGGTAGGATCACTGTAGCAGTTATGATGTTTCTAGTCAGTTCTTGTGATTTTCCCAGCGCTGAGTGACTTGGAATTGGAGGATCCAGTCAAGTCCTCCTCAGTTTCTTGAGACCCTGAACCAAGCGAATCTTGCGTTCAGAGTCTTTCTTCTGCAAATAGTCATAAGCCTGTTGCCCAAAGTTGTTTGTTCATTTTCCTCACCAAGTCTTCCACCTGTTCACCCTTTTATCAACCCACTGGCTGAAGTTAGATCAAGACCTCCTTTGTCACTTATGTACCAAACTCAGTCCCCAAGTTAGAGTAATATCTCCTCGAGTTTTCCTCCATTTGATCACCTCTTTAAAACAAATCGTGACATTAAACTGATGGGTGTCAGGCTCTGCTCCTGCAAGCAATCCAGGAGTGACTTCTGACGCTAACACCTTCGATCCCCATCCTCCCAAAAATTTTGGAGTAATCATTTTTCTCCAATTAACCTAACGAATTCTCTTATATTCACTACTACCCTACCATGGAAAATTGAAACGGTACTTCCTGATCTTCTCATAAATTATTTAGGGATATTGGCCAATGTATGCCAATACATAGGAATAGCCTCTAAAATAAACTTTACCAAAACTAGACGTCCTCTTCTAGAAAACCACATGTTACACCACAACGAAATTTTTATTTCCACCTTCTTAGTCAACCAATTCTGATCAATCTTCACATAATTGTTTGGTTTCAGATGGAAACCCAAATATTTTGTACTTGTATTTATATCTAAAGATTGAAAGGAATATATCTTTCAACAACTGTATCAATATCATCTGTGATTTTATAAGAAAAAATACAAATTTGGCCTCATTGATTTCAATCCCTATAGTCGTTTTATAAAGAAAAAGAATATTCATGTAGGAACTGAGTTCTCACTCTGAACCGAAACAAAAGAGCAATACATAATATACAAAAATCAAACGTATAAGGTTTTCCTATTGTTATGTTGGTTTTTTCACTTAGGTGAACAAAACAACAACACTTGCATGCCTAGATGAGCCTGCTAGACAAGACAGAAGTTTGTGAGTGGGTTAAACAAGCCAAACACATGTATAAACAAAGAAATAAACTAAAACAACTAAGAAATAAAAGTTAGAAAGCATGAGAAACTTAGAACCATAAAAATCAACCAATGACCAACATAATGCTACCAATGGATCAATAGATTAGTAGGCAAAACACCGTGGAGAAAAATGAGGACTTATGAGTCCCCTCTTCCTCCTTGGGAGGGATCTTGAGTTCCCTAATGGAGATATATTCATACAATGGAAGAAATGGAAAATGGTGAAGAACAACAAAGCCTATTCCCTCAATAGGTGAGTGGAATGGCCTATTGCAATGATGCTTGAAGGCTTCAAAGAGAAAACAGGATTCTCAAGGGAGAATTCTTGCAGCATAACAATACTATGAAGATCTTGGTTTCATAGTGCACCCATGGCTCTTATTTATAGCATTTCTTCAAGGAAAAATGTAATTGGTTCTTGGTGTGAAAAAGGGGCCTTTTAGGGAATCATCTAGTCCTTGACCAGCCTCCCATTCAGATTTCCCTCATATATGAGGGTCAAATCGTGTTGGGTTGGTTTTGTCACTTGGGTGAACAAAACAACAACACTTTCATGCCTAGATGAGCCTACTAGACAATACAGAAGTTTGTGAGTGGATTAAACAAGACAAACACATGTATAAACAAATAAATAAACTAAAACAACTAAGAAATAAAAGTTAGAAAGCATGAGAAACTTAGAACCATAAAAATTAACCAATGACCAACATAATGCTACCAATGGATCAATAGATTAGTAAGCAAAACACCGTAGAGAAAAATGAGAACTTATGAGTCCTCTCTTCCTCCTTGGGAGGGATCTTGAGTTCCCTAATGGAGAGCTCTTCATACAATGGAAGAAATGGTAAATGGTGAATAACAACAAAGCCTATTCCCTCAAGAGGTGAGTGGAATGGCCTATTGCAATGATTCTTGAAGGCTCCAAAGAGAAAAGAGGATTCTCAAGGGAGAATTCTTGCAGCATAACAATACTATGAAGATCTTGGTTTCTTAGTGCACCCATGGCTCTTATTTATAGCATTTCTTCAAGGAAAAATGTAATTGGTTCTTCTTGTGAACAAGGGGCCTTTTAGAGAACCCTCTAGTCCTTGACCAACCTCCCATTCGGATTTCCCTCAGATATGAAGGTCAAATTGTGTTGGGAGCTGGTCCATAAGTGGTTGAGGGGCCGGAAAGATCCATAAATGTGTCATTCATAGAAGTGTGCAGCTTTTCTTGTACACAGTTGCGCACTTGGAGCATTGTGTGCTATGAGGGCTTTGTTGACCCACGCATACTGCGCACTGTACGCGCGCTTCCTTTGGTGAATTTGCGCATGTCAATTTTTGACCCAATTGTATAGATTTTTGTATTTTGAATGCATTTCAGTGAAGTAGGTGGACTAATTGTTGTTGGCATTGATGTGTTTCCTTAACCATTTGCGTAGAATGTTGCGGACAATGTTTCAGTGATAACAGATGCCCCTTGATGTGTGAGGCTAGGAGCATACGTATAGCCGAAATACATCAATGTTTCTTTTACTGAGAGTGTCATTGTAATGAAGAGTGAGGAGAGGAACTGCAAGAGCGATCTGTCGGAGGGAGGGGGAAAACTGTGGAACTCAAATCTTTCTCTAGGGAGAAAAAGAAAATTTGTGTACAAATGAGGCAGGCATGCCCCATGCTCATGTCATGTAACCGAAATGTGAGACTGTAACTGAAGATGTATGTTGATGTAGATAACTACAGCGCCCTTAGGGGTGGTTGATAACGATAGATGACAGTTCTGAATGGTGAACATACTCTGAAGTGAGGCAAGGACGCCTGCAAGAAGTGTCGATAACTCGTAGGCATTGATGGCCTAACGAATTCAGAGGTCTTCGGCTGGTATGAAACAACTCCAATAGTCACATAGTAAGACCCACTGTAACATGAGATTTTTCTGAAGTCGAATGTTATGGGGGTCAATGGAATTAGAGAGCAATGATGATTCTCTTTTTGTCGTCCGAGATTCCTGATTTTGAAGGTAATGAGAGTCAAGATATTGTCGCCTTTCTGGAAACTGTGTCGATGTTGACAGAAAGGGAGACTCGACTTTAAGAAGCAAAGGGCTTTGTGAAATCCACTGAGATGATATCAGGTACTGATAGGTAACATGAACAAAGTCAAGATGTGGTGAGACTCAAGACTTCCCTTGGTTGGGGAATTTTGAAGGATGATTGGCGGCAATCGTAAAACTATATCTAGTGTCAGGAGGATGACTAGATATGGGGTTAAACTATGCGAGAGGCGAGAAAAGTGGAAAAACTCAGAGATCATGGGTACATGGACTTGGGATGCTTGGGGTTTGTGAATAATGTCGGAATGAAAAAAGAGTGGATGCCGGAACCAAGGGCGACATGGGTTGCGTTTCCATGGAAAAAGAAGGTCATCAAGGGTGATGACAAAAAAGCTAAGTATATGTTGGAAACAGAGGCTTTTTACAATTACCAAATAAATAAATAATAATTTGGGTTGAGTATACAGATACAGAAACGGGTTCCCCGGTGAAAGATGGCTTGGCCTGTGAGGGCGCAAGTTGTGAAAGGGAGTTGGTGGAGGGTGGGGCCCCCATTGGTGGGTTTTTGTATTAGGTAAATGGATGGAGGATAATCTTTGGATGGGAAAACTAATGGTGGATGAGATAGAGGGCTAATGATACTGCGGAGGTGCGATCAATAGAACTGAGATGATATGACCTAGGATTCCATTGGGAAAGCTAGAAATATGATGAGAATAAGTATGGGGTTCATTCTCAGAAGTGCATAAGACTATCGGGGCTCCCATTTCTAGGAGGTAAAATCAGCATGAGTGTCAAGTTGCCAAGGGGAACTATGAATGGGACAACTCATGTGGGGGAGAGTGCTACTGAGTGACAGTACCAAAATGCAGCAAAGGTGACGATACTGCAAAACTGGATGTAAGGACCCTAAAGGTAAACATTAGAGGGTGTGACTGGGAGATGCAATTTATTTACATGGGGAAAAATTACATTCCAGTGTCGAACATATACTTGAAGGGGTGGTGTCGCTTTGATGACCAGGTACCTACACACATGAAAACCAAATACCCTACATGAACAATATCTAATTATAAAGAACATATAGCAGTTATTTGATAAATTTGAACATGAGCATGCGTACCTGAACGTGACGTGAGAAAAATGCTCCTATGGGACCAGGTTCAGATGATGGCCCGAGGAGTGTGAATGTGTAGATGGCGGGATCAGGATCCCATGGTTGAGAAAGGATTAGAAAATGGAGGCCCTGGGCTCCTGTGACTGAGTGTGGAAGTTTGGAAAAAGGGACTATATATGGCTGGTGAGCCCACAATGCCACCTCATTTGTACGTGTCACTATAGTTGATTTGACCAGAGCATTCTGAGGCGATTTGGAGATTATAGGAGCGTGAGTCGACCGATCCAGGAGTTGCGAGAGATAGGTTAGTGGTCCTATCCTCCCGCATAATGTGAAATTGGTATAATGTAGTTAGGGGGTGTGCAAAGGGTCGTACATGGGTGTTTTTGGGTAGGGGCCCACTAGTGCGCAGGAAAAGGAGGAATACACGCGCGCATATGCACGGGTATAATTCATTTTCCCACGCATAGTGTGTGGTTGTGCTTGACACAGCCACGCATGTGGGCACAGGGGAGGGAAATACATGCACGCATGAGATGCATGCCTTCTTGATTGACAACTGTGCACTGTGTGCAGTTGTTTCTCAAACAGTTGCGCATCAGTGTGCAGTTGTACAGAGAACAGGTGCACACATGTGCACACCTATCTAGGTGAGAGTTATGCATGTGATGCATGGTTGTTTCTCTGACAGTTGCGCATTAGTGTGCAGCTGTGCAAAGAACAGGCATGCACATGTGTGCACATGTATGGGTGAAATCCATGCACTGGAGGCAAGGCTAAGGGGTTTTAAAATTTTGAATTTTTTTATGCTTTTTATGGATGATGAGATTGATCAAGAGTTTTTGTGTGGATGCAGGTGATCATCATACTCCATACACTACGATGTCCATGCACTGGAGAGAGCGGGACAGCAGTCGGGCGTTCGGAGACACTTGGTAGCCTGCAGGTTGCTCAATTTCTTTGACTTCCCTTTGATACGGTCATAGGATTTCCTACTTCAGTATCTGATTGCTATGTGGAGCAATGATCTGTAGTGCTTCATCATGAGAGGACAGTAGCTAACATTCTCTACTTTCGAGGATGTATACTTCCTGACGGGGCTCCCATTCCGAGGGATGTCCCTTCCCACTAACCCCTAGCTTCTGGGGGACGAGCTAGTGGGTGACTTAGCGCGTTGCCACTGCTCGGGGCTGAACTCGATGTCTAGTTTATTCATTTGGATTGAGGTGATCAATGATATCTTGATAGATTGCATTGTCACCATGGTAGTGAGGATCTACGGATCCTTGGGGACTCAGCGAATCACTGGAGATCAGTTGAGGATAGTGGAGCGGGTCCTTGATGGGGACCATTTTTCCTAAGGTTTGATGTTGCACACCAGGATGATGGTGCAGGTTAACTGGTGTCAGAGATCCGACTCCTGTGACTTCACCTTTGGGTCTATTCTGGTGGCTTGGTTTATAGAGAGGGTGCCCCTATTGCACCCTAGGATTTTGTTGGAGCATGCGGGGCCACGAGAGCCGAGACTGATGTGGTGGGTCCATGTGCTAGATCAACATGGGGGTGGAGAGGGTTGCCATTACTTCACGGCCATGGTGGCGCGCATGTGGCGACAAATGCCACAGGTGATATTGAGGTATCCATTTGCTGGTATGGGTTACCGACATGACCCAAATATGATGTTTCCTCTTGGGGAGGACTGGGATGTTCAAGGTATGTCTTTGTATTTATGTTTTGTGATTTTGATAGCTATAATTTGATTATATATGTATATATGGGTGTTGACTCTATATTTGGTGTGGTTTTGTAGATGTGGGACCCCAAGGCCGAGAGGCAGAGATGGTCAGGGAGTCTGCTTGCCGAGGACCAGTGTGAGCTCTGCCTATAGATTCAAGGGCAGGACAGAGGCAGAGACAAGATGATGTTGGTGCTGGAACAGCTCATGCACCACATGCAGAGGCCGAAGCGATGGTAGAGGACCTGCATCTCCATTTCGAGCGGGTGTTGCAGGGCATTCTTGAGGCCATTTGGGCCCATATCTAAGACTAGGAGGTCTTGGAGCAGTGTGTGGGTGTACCTGTGGAGTGGCGGACCCTGATCAGTCGAGCAGCTGTAGCGGGGGCACCGATGACTAGTTGAATGCCCCCTGGACCTGGAGGGCCCCCAACTGGTGGGGCGCCTCCAGCTAACAAAGGACCTGGGGGAGAGATCTGGGGGCACCATGAGTGTCGGGTTTATGCATTTATAGGCTTGAGAGCCCATTTTGTATAGGGTATTTGATACCCATTTTGTATAGGTTAGGGGGTAACCATTTTGTACCTATAGGGGTGAGGGGACTCACTAGCCTATGGGCGATGTATTTTGTATTTTGTAAACACTTGATGACACTGATGATTTATATATATATATATATATATATATATATATATATATATATATATATATATATGTTGGATATTTTATGTCTCCATGTGTTGATGTTGTGATGTTTATGATGCATTTTCTATATGTTGTGATAGATGTATGATGTTGTTGTATAACATGATTTTTAATGTGATAAATTCCAATCTAATACTAGGTTAGCCATGTTATCTGCTATTTGATTAAATTTTCTTGGAATATGTGTAAATGTGATTGAATCAAAGTTGTTAGATAATAGTCTAAATTGCAGGTATTTGCGAAAGAGGCAAGGATCACGGACGTGATATACATTGTTGAGCTGCAGGGCAACAAGCTGGGAATCTAATAGAACGCTAAGGCGACGAATGTGGCAGTGACTGGCCTCGGCGAGGAGAGCAATGATGGTGACGTATTTAGCTTGGTTGTTGGTGGTCGAGCCCAAACATATGCCACTGGAGTGGAGCAGCACATGAGAGGGGGTATAAAGGACCCAAGCGGCTAAAGCGAGATTATGGGTCCAGTGGATGGAACCGTCAGCGTAACCAATGTGGTGGGTTGATGGATGATGCATCTAGAAATAACATGGATGATAGATCATACATGAGGAATGGTGGCAGAAAAGAAGACTAAAAACTCTACAAATGTGTACACAAAAAAACCTAAGGTAGAATGGCTACGCTCAGGCGTAAAACTTCTTTAGGTACAACCCATTGACGGGTTCTTTGAGAGAGTAGTCTTCTGGAGAGGCCAGGATGTATGCCCCCTTAGTGAGGTAGTGTTGGACACTGTAGGGTTTGTGCCATAATGACTCAAATTTCCCATGACTGAGGGTATCATGGGCGATATCGTAGGCTAAGACGAGATCCCCTTCGTTGAAGGAGCGAAGGTTGACATGGTGGTCAAAGGTGGATTTGGACCATTTTTTAGCTGCCTCATTGTTCTGTAATGAAGATCGACGATCTTCATCCAGTGACTCTAAGTTCAGCAGGCACTACTCCAACGGAGCAGTTTCGGGTAATAGCTCAATGGCAGTGCGTAACATGGAGATTTCGCACTCGATAGGGAGGGTGGATTCGATCCCATGGAAGAGGTGGAATGGTGTAAAACCAGTGGCAGTTTTGACTGTCGTACGATAAGCCCATAAAGCTGAAAACAACATATGATGTTAGTTGGTCTTATGTTTGTTGATGGTACGTTGTAGCATGGTTTTGAGTACTTTGTTGACATCCTCGACCTATCCATTGGACTAGGGGTAGTATGGGGAGGCGAACTCATGGGAGAAGCCTAAATTTGAGGAGAGTTTGCTAAGATCTCATTCTCAAAGTGTTTACTATGATCGGACACTAACTATAGTGGGACTCTGAATCGGGTAATGACATGGTTGAAGAAAAAATGTGTTGTTGTGTCAGCGATGTTGTTGAAAGTGGGCATGGCTTTGGCCCATTTGGTAAAGTAATCTATTTCCACGGCAATGTACTTGTGTCCATTACTGGATGGAGGATGGCAAGTCATGAAGTCTATGCTCCATTTACAGAAGGGGCGGGCAGTGATGATTGGATATAGAAGAGTTGGTGGTGCTCATGCATTGTTTATATAGAGATGGCATTTGTCGCATCTCTTGACAGCGTGGATTCAGTCATGAAACAACGTGGGCCAGAAGTACCCTGCTCGAATGATTTTTTGGGTGGTGGAAATACCCGATAGGTGACCCCCGCAAGCGCCTCTATGGAAATCGTTCAAGACTCTGTCAGCTTCTTCAATGGTCAAACATTGACAAAGGATGGTGTCGACCCCGTGTCGATAAAGAACGTCTCTAATGAGGAGATAATGAGGGGCATGATGGCGAATGTGTCGATGATCAACTCAAGAGATATGAGACCCAAACCTTTGTTTCCTAAGGTAGACAAGAAGGTCGTCGTACCGAGGGTCTTCGGAGGGGATGAATAAGAGGTGTTCGTCGGGAAAATCTGTATTGATGGGGGAATATGTGGCGTCCGAGGAAAAAGTCGTAATGAGTTCGGTGAGGAAAAACACTTTCTTGTTTTTGGGAGTTGAGAACTCTACGTCGTATTCCTAGAGGATAACGATCCATCGGGAAAATTTTCCATTAATTTGTCGTCAACTAAGAAAGTACTACATGGGGTTGGAATCTGCTACGACCTTGGTAGTTCGAAGCAGGATATAATGGTGCAGCTTTGGGACTGCGAGGACAACTCCAAGGGAGAGTTTCTCATCATGATTATATTTCAAGGGTGGCCCTAAAAATTTTTTACTAATGTAGTAAATGGCATGGTCATGCCCATCATCCCCTAATTGGATGAGGACTCCTACTATTGAGACGGATGAGGTTGAAAAGTAGAGGATGTAATCGCGATCATAGTCACAGAGACTAATCAAAGGGGCATTGGATAAGGCGGATTTTAAATCATCAAAATTTGTTTGATCATGTTTGTCCCGTAGAAATGGGATATCATGACGTAGGAGGCAGAGGAAACCATGAGCGTGAGTCGCGTAGTCTAGGAAAAAGTGACATAGAAAGTTGGCTTTGCCTTGCAAGCTCTGCAGTTGGCGTAAATTCCTAGGTGGTCGAATTTTTGTGATAGCTTGGACCTTGAGGGGGTCCACCATGATGTCTTGTTGGGAGACAATGAACTCAAAGGAGGCATCTGGTAGTAACACAAAAGATACACTTGAGGGGGTTCAAGTGGATATTGTACTGGCGACATCGTTGGAAAACGATGCGTAAGTGATTTAAATGTTGAGTTCGCTTTTTGGATCGAGTAGTGGGGTTGTCTAAATAAGCAAGGATGATGCGAGCAAGATCATGGAAAACATAGTTCATAACCCGTTGAAATGTAGCACTTGCGTTCTTGAGTCCAAAAGGCATGACACGATAAGCAAAGGTACCACAAGGGGTAGTAAAAGCAGTTTTATACTGATCTGTTGGATGGATTTGGATTTGATTGTAGCCGAAGAACCCATCCATGAATGATAGTGCCTCATGGTAGGCACATTCATCGATAATTTGGTCAATGAAAGGGGTTGGGAAGTTCTCTTTGGGACAAGCATGGTTGAGATCGCGAAAGTCTGTGCAGACATGAATAACTCCATGTTTCTTGTTAATGGGGACGGGGTTGGAGACCCATGAAGTGTACGTAATAGGGTAAATGAACCCGGCAGAGCTTAACTTGTCAATTTCGACTTTGATAGCCGCAGCTTTGGATGGGTGAAGAGGTCGTTTCTTTTGACATACTGGGGCAATATTTGGCAAAGTGTCGATTTGATGTTCGACTATAGATGGATCAAGGTCAGGCATCTATGTATATGACCAGGCAAAAATATCCCGGTATTCTTGAAAGAGAGCTTTGTAAGCTGTGAGTTCTTCAGGGGAGCTTGCGATGCCGATGGTGACTTCTTCAAAATCATCTAGGGCAGGGATAGGGTTATTGGACCAGTCTATATTCCCTGAAGGAATAAAATCCTTGGTTTTGATTGCGCATATGGAGGATTGGCTAGGAGGATGAAAGGATTCTTGTGAAAGAAAAAGTGCTCAATGATGGAGCGTATTCCATGGGAAATCGGGGGTAGTGAGTTCCTCTAGGATATCTTCGTCGCAGTGAAAAATGCGAGAATACAGGGGATCCTGAGAGGTGACAGGGGGAGCTGTCAACGTGTCGTTGTCCTCTAGTGGTAGGATATCATGTACAGGGTGTGAGGGACTGTTGTTCATAAAGTGAATGTCCTGATACTATGGAGGGTACCTCATTCACGCAGGTACTGATGATGAAATGTATCGACTATCAGTAATGTGAGCCTCTGTAGAAAGTGGTCAAGAGGGCTCGGGCCAAGACATTTGTCGTACGATGGATAATTTCTGGTGAAACTGAGGTAAAGTTGGGAAATAATGAGTGTAGTGGCCATATTCTGAGCATATGGCACAAGTGAATTTGGTTCGCAACCCTTTATTGCCTGCAGTGGAGGACTCTATAGTAGAAGTGGACGTACTTGGTGGAGTGGTGAGCAATGCAGTTTCTCTAGGGAGTTGTATCATATTGCGTAACTCGGGAAGAGTAGGAAATATATTAGTGGGGTGCCCTTCTCTTTCGCATAGCGTGCAAGGAGGTTGAACTCAAGGAGGAAGTGGAGTTGTGGGCTCTTTCTTATTTCGGATGCCCCCAGCAGTGTCAGTGCTACCCACAGATGGGGGTGATGGTGGTGTGGCAGGATCTTGTACTGGGATCTACATTGGTATTCCTTCTGTCTGAGGAGGGAGAGATGGTTGAGGAACCATCGTGGGTGGATGAAGATACCATACAAGGATGGAAAGCACCATGTTAGGAAGGGTAAGGTTCGCAGCTACCTAGAATGCTTAGACTCTAGGCGAGGGGTAGAAGAAAGGAATTTGGGTAATGGCTTGGGGGACTGTCTCCCAAACCGGGATTTTCCCCTAGAGGGCGGGGGGGAATCTGGGATAAGTGGTGTAGTGGGGTTCTTAGGGAATTCATGAGGTAATAGTTCTTCAACTGGTGGAACTTCGATGTGGGGAGGTGCCTCGATGGGAGGATTATTGGCTTCAATATTGGTTCCATTAGAAGATACTACACACACTTGTGTTGAAGGGTGTAGGATGGGTGACGCTCCATGATATGCCCCCAACAAATGTGGGTCCTTGAAAATGTCAGGACCCATGTCAATGAATGAATAAGCGTCCGAGATAGTGTGGAAAAGGGGGATAATGTTATCAATGTTGGTGGAATGGTTAGCCTCATAATGTGTGATTTGGTCAATGGTGACGATTTTCCCGTTGTGGGGGAACATCATCATTCAAAACACAGAAGAGGCTACCACCTTCATAGCGTACATGTAACTACATCCAAATAATATATTGTAATCAAGTGGGGCGTCGATAACTTCAATGTCAATGAGGATGGTTTTTCCCCCAAGTTTGACGTGGACATTTTGGAAGAGCCCTTCATGGGACAAGGGTCGACCATCATAAGCTCACAGGGTGATGGCAAATGGTACTATCTCAGGGGAGCCGAGTTTCTGCTAGACTACTTTGGACATTATGCATGTGGATGCACCTTCATCAATGATACATCGATGTACTGTGATGTTCTGGATCTTAACTGGTATCTGGAAAGATACCAGGGCAGGGAGGTGTGGTTCTCTGCTATCTAGATCAAATGTGATGAGTCTAGTATCAGTCGGGTCAAATGCCCCCAAGGCGGAAAGCAAGGATTTCTGCTAAGACAGGTTTTGAGGACCTCCAATACAGACATGGCTGCAAGATACTGTGCTAAGTCATCGACTAGGCTGTAGTTATGGGCTGCCCTAGCATGAGGGTTATGTACATTCCTCCATAAAGTCATACATGGTATACAAGGGTTTGGTTCAATGTTAGGGTGTGGAATCATCAATGGTGGTCTAGTTGTAGCTGAAGCCGTTTCTAGGGTGTTTGGGGTAGATTCATGGGGAACACCATACTGGCAACCGTGAGTTTGCAAAATAATCTCTTCTTCGCTAGTAAGGAGGATGTTGTGATCAATCGGATTTCCAAGTTGATTGGGACTTGGGTTTTGATACTACCCCATTTGGGGTGGAGTGGGGTGTACTTCCTGTTGGGTATTCATCACACCTTGGTGTGGAATAGAGTTTTTCAAAACGGTCGGAGGTGGTTTTTGCATGTATTGTTGTGGGGCTTGTTGAGGGGCAAGCGACACTGGAGGACGTTGTGCGTTCATGGATTCTTTCATCCGTTTGAAGTCGACAATTTGGGGGCAATGGTATGTATAATTTCCATAATCACCATAGAGAGTGAAAGGGAAGTTAGTCCTAAGATTTTTGTTGGTCTTACCTTGTCATTTGTTATTATTATCCCCTTGGGGGTTTTGGTTGCCTTGATTTTGGTTACCCCCTGCGGGATGGTTTTGTTGGGGGTTATTTCTTCCTGGTCCCGGGTTATTATTGTTTCAGTTTTTCCCTTTATTCTTGGAATTATTTGGTTGATGGGCTAGATTTTCTGCATTCAACTATTCAAAAGCTTGAATCTGTTGAATGGGAGAGGGTTGAACAAAATTAACGGTGGCATGTGGTTTTCCGTGTGGAGGAGCAATCGGCTGTGAAGGACAGGGAAATGGAAAGTACGGATTGTTTTGGGGGGTCGATCGATATGGTGTATAGGAAGTTAAAGTACCTCCACAATTGGTATGGTCGCATGTAGGGGTTCGAGGTGGACCCATACTTGATTGAGGGACCAGAAGAATCTAGGGTACCGGTGGGGGTCCCCCCAATGGCTAAGGGGGGAAAACAGGAAATGGTTTTTGTTAAGTGGGGGGAGGGTAATAAGATGGCCCTCCATAGGGTTGTGGATATTGAGGTGCATCGTAAATAGGTGGCAGTTGGTTGTAAGGTTTGTGGTGCACCATGAAACCAATCAACCCATCCACAAAGTGGGACATCCCAAGTTTGTCCTAGCCAAATGGTATGGGTCTGGGTGCATCAAGTAACACTTTGTATAAATAACCTGATTGAGCATAGATGAGATCAAATTGTCGAGCCTTGTTGATGTCTTCCTCTTCTGTCTGAGGAAAGGTGGATGCTACATCCTTGGAAATAACAGAGACAAGTGATTTGAGAAACCAATCAAGACGTTGTCCTTTGGTGGTTTCTGCTTTACACAAACTATAGCGTCGATGCCATTCATGGATGCGACCTTTGAACTAAGAAAGCTTGAAAACTATCCTAGATTGTAAGCATGTGGGCATGTATGGACCCGTTACTTTGATCTTTAAACTTCCCTAGATTGTGATGTAAACTAAGAAAGAAAATTTAAGAAACTATCCTAAGTTTGCAACATGTGGGCATGTATGGGCCCTTACAAAAATTTTAGATGATTTCAAAAAAAACTAAGAGGAACCCTAGGGGGGTTTTGTCCTCTCCTAAAGATTTTTGTTAAGGGAGATTAAATGTCCCTTTAACGACATTTCTGATTCTCAAGATCACACTAGGGTGTGAGAGAAGAGCATACTCAAGGGTGAAAGTTAACTTCTAGTCCCAATGTAAGTGATTTATGTATGATAGCAATAATCTCAACTTAAAATTTTAGAAGCCAAACAAGCCATCCATGTGGAAACCAAAGAAAAAGAGGAGAATATTTGGTTGTTTTTACCCCCGAAGTGCGTATGTTAGATAACCTTTCATATGGGAAAGGACTCTAAGTGGAGTGTGTGTTCCTTACAAAGTGCATGAAAGAAAAAATTTGAAGGCTAAGGGCCCTCAAAACATCATAAAACCCCTTTCAATTTTGAAAAACTGGATATATGTGCGGGTTACAACTCTGAGAGGTGCGTAGTGGGCGCAGAATGCACAGTGCAAAGAATATTGCGGCATGCATAGTGCACAGAGTGCACGTCTGTGGGCAGGAAAAACCTCGCACTTCCTGTCACATGTCGGGAGTGGAATTTCCAAGTGAAATACTCCTTCTCCAGCTCTGAATTTTTCCTTTGCTAGGTTGGGCTAGGCTAGTTTTGGTACCTGTAAGAAAAAATTATTAAAAATAAGTGCTCTCTAAGCTCAAATAAGGTGGAATTTGATATCAATCCTCAGTATGGTCGTCAATCTATTGTGTTGGTTTTGTCACTTGGGTGAGCAAAACAACAACACTTGCATGCCTAGATGAGCCTGTTAGACAAGACAGAAGTTTGTGAGTGGGTTAACTAAGCCAAACACATGTATAAACAAAGAAATAAACTAAAACAACTAAGAAATAAAAGTTAGAAAGCATAAGAAACTTAGAACCATAAAAATCAACCAATGACCAACATAATGCTACCAATGGATCAATAGATTAGTAGGCAAAATACCATAGAGAAAAATGAGGACTTATGAGTCCCATCTTCCTCCTTGGGAGGGCTCTTGAGTTCCCTAATGGAGAGCTCTTCATACAATGGAAGAAATGGCAAATGGTGAATAACAACAAATCCTATTCCCTCAAGAGGTGAGTGGAATAGCCTATTGCAATGATGCTTGAAGGCTCCAAAGAGAAAAGAGGATTCTCAAGGGAGAATTCTTGCAGCATAACAATACTATGAAGATCTTGGTTTCTTAGTGCACCCATGGCTCTTATTTATAGCATTTCTTCAAGGAAAAATGTAAATGGTTCTTGGTGTGAACAAGGGGCCTTTTAGGGCACCCTCTAGTCTTTGACCAACCTCCCATTCGGATTTCCCTCAGATATGAGGGTCAAATCGATTTGGGAGTTGGTCCATAAGTGGTTGAGGGGCCGACAATATCCATAAATTTTTTGTTCATAGAAGTGCGAGGATTTTCTCGTACATAGTCACACACTTGGCGCATTGTGTGCTCTGAGGGATTTGTTGGCCCGCACATACTGCGCACTATGCGCATGCTTCCTTTGGTGAATTTGTGCATGTCAATTTTTGACCCAATTATAAAGTTTTTTTCCTTTTGAATGCATTTCAGTGTTGTAAGTGGACTAATTGTTGTTGGAATTGATGTGTTTCCTTAACCATTTGTGTGCAATGTTGCAGATGATTTTTCAGTGATAACACCCATCTACCAACCCTAATACCTTTCATTGATCTTTTCTTCTTAGCATCACCCAGTTCTCTACTAAGGCCTTCTACTAATAGGAGAAATAAAAAGGGAGAGAGAGGGAAACCTTGCCTCAACCCCCTCTAATACTTTAAGAAATAAGATTCTGCACCATTAATGAAAACAAAAAAAGGACACATAAGTAACACATGCCATGATCCATTTGACTATGCGGTAAGATAAATCAATATGTAATAATAATAATCTAGGATATATCCAGAAAACCCTATCATATGCCTTCAACAAATCAAGCTTGAAAACAATAGTAGGATCTTTGGAGAGTTTGATGGAGTGAATACCCTCTTGTGTTGTTCCTATGGTTTCATGAATACGCCTTCCCTCAAGGAATCCAAATTGTTCTGTTGAGATAAAGTTAGATAGTAAAGACTCAATCCTACTAACCAAAACCTTAGCAATAATCTTGTAGAGGTAGTTACATAGAGAAATGGGTGTATATCCTTCAAAAGTATTAGGGAAATCTACCTTAGGGATCATAGCAATAAAAGTTGTGTTTATGTTTCCTACAACATTCCCTGATATCCTTACCTCCTCAACCACCCGAAGAAGATCCTCACCCAATAACTCGAAGAAATTAAGATACAATTCAATAGTCCATGCATCATGACATGGGATCCTATCCTTCTTAAAATTAGTTAGAACAATATATAAATCCTCCTTAGAAATAGGCCTAAACATCCTTTCATTGTCATCATCATTAACTCACTTGGGGAAAAAGGAAATTACCTTCAAAATTTCCACAATGTTAGCTTTAATCGGTGCCTTAAAGATCGCCTTGAAATGATAAACTCCAATATTTGTCAACTCCTCAAAGTCTCTCATCTTGTTGCCTTCAGAGTTAGTCATTTCCCATATGGTATTAAAGTTTCTCTCATGGTTAGCATAATTTTGAAATTATTTTGTGTTCTAGTCACTGGATTTGATCGAAGTGGCCCAAATTTTCATATGCCAATCCATATCCTTATCCAACAACAGCTTTAATTGCATAGATTCTAACTATTTTAGTTCCTTCAAACCCTCCTCATCAAAGACACCTTGATCATTTTCTCGGACTAAAAGCTCCGATGATTTCTCAACTTTGTCCAACTGAGCATCTCTTGTTATAAATATTTCCCCCACCCAAGATGCCACTTTCTCTTTTACATGTTTCAAGGATAGGGAGAACTATTCACATGTCGATGATTCTATATCAAAGGAGTAATGGCAGAAATTATCCTTAACTATATCTTGAAATTTGTCCTCAATAATCTAGATAGGGTTAAATTTGAAATGGGCTCATGGCTTTGATCCACACTTGTTGAATTCTAACCAAATAGGGAAGTGGTCAGAGAGCCTAGTCACTCCAACCCATGTCCTAAACTTTTCCACCTTCTAAATGAGGGTCTCATGAACCAAAAACTGGTCCAATATTTTAGCAACAACATCCTAACCAAATCTATTTTTATTATTCCAAGTAGGTTTCAATTTGACAAGTTCAATATCCACCCATCAAGAACCTTCCAAGTATAATCGAAAGAAATCGACAAGTCTATCAGACTTGGGACTATCCCCTCAAACTTCTATGTAGTTTAGAGTAGATTAATATCACCATTGATAACAAGACTGTCATATTTTATGCTCTAGGAAGTAAAAAAACTATCCCATAAATTATGTACTCACCCTTCATATGGCCCATAAACATTGAGAATGGACAAACAATATCCCAATCTTTTTCAAAAAAACTATGTAAATAAACCAAAATTAATTAAAAATTCATTAGACAACACAACATTAGTATTTCAACCCATAATGATACCCCTAGATAAACTCGCAGAATCAAGAGAATGAAAATACCAACCGCCCATCAACTTTTTAAGTTTAAGGATAAAAAGGTCCCCTTTTTTCATGGTTTCTTGCATCATAAAATTCTCAAGTATTTTAAGGTCTACTAGTTGATTGAGGGACAACCATTTGGCCTATCCCCCTAGGCCCCGAATATTAACAGATAAAATCTTCATGGGGAAACCTCTAGATGGGTCAATCCCTCTCTAAGGGCCATAGTAATAAGCCTCTATTTTCCTTGATTGATTTCTTTTATTTCCTATTCCTATGGTCGTTTAAAGGTTGACTTCCTACCGACTAAGAGACTCCTTACTTCTCCTATGGATCCCATACCTAGACCTCTAGAAGGACCTAACGCAAAAGGATGTCCTTTGTTAGGATGTAGATCATAATTTCCACCTCCTCTGGACTAAACATCAAATGAATAGAACCATGAACGTCCATCGAACCTAGACCTGCCATCTTACTTGGATCACTATCATCAGATAGGTTAATTGGAGGGGTATTAGAACAAAGGGGAGTTATGGTCATCTTTGGAGGCTAACCTCTAGGTCTCTTATTCAAAACAAAAGGAGCAGGTACAAGCCCTTCAAAAACCCTTGAAAAATTATTGATAGACAAAGAAACAAAAGGGGAAGGATTTAATTTAACCAGATCATCCATGCAAGTGTTAATAGTTTCATTCAAGTCCCCTGGAATATGTTAGGAGGACATGTGCTCCAAATTTGGACCTTCTTCATCTTTAGTAACCACTTCATAGCCCAAAAGTGGTATTTCTCCAACAATTCAAGGTATCAAGAGATCCCCAATAAGGAGTTTTGTAGCCCCTTCATATCCCTTACCCACTTCCTTGTGTCAACTAATTTCAAGAGATAATTCAATAATTGACTTTTGATCAAAAATTTCCTCAGGGAGTAGTGGCCTCTTCTCCTCATAAGTCGATTTCTGTAAATTCTCTTTTCTCCAAATATTTTATAAGAAAGGCTTCAAACAATCCTTCTTGGCATGTACGTACATATGACACCTGGAACAATAGAATGGTATATTAGCATAATCAAGGATCTATGAATACCTTTTCTTCTCGAGAACCAATTCAATGGATTCGAATAAATGCTTGCTAATATCTAGGTATACCAAAATCTGAGCTATTGAGTTGAATCCCTCAGCTAAAAAACCATCATCAACTAATATGGTCTTCCTGAGCTGGTTTCCAATGGCCCATAAAGTTTGCAACATCCAAAATAACATGGGGATCCCTAACGATTTAATCTAGGCTAGGTATCATACATCAGCTTCTCCTTGGCATCAAATAAAGGATGTCAAGGTTTAATGGATAGGTGTGGCCTATCCAAAAACCAGGCCTCCTTAAGAACCAAAATGATATCTTCTTCCAATCTAAAAATGAATCTGAGACAACCTATGGCTATGATATGAGCCTCTGGGGTATACCCTAGACCAATGCCCCAATGCCTTTCCATCCATGTCAATAAATATCCCATCCCCACTCTTATACCATGGAATTTTCCTACCAAGGTATGACCAGGAAGGTTAGGAATTTGGTTCATCACAATGTCCTCCCCCACCACAAGAGCAACCTCCCCTCCATGAATTTTTATGTCCTTCTACTTTTTCTTCTTTCTAGTTCCTTCCTCTTCCTTATATCGGCCTCCCTACAAGTGCTCAAAACTAACCCTAGACCCAACAAAACAAAAATTCTCAACACCAATCAAGGTATCAAACAAGGAAGTTATTAGATCATCGGTTGAATTGGAAAAACAGGCTTCTGAGATGGTCAAAATTGCATTGAAAATATCACATATTGATTTGATCACCTACATAAACCAATTCCTGGACATGGAGATACTCTTGAATGAGTGGAAAGAGATGGAGGTTCCTCATAATTGTCCCAAGCCTGGCCAAATCCCATGGACGTACCAACACCATCGACCTCCCTCATGCCATGGATCCAGATATTAAGCATTTACTTTTGACCTATTTTCATAGGTCATGCGAGGAGGCCTCGTCATCACCCAATGACTACAAAAAACGCTCCACAAGGGAAACTACACTTGTCAGGGAACAAAAGATTTGGTCTTTAGATAAGAAGCCATTTAAGTAATTGACAAGTTGTACCTTGTCATCCATCCTATATGGGATTGAAACCTCTTATCCACCTTTGCAGATCAAACCCTCCTCAATCCTTCTACCTAAGATCGACTTACAATCATTTGATTTTCATAATCATGTATTGTTCATTACATATCTATACAAAAATAGCATAAATTGTTCATTGTATATAGAGTTGTTTTTTTTTTAATCTAAAAAGGCAGTAACTTATATTATATCACAAAATATAGTACAAAAAAGGGAGAACAAGGGGGTCTGCCTCAAAGGGAAACCAAACCCCTAAACCATGTTCACAACATCCAACGTTTTCAAAGTTGTTATTTTTAACAGATTTCTAGAGATGAGACATGAACTATGGCCTGATAAGATAAATTTAGGGCCTCTAATGGACTGACCAAAAACAAGACAGAAAATACCAAAACACAGCAAGCTAAAAAAAAATCCCATTGAGTGTTGGGCACATGCTTCATCTCTCTCCTAGTTGTCCTGAAGAGGCTCCATGCTTCTTGCTTGGCTTATCTGTTGGCTTCCCTCCGGAGAGGAGAAAGCTCCTCCCTAGGTTGTTCTTCTTCTTCATCGACCAGAATTGGACATTGAAAAGATCCAGGAAGAGACTCAATTTCTGGTCCTTTCTTCTGTTGGGTTGATCGTTGCTCCGACTGGTTGACCCTGAACTTGATA
Organism: Picea engelmannii; assembly: GCA_009831015.1. Classification (NCBI taxonomy): domain Eukaryota; kingdom Viridiplantae; phylum Streptophyta; class Pinopsida; order Pinales; family Pinaceae; genus Picea; species Picea engelmannii. The sequence goes on from ML778462.1 coordinate 60,098, forward strand.
CCATGTTGGAATCTGCAGAAAAGTTTGAACTTCCCCTCCAGAATTTGAATAGCTTGGAGGATCTTGAATTTATCCTGACGGGTTTCTTTAACGGCCTGAGCCACCAGTGCTTTGACCATCCAATATGCTTTGACCATCCTGAAGTACCTGGTATCTCTGGTCTGGGGGTTAAATAGATCAACCACCTAATTAGCCACTTCCTTGATTATCTCATCCTCCCTGGTCCTCCTTCTCTAGGCTAAGAAATGGTCCTCAATAATGTTCACCGCCTGAATTTCGTCCTTCGCACTATGGACCCAAAAATGATCCTCTATGGCTCTGGCTTCCTTTTCTTCTCTGGAGAGGAAGCCTTGGGCTCTTGAAAATTAAGGTTAATTTTTGTGGATACCTACCTAAACCCTCTTATTCTTCTTGTTCCAGTGATGAGCCATTCTTCCCCCTAGTCTGAGAATCAACCAAAAGAGGAGCAGGATGGAAATACAAGAGTATCTCAAAACACGATGCCTATACATTATTCCCTCATATTTATGATTAGAGACCCCATCATTAAATATATTGGGATGGTACTCGGCTCTCAGGAACCTGTGTATGTGGTACATCTTACATCTTACACACTTCTATAAAATCTCGGAAGGTGATTAGACTAATTACCACCGAACTCAAGCCATTAAGAGTTCTTCCAGTGTGTGAACTCTCCTTCCACTAATAACTAGATTTCCATTTCATACTGGCTTCATGAGCCCTGGCTTCGATATCACCTAGCTTCATAATTGATTTAACCCTGAACTGGTTAGTCCTCAATCGACCCCTCGATATTTCCATTATCGTTAACCTTAAGTGGGTCCTCATTTTCACGCATGGATCCAAATTGTTGTATGTCCTCTCGTTCTATATCGAGTTGCATACCCCCTTCATGGAGGGGCGTCCTTCCCTCCATTGTACCTGCAGTCACTGTCTAAGGAAACCTATCCTCCAGACTTACATCATGATGCCAACCCTGATTCCAAGTGTCATGTTTGGCCAGCTCAATCGCATCCCTCCATGCATTCAGATCAGCGTGGCAACTTTGTTGGATCTGTTCTTCCATCCCGCCTAGCAGTGGGTCCCCCAGTCACCAAATTCAATACATCTCTTGCATTGTGACACCAAGGTTGGCCATGCAATCAACCACCATGTTTTCCTTCCTTCTGGTCTTCTCAGGAAAAATAGATTCTAAATAAGTTACCATACCTCTAAGAATTGAGAGGCCATAGCTCAACCGCCAATTTTTGATATATTATCTACCTTAACCCCATTCAGAAGTTTCTACAAACCTTTAATGACTAAATGAGAGTTGCCCTCTACCTACAGGGATGAAAAGCCACACTCTTTGGCTATCTCTATGCCTCGTCGGAGTCCTTCCAACTTTGTTGCATTGTTCATTGTAATTTCCAAGTTAGACGCATAGAGGATTAAAATTTTTCCTTTGTGGTCCCTTAAGACTCCTCCTGCGCCTGCTGGACTAGGATTTCCTTTGGAAGCGCCATCGAAGTTCAACTTTATAAAACCTCCCTATGGGGGGAGTCCAGTGCTCCTGTATCCATGTTTTCCCCACCTTCAGATCCAATGAATTCTTATTGAGGCATGAACCAAGATTCCACCTTTTTAAGATGGCTAATTCAGAGTCTTCTAGATGGAGGTCTTGGGATGACCACGAAATTACACCAATGGTTTCTTTCACATTTATGTTGATTATTTCCAAAATTTGGTCACTAGTAAGGGATTTATCTTTGAAGATTCTATGATTCCTTTATTTCCACACATTCCACATGAGGATGCCTGGGAAAATATCTTAGGCTCTATTAATGATGGCATTGCTAAAAGGATTAATGCTCCAGAATTCTATAGTATCTATAACATTATCTTTTTTTAGGTCTTTTCTTCGGAACTTGGTTACTCCTTGATCTCATTGTTGCATCGTAAATTTAAATTTTCTCTTTAGGTGGTCAAGAGTATTTTTGTTTCGTGACGTAGGATACATATCAATGGACCTACAAATATTTTTTGTAGAAGATGGTCCTAGTTTAAAACCCTTATGTTGGCTACCAACCATAGAAAAGTTGAGATTTTGGGCTGAGTGAGAGTTGGATCATATTTTCCCCCAGATGTCTCTTTTACGGGTGTTTCCTGGGTCCTACAAGGACTGGTAGGTTTTTTTCACTCAGAACTCTCCATCTCCTTAGTGGCTCCATCGGATGATGTCCTCCCCATCTCTGATTTCAACCTAGTGCTCTTAAATAATTTTAGATACCAAGTCTTTCGACTGCTCATTCCACTGAACTGGCCATTCTTCTAGGGGTTTCCAAGTTCTCAAGATAGAGTTGCCACTGGGTTGAAAGGTTGTCCAGTAATGGTGCAGCTTCACCCAACCTACACGCTCTAAAGTGAAGCGTAGGTATAGATACTTTTCTTCTTCCCCTAATATGGTATGTTGTTCCCAAGCATCATCCCAAAAAAGGATTGAGGTCCCATTATGGACTTCCCAAAAGAACTGAGATTGAACCAGGTCACTGTTTCGCTAGGCATTATTCCAAATTAGAGAACCAAGTTTGATTCCTTATGCACTAATTAATCTTTGGAGTGGGATATTGGGGGCATACTTGTTCATCCATATTCTGGCCCATGGGGATGAAGGATATTTGATCCATCTCCACCAAATATTGGTTTCCAAAGTAGAGCTGAAAACTTGGGGCTCCATAAGTTCAAGTTCCCCTTGGGACTTAGGTTGGCATAGAGTATTCCAGGCCACCAAGGGCCATTTATTTTCTTTCGATGGGCCGCCCCACAAAAACTTTCGTTGGAGGTTCTAAATTTTTTTGATGAACTTCATCGAGGCAGGTAGAAATGAGAAAAGGTACAAAGGGAGGGACAAGAGAACCTAATTTATCAAGAGGGCACGGCCTGGAAGGGAAAGAGACCGGTGAGTCCAGATTCAGAGTTTGGGTTCCATTTTGGCCAGAAGGAGCTCCCATGAGGGGTCGTGAAGAGATTTGGACAGAAGGGGAGCTCCTAAATATTTGGTGGGGAGGGACAAAATTAGAAAGATAAGCATGGTGGCCAGATGTCGTTGAATATAGGGGGGAGTGTTGAAAAAGAAAACCTGAGATTTTTCTCGATTAATGAATGTGCCAGAAGCTAAGTTAAAGAGGTCAAGAATTGTTTTGAACTCAGTCACTTCTTTTACTGTGGGGGAACCCATTAGTAGATTGTCATCCACAAACTGGAGGTGAGACAGAGCCTCTTCTCCTTGTAGAAGGGGCAATCCCTTGATCGCGCCTTACCTTTTGGCCCGAGAAAGGCTATGACCCAACCCTTTCACCGGGATTATGTATAGGAAAGGGGGCAAAGGATCACCATGTATTAGTCCTCTTGAGACATTAAAATTCTTGGTTGGAGATCCATTCACTAAGATAGAGAAGGTCGTAGTGACCAGGTTCAGAACCCAAGTTACCCAACCTTCTTCAAAACCAAAAGATAGAAGCATCTTATGAAGGAAGCCCCAGTTCAGCTGGTCATAGGATTTAGACATATCCAGTTTCATAAACATTCCTGCGTTTTTAGACATCTTGAGGGAGTGTATCACTTCATGAGATACTATAATTCCGTCTAGAATCTGCCTTCCCTCAACAAAACCTCCCTGCTCCTGGGAGATGATTAGCGGTAGGATAGGTTTAATCCTAGAGGCTATCAATTTAGAAATAATTTTATAAATGACATTGCATAATGAAATGGGATGAAATTTATCTGCAGTGCTTTCTCCTTTGATCTTTGGGATCAAGGTGATGAAGGTGGTGTTGAAGGCCTACATAATGGTTTTAGAGCTACGGGATTCTTCCACTACTCCCCAAATGTTGTTTCCTAGAATGGGCTAGCCAACTTGAAAAAGTCTGCAATAAATCCATCTAGGCCTGGGGACTTCCCTGAGGCCATACTTTTGACAATCTCTTCCACTTCTTCAATGAAGGTGGGTCTCATCAAGGCTCATGATTGCCCAAGGCGAACCAGTCTAGGGATAGCTTCAGTTATTTTTTTGATAACCTCTTTTCTGTTTATTTCGGGTTCTGAAAGGAGGTTTTGGAAATGGAGCAAAAGTTCCTTCTCGATGTCCTCCTTTTTCACTTTGGTGTTCTCGTCCTGCAATTTGAGAGGCACAATTATGTTTCTATTTCTTCTTTGAATTACAGAGTTATGGAAGAAAAGAGTATTCTTATATCCTTCATTATCCAATGGATCCTAGACTTCTTATGCCATAATATCTATTTCTACCTCTCTCTTTTGACCAGATCATCCCTGATCTCGGCCTCCCTCGCAATGAGGTCAGAGGAGAAGATACCATGAATTTCTTTTTGTTGTATCGTCTCCATTTCTTGTTCTAATTTTTTCTTTTCTTCCAAAATATTACTAAATACTTCTTTATTCCACTTCCTGAGGCACACACGGACATGCTTCAGTCGTTGTTGGAATTGGTACATTTTCTTTCCATGGAGGTCTTTCAGTTCTCTCCACCAAAGGTCTAGGTTAGTAAGGAAATCTGAGTGGTCAAGCCATAATTTCTCACACCTGAAAGGAGAGGATCCTTGCTTCCAAACATATGGCCACTCCAAGGCTATGGGCCAGTGATTTGAGCCTTGTAAGGGGAGAACCCTTGCAGACAAGCCCTGCTTAATTTGGAAGGCTTTCTCTAAGAGCAAAAATGTGTACAAATGGACTACTATCATGTGCTCTCTTCCTCTCTTATTATTCCAAGTGAAGAGTCCATTTCTGGTTGGAACGTCTACCAGGCTGAGTTTTTCTATGAGCTCGCCAAAAGCCTTACACTCTTGGTCGATCCTATGAAGGCCTCCTTGTTTCTCAAAGAGAGTTGTGATCATGTTGAAGTCTCGTCCTAGGATCCATACTTGGTGAATCAAAGAAGCTCCTAGTAGGTTTCTTTGTGTATATAGAGTTGTTGTTTTATGATTGTTCATAATATTTATGAAAAGTACATTAAGATGGAAAAAAAATCCTATATGCATAAACTAATGAAGAAATAGTTTGTCCTTCATTCCAATTAGGCTTGATTATTCCCCAATTAATCACTTTAGTATGTACACGTATATACATTTACAACATGATAAATCTTCTTCATTGTAATTATTTTAATATTAACAATTAAAGTAATTATTTTTCTTCTTCATTGTATTTTAATATTAACAATTAAAGTAATTATTTTTATATTTATTATGTACATTCATATACTAATTAATCTTTTCGTTTAAATGTTTAAAATTGTTTTACAATTTTATTTATTAGTATTTTTAAATTTTTATTAATTTATATCTTGATTTCCAAATTTGTTTTAGTTTTAAAATATTTAACACAAATTCGACCACTCATTTTATTAGAATGAATTTATTTATTCTTTAAACATTTATATTCCATTTTTTTAATTTTAAATATTTAACACAAATTCGACCATTCATTATTTTCTTTATTAAGATTAATGTTTTAAGTGAATTTATTTATTTTTTAAACATTTCTATTAACTTTATAATTTAGTTTCCATTTTCTTTATTGATTTGTTAGTTTATAAATTTCTTCCACAATTTCAATAAATAAAACTATATTAGTCATCATGTTTTATTAATATTTTAATTATTCAAAATTTTAAAAAGTGATTTTTTTAATAAAACCTTAGTTTAAGATTAACATTTCATTTCAAATGTTTTTTTTGGTTTAGTAAATTTAATATTATATGTTAAAGATATCATAGTAGATTCATATTAAATCTAGATTTATCAAACACTAAGAGGGATCAAATTTATTAAAGTGTACTTTTTTTTATCGTTTAATTCCATGTCATAAATTAATTCCTTTATATTAGATGATAAAAAAAAATACACCTTAAGAAATTCGATCCCTCTTAGTGCTTGATAGATCTATTTTAAAATAAATCTATAATGATTTAATTTTTTAGATCGTGTAATGTATATATGTATGTAAGTAGTTATTTAATTTTTATTTAATTTTGTTACATGACAACATCTCTCCATGCTAAGCTACAAAGAACCCCATTACTCACGATGCAACAATTTATAATACTAATTTTTACTTGATATGTTAGCGATACAATTTGTAATACTAATTTAAAATTTTATCTATCAACTAAGTTTATCTATAAACTTATATGTGTGCATCCTTGAAGCCATAATAAATATAACTTTATGATAATTAAATTTTATGAGATAATCCTTTATGTTATAAGTTTATTCTAAACATAATAAATGAGGATGTCTCCATGGTAGAAGTGAATTGACATTTGCTTTATGTTTACCTCCATCATGCGGATACATGCCAACATGAATCTTTGGTGAGAATAATTATTAGCCGTGGGTATGAATCTTTGTGGAAAATACCATTTCTAGAGTCTGTGTGGAAAATACCATTTCTAGAGTAGCAAAATCTTCATGGAAAATGCCATTTCTAAAATAACATATATAGATTTATGATGTAATTGAGGTGGGTTCATGTCTCAAATTTGTGTATTTCAATTATATAGATTTGGATATTGCAAGTAATATGTTTTACAAAATGCATCATCATGATGTTGTTTGGAGACGATTTGATTGTGTGATATAGATACAAGAAGTGGAGTAATTTTAGAGTGTTTTTTGTGTTAAAGTCGTGATATTGAATGAATCAAAATTTTCATTATCCAACTTAAGGCTCTAAGGCTCAAAGAATAATGCCAGGCATCAAAGGTTTTAAATGAAGTGCTTTTATGAGTGCTTTTTTCTACCTTCAGTTTTATGAGAAATAATCTTTAAATGAAATTAATGATAAGATAGTACAGAGGTTGTATATTGTTATCTGAGTCACAATTATAATGTCAAATGATGTAGAAAGGATTTACAAAATTGTTAAACAAAGTCAGGTATCAATTACAGATAAGTCTCACCTTGTTGTAGTAGAGGAAAAGTAGAAGATGAACCCTTGAGAGGAGATAAAAATGCAGTAATTCACACAGGTCACAAGTCTTGTTTTACTCACAGTAATAACAGAGGAAAAGATTTTACTGAATGAACTTCTGATATATTATGATCACAATAGATGTAGTACTAAATTGTAATCATTCACTCTTCAAAAACTACAGAAAGAAATTCAAAGAAATGGAAACACAGAGGAAACACATAACTCAAATTAAACGAAACTTAGAATCTTTGTCTGCACTTGTATTGATATTCAAAGAAGTTTTATCTTTTACATTCGGCAAGAAGCAGTCACGAATAGATCTAAAACCTATCTATTTATACAAAATTGTCTCAACTAAAAACTGTTGGACTTCCTACAATATCTACCTAAAAATAGAATACAATCTGAATGAAATAATAGCATGCAGATAGTGTCGAGATGTGTTGGTGCTTCATCTGTCCGTTCATTTTCTCCCAAATGCACTCGTTTCCTTTTGTTCTTTAAACTAGGTACACATGTTCATTAATGCCACCACAATCATTTGGCTTAATGTCTTTACCATTTGATCTCGTTGCCATTTGTCCCTTCGAATGCATTCACTGGGATAAAGAATTGTAGTTGAAGATATAGGGGGGGATAATTAGACAGGTAGCTCAACGTTGGATCATTATGGGATGGCTAACGGTTACGGGGAAGAGTAATTTTTCACGAATAGGAGGACGTGGGGATAAGTGTCCAATAAGGAGGTGGGATGAGTGGATGTAAGAATGTGGGTGGTAGGGATAGACGGGGTAAGTGGCGTGTAGAGTGTGACAGGTTGGAGGGTGAAAGGTAGAGTGTGTGGAGGAAGTGGACGATCTATATGTTTTTTCATTTTCTCCCAGCTACACTTGCTTTTCTTTGTTCATTGCATTGGGTGCACATGTCCATCAATGCTACCACGAATCTTGAAGGCTCGACCCTTTCATTCAATTCAAAGGCGAACATCTTCTTTTGTATTTGTGGGAGCTTCTCTTGGATCTTGTTCACTTCTTGGACTGTGATCTAATATTGTGCACTTGGATTTACCAAAAACTCGTTGATTTTAAGTAAATCGATCTGGTTCATCTGTTGGATGGCCAACTGAATATTTTCCTTGTTCTTTCTGGAGCTTTTCTGGTTCATTTCTATTTCAATCTGCCCCAATGCTTCTGAGATATTATTTCCTTTGAATTCAATCATCTTTTTACTGATTGAAGATAATTCCTCCAGACAAGCCTCTTTTGCATCTCTGACAAGTTTCTTTCCTTCTTCTAGATTTGTTTTCCGGGCTTTCAGGGCCATTTCACCTTTTACTTGTTCAGAATGTGAGAGAGGGGTAAGACTAGGGAAATTAGCTTTCTACTTCCATATGATAACTTCCTGAAACTTAGACATGGCTACATAGGCCTCTTTTTCCTTGACATAAATAACTTTTAGAGAAAGGTTTACTGTGTGATAACATTTCTGAATAGCATTTACTTTTTGATAGAGCTCCCGTTGGGAAAATTCCAGCTTCTCATTGATTTCTGATGCTTGTGTTTTGAAGGAAGTGATATATATTGTTGTGTTCTATGTTAGGGTCAATTTGGTCTGCAGCTTCTCAATCAAATTGTCACGTTGAGTGATCAAACCTTTGTTGGTCTGTGAACTCTGGTAGAGTAGCTCAAGGTTATCCTATAACTGCTTCATTTGATGTTCATAACTAGCCCTAATTTGTTCAATGTCCTGGTTCATCCTGCTTCTAACAGTCTGTTTTGTATTATGTATCTCATTATGTAATTGCTCTACCAAGAGACATTTATTTTGCAGTTGTTCGGTTAAATTGTCCACTGACCATTGATTGGCAGTGGAAAAATCCCCTAGTGAATCTGCAACTTCCTTTGCAAACTTATGATCATCTTAGTCTTTCCCATCATACACCAATCTTTGTCTTTTGGTGACTACTCCATCCTTTTGGTGAGATTCTCTTTTTACAATAGCCTTTCGTTTCTTGCTGAAAAATAAACTTGAGGAAGGCATCTCTTTAGGTAATATAGGAGTAAGGTCACTTACATAAATAAGTTCAGAACTAGGATTTCCAAAGTTGGTCTGTAAAGGGGTTAATGATGTAATAGGAGAAATAATTGTTGTGGAATGTTCATGTCCTGATGTATTTGGGGTGCCAGCAGAAGTAGCTGGTGTGGAATCAGGAACAACTTGTTCTGGATTCATGAAAGCTTCGAACCGAGCTAATACTTGTAGATCATTCAGTCCTGACAGTGATGTTCTTATTTCTTGAAACAACTTTTCTGGACTTTTTGGGACTTCTTCAATTGTGTGCTTAGTGGAGTAAATTGGCTCAGGTCCTATAGGTTTAGCTTCCTATGAAGAAGGCATGGGTTTTAAATCTCCTTGCAATATCTTTGGTAGATTGTTTCATCTATGCTTTAGAAAGCTGAGAAAACTAGCCTGTTGGTCGGGGGGCAGAGTCTGGAATCTGCTTTGAACTTCCTCATAAGATCTAGCTCCCCTGAACATCTCGTCATAAGGAGAATTCTCATGGATGTATCGCTTCATGTTAAATTGAGCCAAATGATTTTCCACTATATTATGTGGATCATGCTTCTTGAATTCGATGTCAACTAATTTGACATCTTCCTTGGGTGCGACCTGTTAGCACTCTGTAATTTGCCCAAGGCTGTAGAGGCAGTCACAGAGGCAACATCAAAATAACTTCGAGTCTTGGATCTAGCCCTCCAAGACTCGGAGAGGGATCTCTCTGTCAAATTTAGATTTGTTTGAAATAGGATATTAGGCTAGTTATGCATAATAGGATTTGTTTTTAAGAATTGGGTAGGGGCAAAGAAGAGAAACCATGGGCTATGGAGTCACTGCAACAAATGATCAAAAATCCATGTCAACAGGATAATATTTGTAGGTCAAGGTAGAAAACTCACTGGATCCTTTAATTTAAATAAAATGGGAGAGATGGAACAAGTTAAGAAATCCGATTAAACACAGAGCAACTGAGAATTCTGAGTTTAATCTTCAGTGAAGAACATAAAAAACTATACCAAGCCAGAGATAGAGGGTACATTAAAACCAATTATGTTCTTAATATTCTTGGAATAATTCAGAGGAAGACATTAATTATGATAACAGAGAAACAAATTTACAAAGAGGGATGCACAACACCAGTCTAAATAGTCACAGGAATCATGCAGCATAGCACTGTATTATTGAATTGATGAAAATACAGAAAGCTCAATGATTTGTTTTACAAAAACTAAATCATGGTCCCATGAATGATCCCTTGCACATTTGATTCATTAAAATATATAAACAATACTCTCCTTAGGATCAGGAGGTTGAATTCAACCACCTGGCCGAAAATAGCAAGTAAATCCCAAAAATATCTGAATTGAGATTTTGGCCAAATCTACTGAAAATAGGGGTACACTTAGACATTTTTTTCTCCCAATCGGTGATACCTGGGAAAACACTGAGGGAGATTATTGTATATGGGCATGTTCTGGACAAAAACCTCCTTTGGTTTCACCAAATTCACCTCCAACTCGCTGAAACAGCTCCCGCAAAATTAGGATTGTAACAGGAAAAATGAAAAACTGGCAAAATAGGGCTCGAAGATGGATTCTATTCTCCCTGCTCATGGAACCTGTGAAAAACCTGGGAGAGGTTTTTGTTCTTCATCCTGTGATGAACAAAAACCTCTCTTGGTTTTTGAAATTTCGTCTTCCTTTTCCCGCAATCGCCTTTGGAAAAAGACTGGTCAAAATGTTGCGAAAGTGGTTTTTTTGGGGAAAGGTGGTAATTCTGGACCCCCTGAGGTGGTAAGTGGTTTTAGGGGGGGTCCGCTGGCTTGTGGATCTTCCACATGTCCATGAGTGGTATCAGGAAACTACTTCATTCCGTACCCCCTCTCGTTAAACTTCGGATGGCAAAGGGGGTCCACTATTATTTATGGACGTGGATTTGTTTTGTTTAGAGATTTGGGGATGTGTGCATGAAGTTACGGGTGGGTAGAAACTTAGGATAGTGTTTTAGTTTTTTATTTTTTGTTTTTTATTTATTTTGATTTTTGTTTACGTGTTTGTTTTATTATGTTTTGTTTTTTATTTTTGTTTTATTATAATTTGTTTTAATTTTTAAGTTTGGTTTATTTTAATTTTATTTTGTTTTAATATTTTTATTATGTTTTATATGTTTTTATTAAATACTTTGATATATGTTTTTATATATGTTTTATTTAAATTAATAAACACTAACCTAATTACTAATGTAAAAACTATCTTAATTATTAATTAATTAATAACTAGTCTAACATATTTTAATTAAACTAACTATACTAATTTTATTACTAACATTATTAATTTATTGTTTTTTTTGTTTATCCTAAGTTTGGTTTATGCAAGGATGAGTGGCGGGCGAGACATACTCAATGGGTGAGAAGAACAAGGGAGTGAGGGAAATGGATGGAGGGGAAAATGGAAACAACCGAGAGACCAACAAGCCAGACATCTTCATCACAGGGGCAATGCCAAATAGCAGCTGAAGAATCAGGTTACCTATAATTATAAGACCCCAACACAACCTCAACTTTAGAATGACCAAAATCTAATATTGTGAACATACCAACTTGAATGGGAAAAGTTGGCCAAACCTTTTTCTAAGTTGCTTTCAACTCCTTGTTGATACCTCTTGCTACTGTTTGGTATGCCACTTCTCTACATACCATCCTGTCAGGTAAAAAATGTGGGAGGGCATGAGGAGGAACAAAACAACCAAATACTCTAATGTAGAATAAATTATCCTCAATGAACCAGTCTGCAAGTTTGTCTAAATTCCCCATAATATTTTCTGAAATCCTAGGTGGCGGGTGGCCATAGATAGCTATGTGAACATGTACCACAATGTTGTGACAAATTTCGTAAAAGAAATCTTTGGCATTTTCTTCCGATAATTTGGAGTGGTAAAAATGTATTGGCTCAGAATTGGTCGGGGTCCAACTCCAGTTCATCAGGGGGGAGGGGGTCATGAAACAAATGGCATCCATAATATACGTTGACATGTAAAAAGGTGCATGTTTCCCTTTTTATTTTTCCGATTTATACTCAACAATTTCCTTGGCCAAAATATCAGATAGAATTTTAGCCCAATTGAAGGTATAGCCCTCTTCTACTTCATTCATTATGGCCACCCACTCAACTGAGAAATGTGTAGGATTCTTCTTCCCAAACAAACGACAAAGCATCATGGCTATATATAACATATGAGCATCTAAGGATGTCGTGGCATAAATACCATGAGCGTCAGCTTTGAATTTTTTTAGATGTCCCACCAGGTCTTGATTATATCATGACCATTTCTTATGTATTGAGTGCATTCTCTTATCTCAAAATATAGAAGAAATGTGGCATTGTAAGTGTATTTAGGGGTAGGGGAAAGCTTATACATTACTTATATATTCTCCAATCGAAAAGAGCCGACGGCAGTTTGATGGTGGCTGATGACGCTTTTGGCTTGGATGTCAACATGTTCCAAATCCCAACTTATCATATCATTGTAGGGTATAATTCTGGGTCATGCAGTGATCTTATGCAGTTCTGACTGTGCTACCATTCTAAGCTTGGCTGAAAAGGACTCATCGTCTTCCTCAGTAGAGTCGTATGGACGGTTAATAATCTCATGCTCTAAGATATCGAAAACCTGCTTCCAAGACTTAATGATGTCTGTAACTCGCGGAGTTGTGTCCGATAGAACATCTACATTTTGATTGGAATCATCTCCTGATGCATCAAACTTCTTTGCAGCTTTTTGTGGTGCCATAATCTCAAGGAAATGGAATTATCCTACCTATAACAAGAGAATTTTGTAAGCTCTACACTAAATAAAAAACTGCTAATTGCAAATGGTAAAATGATTTTGAAATTCGAAGTGCTTTATTCAAAAAGTCTATTGATCTTCGTATAGCTCTACTGACGAAGAATTTATTAAAAACTTAATGGAATTTATTACCTGGTGATTCGCAATCTTTATTTGAACTCATTAACCTTAATCAATCATAAATGTCATTAACCTTAATCAATCATAAATGTCATTAATACTTTGACAGTTCTGCATTTGGAAGTTTTGGATGTGACAGGATGGAAATCTCCTGAAGTCCGAAACTGCGGAGGGATTAATTAATAGTTAATCATGATTAACCTAGGTTATTAAATGTTTTATTAACCCTTTAAAACACTTTTTACTTTTTGTAATCACTTTACTTCGACGCTTTGATGCTGCGGAGGTTTGTGAACTCGATTTTTGTTAAAACTCCCGAAGGGCGATCTATCAGAGTGATGTGGCAGAGATGACATCATTCTTGATGATGTGTTAAGAAAAGAGAGGTGCCACATGTCACTTGAAAACATGTGAATCATCCGATGTAAATATCAAAAATAAGTGCCACATGTCAACCTGAGAAAAATATTTAAAGGACATACGTCCCTTTGACACACTCGTAAGTCCTTTAGGAATTATCGCGAGTGACTATCTTCAGGACTTCGGAGTTTCGGGGGTTTTGTTGTTTAGATTTGTTGGAACACCCAAAGTGCGGAGCTCCGAAGCGACCGTTAAAGATTTCCTTTTAAAACTTAGGCAGCTTCTAAATTTCAGAGATCATTAGGATCGTTCAATCAAATTAGAGTAACTCATTAACGATAGATATTGTAAGCGCCTTATTGATAAATAAAAACCAATGGATTTATTTTAATTTTAAAGGCTTCTTTCTAAGTTTTTTGCTTTTTTGGGTAAAATTTTTATTTCTAAGAGGAAAAATATAAAGTTCAAAAGCTCAAAATTATATGTGTTCTAATAGGTCCATATGATATGTTAAGAAATTAAGAAAATGATTGATGTTGTTATGTTTAATATTGTTTCCATTATGCCCACAGGGGTGTAGACTGATTGGAAAGTGTCGTGTAAATGGAAGGAAATATGTAAAAAGGAGGTCTCAAGTTCGATTCTCACCCTGATTTACTCGTGCCTCATGCTTGTGGGTTGTGTGGATGCACCTGGATGTTATAGAGATAGTAGATGGGAATTGACCCCGTGTCACACAAGTACGAGAACCGTGAGTTTTTTATTCCGCCAATACAAAAAAAAATATTGTTTTCATTATGCTTAGTCAATAGTAGAGTTACTCTACAAAAAGAGTTATTGCTATCTTTTTGACAATTTTAAAATATTGTGCTTATTCAAATAAAAATTTCTCATAATTTCTATCCTTACCTCATTGTTCGAGGTCATCGCATTTCTTTACTGAGGTAACTAGAAAAGAACACCAAAACCACTCTAATGGATGAGACGTCATCTAGTATCATGCTCTAATCTTGTAATTATGGCTTGTTTTACATGTATTAAATCTATCATGGTGCCAAGAGGGATCAAATCCATTTAGGTGCAAACCTTTCCTCAAGTTTTTCAATTTAAAAAAGGTTTTCACCTTAAGAGATTCGATCCCTCTCAATGCATGATAGATCTAGAGTTAAGATGGATCTACGCTAGTTCTTTACACACACACACACACACACACAAAGTTGATATTGAAATATTTTATTTATGGTTGAAATTGAACCGAGGATCAAGCCAAAAGGACGGGAGATTATCATTAATGGTGTATCAACCCACCAAAAAATCCCTTAATTAATGATTTTTACATCGACGCATTTAACATTGGTATGTCATCACATGGTGAGGACCAACGGAACCATAAACATTCACATGGCATGTAATCTCATTCAATCCTCCCAACACTTGAACTTAATTGAAAAACAAGACCTCTATGTTCACATGCTTTTGTTTTGCTATCCATTACATCCCAGGCTTGTTATGGGATAATGGCTTCAAGGTTGAGCAGATGCCAGGGGATTCTAGCATTTCTTAATAGGGTTTTCATTTCCTTTACTATATGTTTTTTCTTTGTTTTATTGCAGGGTGTTAGGGACCTACCAGGAACCACCTCCCTAGTGGAGCACTAGTCTATCTCAGGTTGTTGTTGGGCACAAAAGTTATAGACAAGATATGTTTGTGTATTTGGGGCCTTACATTCATGAAATTGGATCAACATAGGTGTTTTCTATTTGATATCCAAACACAAATCATTTTCGAGGGCTCTGAGGATGTGTGGAACTCGGTGGTTTCTATTGCCAGGGCATGTAATTTCTTCACAATAGGAAATTTCTCCACAAGGAATTTGATGGATTTGAGGGATTTGCAAGAGATTCATAGAGTTATGTGAAGCCATGAAGAGCACATACATTGCAACATGGCCTCTCTCTTCAATATTTCTTCCAAAATACATGAAATCGAGACCCAAATGGTAGCACAAGTAGCAGAAATTATGGGATCTCTAGTGGCATTAAAGCTACAAATGGCAATGGTAGAAGGTTAATGCAACCATCTTCAGAATTTAACTCTCAATATTCACAGAGGTGATTAGGAAATGGCCTTGAATCCAAGAATCTCATCAAATTCATCTAGAGTAGGGATAAAACAAGAAGAATATGCACATCAATTCGAAGATGAAATGGAACCTATGAGCCAGGGAGATGAACTACCCAGTACAAGTTTGGAGGATGCTACTAGTCAGTATGCACAAGGCTGATTTAAATGTTTTTTATGACTTTAAAAATTCTAGGCATTTACCATGGACTATATAGCATAAAGAAGAATTGTGTTATTTTGGACAAGGATAAGGCCATTCTATGTTGTGGGCATGTAGAAGGATTTTGTATGGTCTATATAATTACTACGATGTTTTTATTGGAACTATAATGTGATGTAATGTATGTTGTAGCATTTGATACAACTTTTTTCTAATACAATTTACCCAATTACTATATATATATATATATATATATATATATATATATATAGCCCACATTGAAATATTTTTTTGTTATTAATATTTGTTTAAATGCCACATGTCAACCCCATGTAGAGCATGGAAGGA